>OU342600.1:2400000-3000000 GCA_910589645.1 Tinea semifulvella
TTCTAATTAATATCCCGTTCAAAGTCAACGTCAAAATATCTTTATTCACGTAAACCTATTAAAGGCATATATGAAACGTTATTAATTTGATTCTTTTGAGTGATTCTACTCCTGCTAGTACGTTTCTACTCTCGAAGTTGTGCAAAATTACGTCTACCCCGGGCAGACTATCCAATTAGGAGCAGCCAACTTCAGCAAAGAAGCCGACAGACGCATTCAGCTAGGATGGGCGGCATTCGGGAAACTCCGGCACAACCACATCATCGTCTATACCACAATGTTTAAAGACTTCAACCAGTGCGTCCTCCCGGTAATATCGTACGGAGCAGAGACATGGACACTAACAGTGGGTCTGGGCCATAAATTCAAAGTCGCTCAGCGAGCCATGGAGAGAGCTATGCTTGGTGTATCTCTGATGGATAGAATTCGAAACGTTCTTCAAAGTACTTCAGAGAACGAAAGTTACTGACATAGCTTTTAAAATTAGCAAGCTGAAGTGGCAATGGGCCGGACACATCTGCCGCAGAACCGACGATCGATGGGGCAAACGGGTTCTAGAGTGGAGACCACGTACGGGAAGACGCAGAGTGGGACGACCCCCCGCCAGATGGACAGATGACCTAAAGAAGGTCGCTGGTGGGGGTTGGATGAGGGTAGCGAAAGATCGCGTTAAGTGGCGAGCCTTAGGGGAGGCCTTCATCCAGCAGTGGAGAGATACAGGCTGATGATGATGATGACTCCTGCTAGTGGAAGACTAAGCAGCAAAGTAGCAGTTAGCAGCAGCTTAGCAATTTCCAGTGACCTATTAAAGTTTAATATGACTGAGAAAGGAATCTGCAAGGAAAACTCAGCTATATCAGATTTACAAAATAAAACATATACAGAACTACACCACAACGATCAATTAATAACCTGTTAAATTAAGTTATCAGTACCTATGAGATTACAATACCTGGTACAGCAGTAACCCACCAGGCAAGTCAGAATTAAGATAGACTACATGCCCATGTGCAATCCGAAAGTCGAATGTTAATTTTATAAGTGGGTTTAGAGTATTTTTTCTAAATAAAAAAATTGAAGTTACATGTCGTACCTAGTTGATAATGTGTTCATGTTAAATTGCATCTACTTTATGTACCTACTTACTACTCTCGTTGACCTGAAGGTTCGACCGTCATAGAATGTCTAGTAAATAAATAAAAGTATACAAAAAAAATATACAAAAATGTTTATTTGTACATAATTCTTTTGAAGGAACTCTGATCCCCAGACTAGAATTCTCTGGGTTAAGCTGAGGATCAGTTTCTTTCTTGGTTACATTTAATTATTTACAAGTATAAATGTTATGCCTCAATATTATTTTTGTTTTATTATTTATTAAATTAATTTATCATGCCATGCATTATACTATTATAATATTATATACATATTATTGTATACTATATTATATATAGTCGGTGGTCGCTTTTAAAAACAAACTTAAAATATATTTGTTCACATCTCAACAAACATTGCAGCAGCACGCCTAATTAAGAAAACTAGGACTATTTTGTTTTTAAACTACTTTGTAAACATTATTTATTTATTTTAAACCATAATTTTATGTTTATTATATTATTTATTTTAAGGACAAGTTTTATTTTATTCTTTATTGTATAGATTGCTTATTCTAATTACAGTTGTGTGTAAATGTCATGATGATGCAATCTGCCCATATTGTGGGCATACAATATGCTTATGTCAATAGATATTTATTTACAACATTTATTTGTATATAGTTTATATTTAATATTGTTCTTGTCAATTTATTGGAATACAATGTTAATGTCAAAATTATGAGGGATCAGCTGAAAATCAGCGCTGTGGCCTAGTGTTGCAGCTTATTGCTGAGCTGATTCCCTATTTGTCACCACACTATATTGTTTGTTGTATTATCATTATTATTTTTTACTGCTTGTGTTTTTTTTTGTGACAAATAAACTTTTTTCTTTCTTCTTTCTTTCATTCTATATTATATTCCACAATATTTATTTTATGACTATTATTAAATTTATAAATCTATAGGTATATAATTTAAGTAGTCTGGTGTATAGTTATTTCTGGTGTATTTAATATTAACATTTATTATAGTAGTTATTGTAACTAAATATTTCGTCTACGCTTCCTTAATTTATTTATCCGAGAAATATGTTAGCGGCAACCCTAGTATATCAATGATGGCGTGTTAAATAGATTTATAGGCGACCGGGGGGATCTGATGCATCCTGTCCCAGAGCCAATATAGGGGACTCATTGCACTATCTATCTACTCTATTATTATATATGTGTACATATTGGTCTAACGTAATTCGTTTACAAATACCAAGGTTCGCAAGATTAAATGAACTCTATAGAGTCATGTCATGCGTATGTTGCGCATTCCGTGGACAGCGCGGAGAACCAATGTATCAATACTCAAGGAGCTCAAAGTCACTACCAGGCTCTCTTCTATCTGCATGCAGCGAGTCCTTGAGTATTTTGGTCATATAGCACGAAAAAGTTCGGCCAATCTGGAAAAGCTGGTGATCACGGGTAAAATCGAAGGCAAGAGGCCCCTTGGCCGAAGCCCGATACGTTGGTCTGACCAGATCCGAACCACACTGAACACCCCAGTCCACAATGCGCTGCATGCCGCCGTGTGCAGACCCGGATGGCGCAGCATTTTCCGAGACAAAGTGATCCGTGGAGGGGGTCACGACCCTCAGCATTGAGGATAACGACGCAAGGAGGATAGAGTCATACTCCGGTCAGTACCTATAAACATTTTTAAAATAATATATATATATTTTTTAAATATCATCACGACCGTATCTCCTCCAGGGTGGTCAGAAATCACACTTTTATAGAAACGGATTCATATTTCGTTAACTTTACTAGCATCATGACAGTGGCAAATTCGAGAAATATAAAAAAAAAAACTGCCTTCGTGGTCTAGCAGTTAAGTCCTTGGATTTAGATCCGGAGGTACCGGGTTTGATTCCTGGTCGGAACACAATTTTTTTTATTAATGTAAAGTATTTATTCGAAGTTAATTAATATACCTATGTACATTAAATATAAATTAAAAGCTACCTAAATAATAAAATTAAAAAAAACTAAACTATAAATAAAAAATGTCCTCTAGAGACGTCCCATCCGAGATAGTCCCAAGGAGACTGGCAACATTTCCCCTCTGTACAGCGAGGCTAATACGTTGTCAGAAATAATTGCCAGCCTTCCTGTCTCCAGACCTTTCTGACAGCCGCTTTGACAACTCCTTGGACAAGCGCCTCGCTGACGGTCCCCATGGGCCCATCGTCTCGACCCCAAACGGCGCAAATTCGTAACCGATACCAAGGTTGGCGTATTTGCGCAATTAATGTAAATAAATACATTTAATTAATATTTAATTTATTTGTAATATTTCTCGAGTTTGTTACGCTGGAGACATCGACGAGCTTGCCACTTGTCTTGATTGGCCTATAGTAAAGTTTGGCTAAATGTGAATCAGCTTCTTTATAAGCGTGGTTTCTGACCACCCCGAAAGAGAAACGGTCGTGATGATACTTTTTACAAAAAAAAAAAGTATAATACTTATGTAGTTTATCAACCATCTAGTTTCCGTAACACAAGCCTCGTAGCTTACCACGGAAATTAGATGGCGCTGTGTGACCTGTCCATTATTTTTTTTAAATATATACATATTATACATATAAACACCCAGACCGAGACAAATTATACAATGTACAATTTGCCCCCGGTGGGAATCGAACCCACGACCTCCCGAGTTCAAGGCAACGTTTGTTACCACTAGACCACGGAGGCGGTCAATATAATAAATAATAAATATTTCCAAACAGGTCACACAGCGCCATCTAGTTTCCGTGGTAAGCTACGAGGCTTGTGTTACGGAAACTAGATGGTTGATAAACTATATATTATACTTTTTTTTTTTTTAATATATACATATTATACATATAAACACCCAGACCGAGACAAATTATACAATGTACAACTTGCCCCCGGTGGGAATCGAACCCACGACCTCCCGAGTTGTCGGCAACGTTTGTTACCACTAGACCACGGAGGCGGTCAATATGCGGAGGGGGTTTTGTGTAATTCGCTAGAGAGTATTTTTTTCACTAATTATATAAGTTATTTTGGACCTCAAAGTTATCAATATCCAAAATATTTTTTGTCGTGCTGAAAGGGTTAAGGAATCTTTAATTAATTGTCATTAAAAATTGACATCAGAGCCTCGCCAACCCGTCTGGCCAGCATGGCGAGTATAGGCCAAATTCTTCAGAAATCACTGAAAGACCCATCTCCAACAGTGAAGGTCTAGTGTTGTGTTGGCTGGAGTATGAGGTATTTACGATTGTATTTGATTTATTGTTTTATAACACAAACAATAATAGAAGAATGATGTTAGTATGTGTTTGGATAATTTACATACAAATAAAACAATGCCGAGACCAACTTTATGATAGTTTTGTTTACATATAAAATTTTGTAACCTAGTTCAAAATAGAACATAATTATAGCCAAAAAAGTCACAAAATATATTATTATTATTTTATAATAATTTCATTCATTACAGCCCCTAGAACACAGCGTCCCAGACCTCTACTGTTGGAGATGGGCCTTCCAGAACATATATCTGGAGAATTTGGCCTACACTCGCCACGCTGGCCAGACGGCTTGGCGAGGATATGATGTAAATTTTTTATGTCAATTTATTAACGATTCCACAAGTTGGTATTAGTGGAACCGGGACCGACGGCTTAACGTGCTCTCCTCACACGGGAACGGTGCGGTGTTGTAAATCTATGACTGCAGTACGTAAGAAAAGTGTATTTCTCATTGGTGCATGCCGGGGGGGTTTGAACCGACCTTTGTAGAATTTAAGGAACGCGATCTTACAACCGAGCCACCACCTTCTAATAATAATAAATTCGTTTATTAAATTTAACTATAATATATGTATATTCTTCTTCTTAGTCGCTACAGTGGACGTGGTCGCCATTGGAGTGCTAGTGGCACTCCTCTCGGACCCCGGCTTTCCTAGTGCACTCATGTAGGGGATGATCCATTGCAACCTTCACCTAATCGGTCCATCTCATCGGAGACCTACCACTACCCCTTGCCATCGACTTTCCCCAGGACTACCAAGCGCTCGATTGATGTTTCTCCACGCCGTGACACGTGTCCGAAGAAAGTAAGAATGCGTAATTGTACAGTCGAGGAAAGGCGCTGTCTGATCCCCAGTTCCTCCAGTATGGATTTGTTTGTTAGGAACTCCGTCCATGATATGCCCAGCATTCTTCGCCAACACCACATCTCTAGAGCAATATATGTATATACATAGCTGGGCATTATCTCGTTAATCCGTTAATCGTTAATTAACGAAGTTAACATTTTGATTAACGGGTTAACTTTTAAAAATGTTAACGGACACGTTAACTTCCGTTAATGTGCAGAAGTCCGTTAATCGTTAATTCAATGCCACTATTTACCGCACGGCACCGCGGTGTGGCGCGAAAAACAGGTACAGACAAGTATGAAACGACAAGTGCCGGGCGCGGCGGCGCGTGAGACAAAAACAAAACTAGATATATTTTGCCGGCGCGTACGAGTAAGAAAACTGCGAAGTACTAGCGCCAGTGCTTAGAGCGACGAGTGTTGTGTTTGTTGTTATTATAAATTACTGTCAGTGATAATTTGCGTGTTTATAAAAAAGAGTGCAGTGTAATTAGTTAGATAGAAAAGTGTATTGTGCAGTGTAGTAATTAAAACTATATCATGGAAGACATGGAATCGGATTTCAGCGGTCCTGATGAGAATCCTTGGTCACATTTGACTGAGTATGTGGAATTTGTATCCAGATCGGGCCAGCAAATACTTTTTGCTTGTAAGCGTTGCTTGCCGAAAGACACCAAAATAAAAGTTCATGTATCAAGCCTGAATAATTTGAAACAACATGTAAGAAGGGTACATGAGTCACAATACGAACAGTTTGAAGAGATTGTTAAGGCGGACTCTAACCGAGGCAAGACAAAAAAGGGAACTCATTCTGACAGTATTATATATTAACCTGTTAACTTCCAGAACCTAAATCAACAGGTTTTATAAGTTTACTAACGCAACGATATAAAAATGCAATTTTACACATATTAACGGATTAACGATTAACATTAACTTCCGTTAATTCTTCCGAAATGTAACGCTTTAACGTTTAACGAAGCTAACTTTTTTTGTAGCGGATTAACGATTAACGAAGTTAACTATTTGATTAACGGTGCCCAGCTATGTGTATACACAGCGTCAAAGCCTATCATAACGACCGCACAGCACAGCTACATAGATATTCAGCACCAGCAACCCACACAGCAGTACACTATGCGGCCAGTTCTATCCAATACCTGTACATTGCCGTCGGGAGCAACATGTCATACAGATTTTGTATGATCTTGTTATCAGATGTGCTAAGACGGCCAAGAAATGAGGCAACTCTTTGTCTTTTATTACTAGTACGACATGTGATCAGGTGGACTGATGGTAAGTGGCGCTATTAATTGGCGTTACTATTATTAATTAATTGAATGTAGTTTGACATGTTGTGGTCACCTGTTACTGGGGTACCATTCACTTATGTTTTTTTTACTGTTTGCTTTTATTGATAGAATTGGATTTAATGTGTACTCTGTTGGTGATCCTAATTAAATAAATAAATAAAATAAATAAACTGGAATCAGACACTCATAGCCTCAGTCCCTAACTATGCTTGCTTGACTGGGCATAACGACAATTCAAGCCTGATCCCGAAACATCTTTTTTTGGGTTTATCGACAGGAACGGTGGATACTTCCCCGCCCCGGCAGACTGGGTAAATTAACACCATCAGTCCGCCTACCACCTATTTGTTGTTTTCGTTGAAAGTATCTGTATCAACCGCCACGGCTATCGGACTTGAGGTCCCCCTAGTACATAAGGCTGAAGTTATTAGACAATTTGTCTACTGTCAATGATATCTAGGGGCTGTAAGTTACAATAAAAAAGTATGAATTGGAAAATGAACGCCTCGTTTAAATCTAAACACGACTAATCGTCATTTTGTTATTTAAGTTTCATTCTTTTGTGGCAATATTGTTTATTATGAGTAGTCTGATTTAAGTAAAACTTTATAATTTATATCCTTTAAATATTCCCTAAATACGACATCCGAATACCGGGTTCGATTCCTGGTCGGGACACAAAAAAAAAAATTAATGTAAATAAGTAAATACATTTAATTAATAATTTATTTATTTGTTATATTTCTCAAGTTTGGTACGCTGGAGACATCGACGAGCTTGCCACTTGTCATGATTGGCCTATAGTAAAGTTGGCTAAATGTGAATCTGATTTCCGATATTCGCGTAAAAATTGTGCTCAAAATATCTGGCTCAAAGATCGATACGGTGAAAAACTAATATTATGGATAGAACAAAGCTTTTAATATAAAATAGATATATATTGATGATCAATGATGTCAGCAATATCTTTTGAACAATCACTTTTATCGAACTCACCTCCAGGTTATTTTTCCATATTTAAATCTAAATAGTTATAATACAATTATATATTGTAGTATAACAAATATATTGATTTATATAAAATAGCATTGTTTTGATATTAGCCTAAAAATAAATATTTTTATTAGAGTTATTTTTTATTCAAATGTGGAGACAGGAAGGCTGGCAATTATTTCTGTCAACGTATTAGCCTCGTTATATAGAACGAAAATATTGCCAGTCTTCTTGGGACTATCTCTGATGGGTCGTCTCTTGAAGACATTTTTTATTTATAGTTTTTTTTATTAGGTTTAGTTTATACTTATTTAATTTGATTATTTTTATTTAGGTAGTTTGTAATTATTATTTTATATTTTGTAATTTTTATTATTATATTCAATAAATAGATTTTTAAAAATAATAAAATAATAAACACAAAATACAGAATAAAATAAATGTGGAAATATAAAGTAAATATTTTAAATGTTATTATTCACTAAATACGAATTCCTAAATGTTTACGAAAAAAAACAACGTTTAGAAATAAATTATAACATTTTATATTTGTTATTATCATTTTTATTCATTTATCGACATTAACATAAATGCAATAACGAACCTAGAAGTTCCCAGTTCTCCAAAATCATACGAGAAATGATGGCATAATTATTTCAATAACCCATTTCCTATCTCAATAATTGTCAACCGCGGCCTAATATAAAAAAAAGTTCAAACAAATTCTATGAAATCTACTTACCGATATCAGAATTTCTAACACGAAAAATTCAAACGTCAACACATTGACACAAATATAGACCGTTACACTGATTTTACACGGCTATTAAACATTTAACCACTTAGAACAATATTTACGTAGAACTTTCGCAAACTTTGAAAGCTCCGGCAACAACCCACAACACACGTCCGTACTCGGCGCAAGACGCGCGGCAACTGTTTCAAAAATTTTCTTTCACGAATTTTCATATCGCCAGCGGATGAAAGGGCGGGAAAATGACGTTCGAATTATGATTACACGTCACGACTGTTCATGACGCTTTAAGTGCGTTTATTCTAAGAAAAATAAAGCCACTTCAGTTTTATGTTGAGTTTAGAATACAAATTAAAACGATTCAACGCAATAGGGTGTATCACTAACTTTTTATCACGATAGATGGCGCATGATAGGTGGTACCTAATATAACTGTCAGTTGCATAGAAAACTTGTATTTTTACTACGAAATTTATTATTTTCTGGATATTATGCCGAAGTGAGCAGCTTTTAAGTATACAAATCGAGATTTCTAAGCGAAATCAAAGATATGGTGATCTCAAAATTGCCGTTCTATTAATAAAACCTTTTTTCTTTTTAAAGACGGTGTGCGCTTTTCTAATTAGTCGTTTTAGGTAGGTAACGTTAATAAAATACATTTTTCCGTTATAAAAATAATAAAACTACAAAAACATTTTAAATAATATGCGATAGAAGTGTAAAACAAGGTACCATTGCCGCTAGCGACATCTACAAAAAGCTTTGCCTGATACACCCCATAGGTACACTATAACGATTATTTTTTTACTTCATTCATAATTTTTCATTACAGCCCCTAGAACAATAGACGTCGCGCGCCACTTACCATCAGATGGGTGCAAGGTTACGTGTCGTACTAGTATAAAAAAAAAATTATAATTCAACGAGAAAATGCGGCGATTGTTTTTGGGTACCCTCCCTGGTGGTAAGCCATTAGTTTATTTTGTAGAATAGTTTTAATTTCATAGATAGTTTTAGTTACTACTTGGGAAACACGTCGAATGATCGCCGATATCACATATCTTCTCAAAATAACCAGCGGGTCAGTGGATTGCCCAGAACTTTTGTCGCAAATATTTTTTTTTACTCCATCCAGCAGGATAAGGAAACCCCGTTTGCTAAGTGTTCCTTTTTCATCTACTAACTAAAGAATTAACTCCTATATCCCTAGAACATGTAGAGGTTTTAATGACTTGTTACAACGTTTGGATGTCGACCTGTTTGAGACATCTCCTTCCACCCTCAGACGTTTATTGACTACATTGACTACAGAGTACTGGGATGAGCATATTGAGTAGATGTCCATTAAAATGTTGAAATATTACATTATTATTATTTTAAATTATTTATTTGATCCTTGTTTTAGTTTATTTTATATAATTTTCTATTAATTATGTTTCATTTATGTTTCTTGTAAAAATTTGTAAAGTGTTGTTTGAGTACCTACTTATTGTTACTAATACTTGTTGTTGCACTTAATTTATTTTATTATATTGTATAATTCTTAAGGTGTAAAACGGGATCAGTATACAAATGCAATTGTTATTTCATATCTCATTGTTATTGTACTGATTTTGTTGGTTCTTATTTTTATTATTTTTCATTATAGCTATCAGTGAAAATTTGTAATGCTTTGAGATTAGATATTTTTTGTAAATTTTCCCACGAATAAATAAATAAATAAATATGTTTGAAAAGATAAAAAAAAAAGTTACATGACCTCCAAAAGAATGAACTACTCGTATCATATAGTTTTATTTATCAATAGGTGGCAAACGAGTAGAATTCATTGGATATTTTCGACAATAAAATGATATTCGATTTGTACGCATCACGTTACTCTCGCATGTATGGACTTCTTTGGGTGGGATTTTCCATTTTCACGGATCGTGGTTATTTGCTATTCACAAAGAACTTAGATAGCAAATATTTGTAGATAAATAATGCCTACATTTATTTATCTACGTTAATCTTTATTACGCGAAGATTAAAAAAAAAACATTCTATTTAAACTTTATTTGAAGTAATATACAAACAATATAAAAGAATTAATAAATAAATAATAATAAATATTTTCAGACAGGTCACACAGCGCCATCTAGTTTCCGTGGTAAGCTACGAGGCTTGTGTTACGAAAACTAGATGGTTGATAAACTACATATTATACTTTCTTTTTTTGTAAATATATACATATTATACATATAAACACCCAGACCGAGACAAATTATACAATGTACAACTTGCCGCCGGTGGGAATCGAACCCACGACCTCCCGAGTTCACGGCAACGTTTGTTACCACTAGACCACGGAGGCGCGGTTACAATATTAAATAAACTATATCACAACAAAATCTAACCTAAAATATAATAATATTAATACATAGAAATAAACTGTCTCCGTGGTCTAGCGGTTAAGCCCGTGGATTTAGATTCAGAGGTACCGGGTTCGATTCCTGGTCGGGACACAATCATATTTATTTACTAAAATACATAAATTTAAATAATATTTAATTTATTTGTAATATTTCTCCAGTTTGGTACGCTGGAGACATCGACTTGCCACTTGTCATGATTGGCCTATAGTAAAGTTGGCTAAATGTGAATTCGCTTACTTATAAGCGTGGTTTCTGACCACCCCGAAAGGGAAACGGTCGTGATGATACTTTACTTTTACATAGAAATAAAAATTAAATACTTACAAAAAAATAGCTCCTCCAAATTGCTGTCTTGTGGCATGGTGCCCAATAGACTAGCAGCATTTCCTCTTTGAATGATGATACTTAATTGTTGGGAGAAAAATCTGCCAGCCCTATTGTCACCAGAGACGTCAATGAGCCTTGGAACAATTTAAGTTCCAATCCCCACGGGCCCATCGTTTCTACAGCAAATGTCGAAAAAATGTAACTATTGCAAATCGTTTCATATTTTCTACGCTTGCTGATCTGCGCTTGTTCCGCTGCAACACCAGCTCTAACAGAAGTTCCTTGAAGGAAAATAGTCTAAAATCAATACTCATTGCTTCTTAGCGAGCATGCCTAGCTGCATGCCTGAATCCACCTTGATTGCCTTACTATGCAAGGCTGGGAAGTTATTATTATAATGTGCATATGTGTGTGTATGTGTTAAATGGGTTGTATATGGTACATCTGTGTCCGTGACGTGCTCTTCATCCGTGAGGCGGCGGCTGAAAATCGGCGCTATGGCCTATCTCTAGGTTGTAGCGAATGCCGAGCTGATCGCCTTTTTGTCGCTATACAAGTGCTGGTAGGTTAACAGCTAGTTTATCGAACGTATTTTTGGTACATTATTATTACTTAAGTACCAAAAATACATTCGCGAAACTGGCTGTAAGTATTTTTCGCATTATCTTTATTTATGTTTTTGTTTTTTAATTTGTATTATGCTACTCGTATGTCTATGGTTTCTTTCTTTCTTCTGGTTTCTTTCTTTCTTTAATCTTTTCATACTTGGTACTTTTAATCGTGAAAAGAGATTGCCCAAAACCAGGCCCCAACTTTTATGCAGCGTGCCTCAACTTAATACAATTCAATAATCGTAACAATTAATTCTGTTTTTTTTTATATTTAACTTTACATCTCTTTTACCCCAGCATTAAAATATAATTTAATTAAATAGTTAATTGGTTAAAATTTATGTATGAAATAGTTACAAAGCACTATTTATACGATTAGGTTCTTTATTATGACCAGGTACTTTATTATAGATAAAACACTGGATTTTAAATCGGCCGGGTCGAATCTATATAATTAACAACGTAAAAAAAGTTTTTGTCAATTGTCGTTATGCTAGGGTAATATAAATAAAATTAATTACAGATTATGAAAACACAATATATTAACTATCAAATAAAAAAGAAATCATTTTATTGGGCCCATTTCTCTAAGAAAAATGTTGGATTTCCGTTGGTAGATATTTTTAAGATTTGTTTTATATGTATTTAAAAAATAAATAGTCAGATCTAGAGTGGTCTAGTTAATTCGTATCCATCATCGGTGTTTGTTTTCTTGCTATACATCAGTCGGGCTGGCGGTTCATTTCACGCATCCATCATCTCTGTCGATAAATGTTATGGGATCATTGGATTCATTTGTTTAACTATTCTCGGCAATTCGAGCTTCTGAATGCGGCTTATTTCCAATACGTGGGTAGCTTAGTCTACGAGTCTCGTATGATAAGGCATGTCATTCACCTTTAATACTCGTTATATACCATCTGACCAAATTTGAAATGGACTGTCCAAAGAAAACAACATTACAATATTTAATATTAATATTCACATTTTTTTTTTATCATACTAGCACGACACGCCCACCTGATGGTAAGTAGCGCGAGGTCCATGAATGTTAGCAACTGGAATCAGATACTCTAGACTGACATCAGTCCCTAATACTATGCTGGCTTGACTGGGCGTGTCGGCAATTCGAGCCTAATTCCGAAACGTGTGGATACACTCTACAGGGTTAATCGGCACAAACGGTGGATACTTCTCCGCCCCCGCAGACTGGGCAAATTACCATCATCAGTCCGCCTACCACCTATTTAAACTTCTTCTCTATTCCACAACTAAACCAATTTTTATGTAAGCGTAGGGATAGTGGCTCCGGTATGTGGATGCATATTTTGGCCCATGCGAGTGGTTCTGTTGCGGAATAGAGAAGAAGGGATAAGATTATGAAGCTCCTCAGAATACTCTCAAATTTTATCATTTATGTCCTAGACATTTTAACTATGAGAAAACGGCAATTTTGTCGTCGTCTTATGACAAAATACTACACAAAATAATAATCAACCCAAACCTCATGGTCTCATTATTTCTGTGAATAACATTAATAACAAACGCAATAAAACCGCAAAATGTAGAATAACACACATCAAATTAAACACAGTTCTAAAACAAGACTCTTATGTCTACAAAATAAGGTGTAAAATGTGTGACCGAATTTACTGACATTAATCATATTTTATTTGTTAAATAATGTGTGCTCGGAAAATCACTCGTTAATAATCTTAGTGGGTTTACTAGCCTAACTACTAACGTTTCTTGGCTTTTCGTTACCTGGCCCTACACCCGTATTTATAGACGTTTCCTCAACGACTATTATCTTAACTGACATTTACATTTATATTTTTATAATTGTGTCTGACTTAGCTTATAGTATGACAATGCCTATATACAGCAGCTATTATCATAACTGACATTGACTTCTTATAATTGTGTCTGTCTTAACTTATAGTGTGATAATGCCTATCTACAGCAGCTATAATGTTAAGCGTTATTCTGTATTTATAATTTTGTTGTTTTGTCTTGTTATTTTAGTATATTTATTTTGTTATAATCTGCTCCAGATTCACCAATATGTACTATAAAATGATATCGTTTTATATCAATATTGTAAAAATTGACGTGTAAAAGTGCAGAATACATCTCTTTTTGTCCTATGCCTACTTGCAAAATAAACGAATTAAATTGAATTGGCTCCTACACTCAACCATTCCTTCCAACTATCGAACAGCGCCTAGGTCCTTAGAGGTCAAGGACAGATGGGAAGGCGCCATGGTGTCCACACAGGTGGCATCGCTTTAGCTCGCAAAGTGTGGGCAGTTTGCTTCGGAGTTCACCTAACAGTTTTAATGCATTCAAACACATACTATGCAGTTGTTTTCTTTTATACCTGGCCATTCCTACCTTATACCTAATACCTCCGTGGTCCAGCAGTTAAGTCCGTGGATTTGGACTCGGAGGTACCGCATTCGTTTTCTGGTCGGTACACAATAAATTAGTTAATTTATTTATTATATTTTTCAAGTTTGGTACGCTCGAGAAATCGACAAGCTTGCCACTTGACATGATGGCCCTATACTCGTATAAATTAAAGTAGTTTGCGGACAGAGATTTCCTTAGTACAATTGGAAATATATATATTGAGCCAGAAGAAGCGAGACTCTTGCGCAAGACCAAGACTGAGGCCAAGACCAAGACTGAGGCCAAGACCACCTATTCTGATACAAGACCAAGACTAAGACTGAATAAGCTTAAAAACTTGGTATTGCTTCGGGCAACACTAGACTTAGATCATCATCATCATCATCAGCCTGTGTCTCCCCACTGCTCGATATAGGCCTCCCCCAAGGCTCGCCACTTCACAGGATCTCCTGCCACCCTCATCCAACCCCCACCAGCGACCTTCCTCAGGTCATCCGTCCATCTAGCGGGGGTCGACCCACTCTGCGTCCTCCCGTACGTGGTCTCCACTCTAGAACTCGTCTACTCCATCGTTCATCGGTTCTACGACAGACATGTCCAGCCCATTGCCACTTCAGCTTACTAATTTTGAAGGCTATATCAGTAACTTTGGTTCTCCGATGGATTTCCTCGTTACGGACTTTATCCATCAGAGAAATACCGAGCATAGCTCTCTCCATAGCCCGCTGAGCGACCTTAGACTTAGATAGTATTGTGAAAACTCTGCTTCGCTTCGTAAGATTTTACTACAGAAGTTGGCAGTGTATTTTCTGACGTTTCAGTTATCGAATCACGTATGCAAGTCACCTGAAACTTGCCAACCGATTTACATAATTGTCTGAAACAGTGTCGAATTTTAGCTTCAAGTTATATCACACATGACCCGTAAATGAACTCTTTATCACTTGTACTTTATGTAAATTTGACGAAAGTATGACGACAACATCCTAAAGTGGTGGGTAACCCTGGCATGTACGAATGAGATATTTTCTTACGTACATTTGTCATAGATTTACTATACCACAGTTCCCGTGGTTCGGAGAGCATGTTAAGCCTTCGGTCCCGGTTCCACTAATACCAACTTGTGGAATCGTAAATAAATTGTCAAAAAAAATTGACATCATATCCTCGCCAAGCCGTCTGGCCAGCGTGGCGAGTGTAGGCCAAATTCTCCAGATATATGTTCTGGAAGGCCCATCTCCAGCAGTGGATGTCTAGGACGCTGTGTTCTAGGGGCTGTAATGATAATGATGATTCATCGTAGATTCGGATCCGAACACCTATCCTACGAAAAACTGTGCACACACTACAGACTGATGTCGCTTACTGACCGAAGACTTGTGACTGACATGACAGTGTTGCATGGCATTTGTCGTGGTCTATTTAGTTGCCCTACTTTGACTGAAAGTATATGTTACTGTTTTAATGATAATTAAAACTACCTTGCGGGGTAGGCAGAGACAATTGAGCACCACCTGTCACGGTCACGACATACCTCTTTCGCTTCTTCGACATTCATCAACCTCTTCATTCATGCCCTTTTGTTTTAATGGCTTTTTGATGCATCTTCAACTATTGTTTTATTTATTTGATCGTGATAGCTAAGTCTTGGTCTGTCAGGGTCTCTTTTAATCATCGGAGCATGCCTTTCCTTATTTTTGTTCCTGTGCTTTCTTTGATACCTAACCTTTTGCGTATTTCATCATTACGTATGCGGTCCGTCAAAGTGACGCCGTATGTTTGTATATTACAAGGTAATTTCAAATACATACATATACATATCTTCACGTCAAATCCCTTGCGGGATAGGCAGAGACAATTGAGCGCCACTTGTCACGATCACGACATACCTCTTTCGCTTCTTCAACATTCATCAACCTCTTCATATATGCCCTTTTGTTTCGGTGACTTTTTATTGCACCTTCAGCTATTGTTTTATTTATCTAATCGTGATAGGTGAGTTTTGGTCTGTCAGGGCCTCTTTTACCCACAACTATCGCAATATATATCTGATTTGTCAATCTCTCTTCGCTCATCCTTTCAACATGCCCGAACCATCGGAGCATGCCTTTCCTTATTTTTGTCCCTATGCTTTCTTTAAATAAATACTTAATAATACAATGAAATTCATAAAAAATATGTTTCTAGGCAATTACATATTTATGCCGTTTGCTGTAGAAACTCTGGGCCCATGGAGTCCAAGTGCAAAAAAGTTTTTAAAAGACATAACACCGCGTCTTGTCGTCTCCTCCGGTGACAAGAGGGCTGGCTCTTTCTTCGTCCAAAGAATCAGTATTGCAATTCAGCTGGGAAATGCAGCCAGCGTTCTTGCCACCATTCCACGCGGACGGGACTTATATCCCTATCCTTAGTATTAATATTAATTTTATTTTATATTTTGGAAATATTTTTCGAATAAATGCTTTTAATATTCTAGGCAAACTTACTTCTTCTTGGTACAATAAACCCTGACTTTCCTTACAACTTCATAGAAACAGTTTTACTGTATATTTTCCTTGTGAATGTGGTTTCCCGAATCATTGTAGTTACTACAATACTACCCCGACCTTGGCCCATTCATAATAAAACTAAAAATAAATAATTATTGTAAGCATCATAATGGCAGGGCCCGTACAGTTTTGATGCAAGATTTTTAGTATCTAATTGAAAATGCATAATATCTATGGTAACCGGATTTTAATATAAATAGTTGCGAATGGATCGGTGATGCCTCTGTTGTAAGAACGCTTTTCTTTAATGCTTAAAAGGTCGCCGTTCGTATCATCGTCATCATCATCACAGCCCCTAGGACACAACGTCCTAGATCTCTACTGTTAGAGATGGGCACGGTGGCCAGACGGGTTGGCGAGGGTCTAATGTATTTTTGGTACCTATTAGTGGAACCGATATCGACGGCTATCGATAGATGTTGTTAACATCGTGACAGCCCCTAGAACAAACTGTGGTTACAGTTTGGCGGGATATTTAATAAGTTATATGTATTGAAAAGTAAATAAATGATTCGTCTATTATTTATTTATTTAAATCTTTATTGCACTATGTACAAGGGGCGGGCTTAATGCCGCTAGACATTCTCTGACAGCCAACCTTTAGGATAATGTAGTAAGTTCAAGGTGTGAGGTAGGTGCAACATGTAATATAGATATGATAAATATGGAAATAATTAGGCTCTAGATAAAAGGATATACTTACATACTAAACTACATCCAAGAATACATATACTACATACAATATACATATATCTATATACACACTACATATAATACATACACATACTACATATAATAAGTACTTATATACTTTGTAGGGAGCTGTTGTAGTAATGCAAGTAGACCATTCTTTTAAAAAGTTTTCTGTTAGGCGCTTGTCGAATTTCAACGGGCAGATTGTTCCATAGATTAGCAGCAACTACAGCGAATGAATTAGAAATAAAGCCAGAGTGGTGAGAAGGGATAGAGAGAACGGAATTGTGAGACGAAGGAAGAGATCTGTCATGAAGTGAGGATAGATATACGAATTTGTCCTTGAGGTATTTCGGCGTCGCAGGCTCATTGAGTATCGAAAAGAGCAGGCAGAGTATTCGCTCGTTCGTATTATTTATATATACTGCCTCCGTTTTCTAGCGGTTAAGTCCGTGGATTTAGACTTGGAGGTACCGGGTTCGATTCCTGGTCGGGACACAAAAATATTTATTAATGTTAATAAATAAATTTAATTTATTTGTGATATTTCTCGAGTTTGGTACGCTGGAGACATCGACGAGCTTGTCACTTGTCATGATTGGCCTATAGTAATTGACTAAATGTGAATCCGCTTATTTATAAGCGTGATTTCTGACCACCCTGAAAGGAAAACGGTCGTGATGATACTTTTACCTTACTTCCTTCGAATAATTCAAATTTATCACTGAAGGGTCGTCACTGGAGGACATTTTTTTCATTAGGTTTAGTTTATATTTATTTTAATTTTTACTTTTAAGTAGTTTTAATTTATATTGTAATTACTCTATACTGTTCGTATATTACTTCAATATAAATAAATAAACATTGTATTATATAATTTTACAAATTATAAGTACTTCTGAAAAGTGTTTTAATTTATTTTATATATATATATATTTGTGCTTTTTATTTTGCCATGCCTAAACTTCAATTTCTTGTCCCTAGTCATTAGACATTATTGCCGCTCGGCCAATACCACTGTTGGATCGGTGGCCAGCGCTCCGAGTGGCGCCCATGAGAGTGGAATCAATCCGCGCACCGAGCGGTCACACGTTTTTTCTCTCACAATTTATAGTCTTTCGAATTCGAATAGTGGACGATACTACAGTGTCTAAAACTCTCGAATCGCTGCAGCTTCGCCGAGATGTGGCCTCCCTGAGCGTGTTCTACAAGCTATACTACGGTGAATGTTCTGAAGAGCTCCACAACCTTATCCCTTCTTCTCTATTCCGCAACCGAACCACTCGCACAGGCCAAAATATGCATCCACATACCGTAGCCACTATCCCTACGCGTACATACAAATTTGGAGACTCTTACATCTGTCGCACGCTGAAGATGTGGAATGCTCTCCCAGCCAGTGTGTTTCCCCATTCCTATAACCTGGAGTCCTTAAAACGAAGTGTGAAAAAGCATCTTTATAGGCCGGCATAGTGGTAGGGACTGATATCGGTCGTCTGAGGCTGGCGTCAGTTGCTCCCATTCTTGGACCTCGCGTACCACTTACCATCAGGTGGGCGTGGTATCACATGTCGTGCTCCGCGCAAAAAAATAATTTAAAAAAACTTTTCTGTATTTAATAATAATAATAAATTCTTTATTGTACAAAATCAAAACAAGTGCAGGTACATAGGCGAGCTTAATGCCGTAAATGCATTTTCTACCAACTAACCTTTGTGACTGAGAGCTGTAATAAGCGGGTGCAGATAAATACAAAATACAAGAATAAATTTCTTGTAACTCAGTTTCCTGTGTGGTACGGCTATGACAACTAAAAAATATGATTCATAGTATCTCTATCCCAGTGTCGCTGATAACGATGTGCGTGTCGCTAAATATAACACTGACTATTCACGGGTTGTTGACATTTGTAATTGTACGAGAAGATTTTGACGGTTCCAATAGAAAAAGTCAGTTGTGCAAAAAGTCTTGACTAATGTCATATTAATCTGTTAAATATCTAATATCACGCCGACATGACAAAGTCCTTGGTGTTATCCGTGAAGCAGTAAGTATTTCTATTGCAAGAGCCAGAAAGGGACTGACTACAAATAAAACTTTGACCACGTTTGTAAAGGAAGGGCAAAGCACGAAAACTAAATGCAAGCCCACCTCGATCCTTGGCGCCGCATCAGACTGGAAAATTCTCATGGATACATTTGAACACCATTATAGGATCCCAGATGAACTAGCTGTATCAGCCTATAGGCCAGACATCTTAGTGTTTTCTCGGAACTTGAAAAAAGTTATCCTTATTGAACTTACCGTTCCGTGGGAATCAAATATTCCAAAAGACCACAACATGAAGTCGAACAAATATTATGATCTCACAGAAGAAATGATCAGGAACGGGTTCAAGACTCAGCTTTACGCAGTGGAAGTTGGTGCAAGAGGAGTTCCAGCAAAATCTTTGCATCACTTACTGAAAGAATTGGGCCTAAGCAGGTCTGCCGTCAATACATTTATGGAACGTGCTTCCAAGACGGCATTAGCGGAATCATACAGTATTTGGTTGGGTAGGGAGAGGAGTAGAATGGTGGATGGTGAGCGTATTATCGCGCAATAAAAAAAAAGGAGGCCTTTTCTTAAACCAGTCTTGTCGGTCGCAAGCCCGAGACTCCATTCTTCTTATCTCCTACCCACACACGATGGACCCGGCACCCGCACGTTAAATCCATGGAATGCTTAGAAATTTGTCTCCTCTCTTAATCTACATTATTAATTTTTTTATTTATTTAAACTTAATTGCACAAAGTACAAAGGCGGACCTAATGCCGCTAGACATTTTATGACGGTCAAACCTTCGGGACAACGAGAGCAGTAAGTACATAAGGTAGGTGCAATACTAAATAAACTTATCCTCTATCTAGAGATGTGGTGGAGAATGTTATCATGGACAGAGTTCAAAAGCAACAAAACAGAGACGACTCTTTAGTGATAGACCCAAGATGATAATCATAGTATACATAATATCACAAACTAACTACCCATCATTATCATTACAGCCCCTAGAACACACCGTCCTAGACCTCCACTGCTGGAGATGGGCCTTCCAGAACATATATCTGGAGAATTTGGCCTACACTCGCCACGCTGGCCAGACGGCTTGGCGAGGGTATGATGTCACGTAAGAAAAGTGCATTTCTCATTGGTACATGCCGGGTGGATTTGAACCGACCTTTGTAGGATATAAGGAACGCGTTCTTACAACCGAGCCACCACCGCCCCAGGGTGTAATCAAAGTGATAAACTAACTACCAATTACGTGACGTAGTATATCTAAATATTGATGCCTCCGTGGTCTAGCGGTTAAGTCCGTGGATTTAGACTCGGAGGTACCGGGTCCGATTCCTGGTCGGGACACGAAAATATTTATTAATGTAAATAAAAACATTTAATTAATATTATGTGATATTTCCCGAGTTTGGTACGCTGCAGACATCGAGGAGCTTGTCATGATTGGACTATAGTAGAGTTGGCTAAATGTGAATCCGATTATTTATAAGCGTGGTTTCTGACCACCCCGAAAGGAAAACGGTCGTGATGATTCTATATATTGATCATAGATTATTTTAATTCACCAAACTACACCACTGTTCGTCCAACTTTAGAACCTTGTTACGAAAATTAGTAACGAAACGGGACAACGCAAAAAAAAACCAACAAAAATCTGACTATTTGTAGCGCAATATGTCACGTGTCTCGCTTGTGCAGACAACCGCGATGACATGTTATGACAATTTCCGTCACTTTATATGACAATGTAAATTACAACTTGTTTCACTAAAAGTCACAGACAAATAAATTTAAAAGATGCCGCATTGTCTATTTTAAACGCATAAAATTTATTTAGTTCGTGTTGCTACTTAGCAAGCAAGGAACTTTCCTATTGGTCAGATTTAAAAATAGTTATATAGGAAGTAATGAGGTCCAATTTAATAAAGCTCATTAGTGCAATTGAATTAATCACATAATACGAAATTATCTTCATCAGAGCCCCTAAAATACGTCAAAACCTGCACTGCTTGAGATAGGCCGTCCACAACATTTCTAGAAAATTTATTTTACTTGCCACGCCGCGCTTGCCAGACGGGTATGCAAGGGTCTGGTGTCAAGTTTAATGACAACATTGGTATTAGTGAAATCGGGACCGAGCGACGACTTAAAGTGCTCTCCGAGGCACAGGAACGGTGGTGTTGTAAATATGTAATTAATGGTCCATGTCGGGGTTCGAACCACGACTTATTTGTAATTTAAGGAAAGCATTTCTACAACCGAGCCACCAAAGGTGGCACCATGACACATAAATAATGCTAAATAGGGCAATAAAATTGTTAATCTTTATTAATAAAATATTATAAATAAAAAAAGAATTACAGTACATAATACATTACAGTAGATTGACGTAAATCCTATCTAATGTACGTCATGTTCCTTTACTGTTAAAAAAATCTATTAACAGAAATACATAAAATGTAACTTTAAGACTTTTATAGTTTTTTAGGTTTAATTTAGTTTTTAATGTAGTATAGTTTTTTTCATTTATTTCAGCCCCTAGAATACAGCGTCCTAGACCTCCACTTTTGGAGATGGGCCTTCCAGAACAAATATCTGGAAAATTTGGCCAACACTCGCCACGTTGGCCAGACACCCGTCGTCTGATGTAATTTTTTTGTAACAATTTATTAACGATTCCACAAGTTGGTATTAGTGGAAGCGGGACCTACGGCTTAACGTGCTCACGAGGCTGTGCCATGGTGATATTGTTATTATGTATATATATATATATATATATATATATATTACAATTGTATGTAAGAAAAGTGTTTTTTCCCATTGGTAGTATAGTTTATTTAATTTTATTATTTTTATTTGCAATTTATTTAATGTTTTTTTTTAGGTAATGTTTTGTTAAATTAAATATATGTATATATAAATAAATTTTAATGTTTCTTTTATACAACAAACATCACATTTTCGTATTTTTCTTTAATAAGCAAAACCCAAGATATTTTTTTATTTTGGTTTTGCTTAATACATCATAACATGGGCCAGTAGCGACGCCCGTCATAAGCTGTATCCTTAAATTATGAATCTGTGGTTTTCTGAAAACATTACAACGTTCTTATCTATATTTGTGACATTGTAATTAATTTTTCTTTCACAACTTAGACACGGAGTGTCGAGTTTGATTCCCAGTTGGAGATATCTTTCTTTTTCTATTACATAAAAAAATCCACATACTATACCCACTATCCCTACGCGTACTCATAAATTTGGAGACTCTTACATCTGTCGCACGCTGAAGATGTGGAATGCTCTTCCAGCCAGTGTGTTTCTGCACTCCTATAACATGGATTCCTTCAAGCGAAGAGTGAACAAGCATCTTTTTGAAATGAATAAATCTTTTTTATTTCAAAAGGTTCTACCATTGATATCTGGAGCCTAAAAAAATATATACTCTTTAAATAACACGCGGTATACATTAAAACTACACCACTTTCATCCTGCGAGTGTAGGCCCAATTCTCAAGATATATTTTCTGGAAAGCCCATCTGCAGCAGTGGAGGTCTAGGAGCTGTAATGAATGAATGAATGATACATTAAAAACTAAATCCAAAAAAATATAGAAAAAAAATAGATCCTCCAAATCGCTGTCCTGTGGCATAGTGCCTAATACACTGGCAGCATTACCCCTCTGAATTAATATACAAATTTTTTGAGAGAAAAAACTGCCAGCCCTATACATAAAATATAAAAAGTATCATTTAGCCAACTTTACTATAGGCCAATCATGACAAGTGGCAAGCTCGTCGATATCTCCAGCAGCGTACCAAACTCGAGAAATATCACAAATAAATGAAATATTAATTAAATGTATTTATTTACATCAATCAATATTTGAGTAGCTTATAATTTATTTAACAAGTGTTTTGTTTTTGTTTTCGTTTTTTTTTTTTTTAAGGTACCAAATTTGTGCAATTTTTATGTTTCCTAATTAATTCTATTAAAAAAGAGAAAAATGTATAATTTTATTTTAGAAGTCATATTTTTATTTTGTAAATTTGATAGATTTTGTTATTTTTTTTTTTTTTGTTTTAACAGTAGTAAGTTTTTAATTGTTTTAACAGTAATAAGTTTTAAATTTCTTCTTCTTTTTATATTGGTGAATGCTGTGACACCTAATTGGTACATATATTAGATAAGCTATAATTATACTATGTTATGTGTGTGATAATATATGTACTGCTGTGTGTACTAAATAAATAAATAAATCAATACTTTTGTGTCCCGACTAGGAATCGAACCCGGTACCTCCGAGTCTAAATCCACGGACTTAACCGCTAGACCACGATACAATGAAAATTTCGGTGATATTGATTTGTTCAGTGTTAGTGTTGCTAGGTAAAAAAAAAGAAATTAACATTAGATTAGCTAATAAATAATTGGAATGCTTGGAGAAGTTTTTTTTAATTTTTCATTACTACTTTTAATTATTTTTTTATTTTCCATTATTTTACCATATAGTATATTATTTAGTTGTATTTGTTATACTCATATAGGTATTGTTTTAAAGCTTATATTTTTTTGCAAAATCTATGTTTAATATTGAAGTGGAAACTTTGCTGGATTGAGTAACTTTTAGAATTGTTGTAATTATGTTTTAAGATCTGTATGTTTCCTGAATAAATAAAAATATACTACAATAATTTATGCCTTTCGAGGATTGGAAAATTTACAACTTCGAATACCGATTTAGAGGATCGCTTGAAGGAATCTGTTTGATAGCTGAGATAATGGTTGAGAAAACGGAGCCGTTGGGAAAATGTCTTACTTCGTTCCGAGACACGATAATAGTAACCTAAGCACGCTTAAAGGTGTTCCGAGACGCGTATAAACTGTTTTGCCAAAGCTATGTGACGTCACAAATGACATTACTCCTCGCGCTTAGACAACTCACGATATCCAGGTAGATCGCTCTAAGCGCTGTCAGTTTTTTGCCATTATGTCGCACGCCATTTTCAAGTTTTTTTAAATTATTTAATATTGTAATTCGTTTATACTGTTTCTATATTACTTCTTAAACAAATCTATAATTAATATTTAAGTAGGAATTGAAAAAAAAAAATGCCTGTAACACGGCAAGTTATTTTAAAATACCAAAATAAGTTAATAATATTAAACTTTACACATATAAAGATGAATAAACCGAGAGATGTATATTTGTTAGTATTCATACTCAAAGATGTGGAATCCGCAATTTATCTTCCATACATTTAAAAAAAACTATCATTTTATGAATGAAAATGTTATTTAGACCGTTCCGAATTGATATCACGCTCTGAGCATCCAAATCGCGATATTTTTCATATCATTCATATTCGTTCTAAGCGCTCTGAGCACGATTCGGAATGAGAGGTTAGAATACATTGTTAAACTCTGTGTTTCTAGTGCCTGTAATGACGAATAGTTTGTCTCGTTTTATTTTCTCCCTTGTTATTTGTCCCTATAGGGCTCGGAAACCAATGTGATAACTTTCAGGATCACGAAAAATTCGTTTTTTATTCTCTCCCAATGGGCAATGAACCTTAAGCTCTAACATAAATTGTTTGCTAAAGCTCTAGGCCTACCACTCTTTGGCTACACTACCTTAATTCATACTTCCACATTAAATTAACAGTTAAGTATTATTTTAGCTATTTCATTTGCCTCCGTGGTCTAGCGGTTAAGTCCGTGGATTTAGACTTGTAGGTACCGGGTTCGATTCCTGGTCGGGACGCAAAAATATTTATTAATGTAAATAAAAATACATTTAATTTATATTTAAATTATTTGTGATATTTCTCGAGTTTGGTACGCTGGAGACATCGACGAGCTTGCCACTTATCATGATTGGCCAATAGTAAAGTTGGCTAAATGTGAATCCGCTTATTCATAAGCGTGGTTTCTGACCACCCCGAAAGGGAATCAGTCGTGATGATACTTTACTTCATTATTTCATTACAGCCCCTAGAACACAGCGTCCTAGACCTCCACTGCTGGAGATGGGCTTTCCAGAACATATATCTGGAAAATTTGGCCTACACTAGCCACGCTGGTCAGTATATGATGTCAATTGATTTTGAGAATTTATTAACGATTCCACAAATGAAGGGAAGGGAAGTGAAACCGGGACCGACGGCTTAACCTGCTCTCCGAGGCACGGGAACGTTAGTGTTGCAAATCTATGACAAATGTTCGTAAGAAAAGTGTATTTCTCATTGGTACATGCCGGGTGGGTTTGAACCGACCTTTGTAAGATTTAAGGAACGTGTTCTTACAACCGAACCACCACCGCGCCTATTTTTAGCTATAAACACAGTGTACTCCGTGGTCTAGCGCTTAAGTCGTAAACGTGGAAGTACCGGCTTCGATTCCTAGTCGGGACATGGTATTTCTCGAGTTTCGTACGTTAGACACATCGACGAGCTTGCCACTTGTCACGATGGGCCTATAGTAAAGTTGGCTAAATGTGATTTCGCTGCGTGGTTTCTGGCGTTAATGACGTTTTATAAATGCCTGTAATAGGTTTACGTGAATAAAGATATTTTGACTTAGAAATAATTCGCGGACCAAAATTGTTCGCTATACAAACCTCATAACATAACCTAAAATTGAAATTCAAACGAGAATAACTGTTTTCCACCAAGTTCTCGAACTTCGGTGTAATTAACAATTTGATTATATGTATCTTCCTCTATCGAACTGGATAAGTTTAATTTTGGTACGCGGCTTCATAGACAAATTAAATCTAAGTCGAGTCTCATACCGTTTGGTTTCTTGGTCTAGTATAGGCTATTTGTCTTTGAGTGTAGCCCAGTGTTTAGAAAACGGTAAGTAAATATATTATTTCATTGGGCAATGTTTTCGGTTGGGTTTAATATTGCGACATAGCCGAGCCCTTTGAGCTCGTTTCATCCATAAATTCATTCACACCAATATTTAATATCAATAGAATCCGAATCGTTATATTAATGTCGATTGAAGTGTTCTTCAAAGCTTCAAGATAAAGAATAAATCCCACGATTTTTTGAATTCTTCAAGGCGAATTGTTTCAATTAACATCATCGATGTCGTCATTCAAACATTCCCCCGTTTTCCCGGCAGGATCTCAGCGGGTGACCACTGGCTGGTCATTCATGCACATTTGGTGCTTGGCGCCATTACTGATAAAATGGTAATGTGTATAATGTTGCTCAGTTGCTCCCATTCTTGGACCTCGGTACCGCTCACCATCAGATGGGCGCGGTGTCACATGTGCTCAGTATAAAAAAAAAATTAAAAAAATATTCCAATATCCATAATTAAGATTCGAGTTTATCGTCAACAATTCCAAGGATTTCGGTTACATTAAGCTCGTTTATCCTATTTAAATAATAAATATTGCGTAAATACCCAAACAGAGCCCTTTGAAAGGGCTTTGTTTTTTCCTCCGCCCACCAGATCTTACTAAATAATATTTAGGTCAATGTTTTATATTACACAGGGTGATTGTAGAAAAATATGCCTTTACATATTTGTCGTCTTTAAAACATCTGCTAAGCGCAGGTCTCTCATAGCCTAGCATTTTAAGGTAATTAGTACTGTCAAATGGGTACTTTAAAGAAAAAAAAAACATATGTATATGAACTCTTCGTATATGAGTATATTTTTAATAGGAATTTCGCAAACATTTATTTGATATTTTTTTTTACATAATATAAAATGAAACACTACATTATAAATTAAAAATAAACTACACACATAACTGTCTCCGTGGTTTAGCGGTTAAGTCCGTGGATTTCGACTCGGCGGTACCGGGTACGATTCCTGGTCAGGACACAATAATATTTCTTAATTTAAATTAGATGAATATTTAATTAATTTGTAATAGATTACGAGTTTGGTACGCTGAAGACATCGACGAGCTTGCCACTTGTCATGATTGGTCTATAGTAAAGTTGGCTAAATGAGAATCTGCTTGTTTATGAGCGTAGTTTCTGACTACTCCAGAAGGGAAACGGTCGTGATGAGACTTTACTTTTCTTTTTATAATGATAAAGTGAAAAAAAAATAAGCGCGTACAATTTTAGCTTTCTTAACAATATTAGTACCTACGTTAAATTTTGAAGACAAAAAAACAGCCTATATTTTCAATAAGGGTGGTAATTGGAACTCCATAGAGAACTTTGTAACCATGCCTATCAGGCATAAAAATTCGTCTTTAGTGCAATAAAAAAAATTAAAAAAAAAAAAAAAACAAATAAATTATAAATGGGTTTCCTACAACAACAGAGAGGCTTTAGTTATAATATACAATAACAAAATATTTATGCTGGTGTCGTTTTACAGGTCGGTTGTGTTGGAACCTCTTTTGTACTTTGATTTACATTGTTTTTATTTATTTTTATTATCATACCTTTTGAGCTGGCTATCTGAGGCTATAAGTAGTATTAGTCAATATGAAACTGACTGACATCCTAGGACACAAGTTATCTTGGTTAGGAGTCAGGGACCGTCTTAAAATTGCCTATCCTTGTGGTTTGCATTCAATTAAAAATGTTTCTATGCTTAAAATGTAAAATTCAAGGAACATTTTATATATTGTTTACTCAACATTGTATATAGGTACCAATAAGAAAGCTCAATAAACGTTATTATTATTATTATTATAAAACAGGAATATCTTCGCTTGCTAAGATTAGGTATACTGTGACATACGAATACTTACATGTGTGAGATTTCAATGGTGCAACTTGCCAAGGTTGTGTGGATAAGTTTTCCCAAGTTCCGGAATATGATATGGGTTCGTTAGCGCATCATTCAGCGAGACCGCGGCCTTCAGGGAGTTTAACTTGCATGATAGGTTAGGTTTTTTCTAGGTTTAACCTAGTTCCGTTATACAATTTATCTTGCGAGAAATATTAAAGTTAATATTAGGCTGGTTTTTTACGAAGAAAACCTTCTATTAGGCGGTCTGATGGTGGTAATGTGTACAGTCTGCCGAGGCGGGGAAGTATCCACCGTTCGTGCCGATAAACCCAGTAAAATGTATCCACACAAGGCACTTTTATTAGAGCTGGTGTTGCAGAGGAACAAGCTCAGATCAGCAAGCGTCGAAAATATGAAACGATTTGCAATAATTACTTTTTTTCGACGCTTGCTGTAGAAACGAAGGGCCCGTGGGGATTGGAATTGAAAGCATTCTATAAAGAAATTGTTCCTACGCTCATTGACGTCTCTGGTGACAATAAATAATAAAATAATAAAAAAAGTATCATCATGACCGTTTCCCTTTCGGGGTGGTCAGAAACCATGCTTACAAATAAGTGGATTCACATCTAGCCAACTTTACTATAGGCCAATCATGACAAGTGGCAAGCTCGTCGATGTGTCCAGCGTACCAAACTCGAGAAAAATCACAAACAAATTAAATATAAATTAAATGTATTTATTTACATTAATAAATATTTTTGTTTCCCGACCAGGAATCGAACCCGGTACCTCCGAGTCTTAATCCACGGACTTAACCGCTAGACTACGTAGGCAGTTATAATATGTAATAGTGAATAGTTATAATTATATATTAAATGTTTACTGTCATCTCTTACTTCATGATTTTAATTTTATAATAAAATAATAATAATAAATATTTCCAGACAGGTCACACAGCGCCATCTAGTTTCCGTGGTAAGCTATGAGGCTTGTGTTACGGAAAGTAGATGGTTGATAAACTACATATTATACTCTTTTTTTTGTTGTTGTAAATATATACATAATATAGATATAAACACCCAGACCGAGACAAATTATACAATGTACAACTTGCCCCCGGTGGGAATCGAACCCACGACCTCCCGAGTTCACGGCAACGTTTGTTACCACTAGACCACGGAGGCGGTACAACAGACAATAGAGCTGGCAGTTTTTTTTTCACAAATATTAAGTATCCTAATTCAAAGGGGAAATGCTGCTAGTGTATTGGGCACAATGCCACATGACAGCGATTTGGAGGAGCTATTTTTTGTGTATTTATATTATTTTTTTCTATGTATTTTTTTATACGGTTAAATTTTGAGATTTTGTTGTTTATTTTATTTAAGGTTTTTTTCAAAGCAGTAAGGAATAATTAAGTAGAGTTTTAACAAGTGTTTTCTCTTTACTGTGCCATAAAAAACCACATTCCATAATTTTTACTTTTTTAATTAAATTTATTGTTTAATTAAAACTTATAATTATATAAATTATCTTTTTTGTCACCAAAAACGCAATCTTGAGTAAAATATTATCTGAGAAAAACTTAAGTATTGTGAAATTAGTTCGTGAAACCCGATTTAACTTTGAAGATAATGACTCTATTAGCTAAGAAACAATTAAGTAGAGCTTGGTTTACGATCTACCTTTTTTTACGTTTTTTTTTTCCTTTTTTTACTTTTACCTGTTTTACGATCCCAGCGCAGCGTCTTTCTATTCCAGCTAGAGAAAACTCTACCCGAAATCAAACCCAGTACCATCGCGTTCAATTCCAGAAAAAAAAGTCTGATAATAATGTTGTTTTATTATCAAAATGCACATAATTGAGTAACTTGATGGTAGGGTAAGATTTCAATAATAGCACCCATTACGAATGATATAGCATCGGCTATAAATGGTGCAGTCACCCCACATTACTTGCAATTTTATTGCGACCACAAACAGTATTTTATTAGACAAATATAATCACTTTTTTTTGCCACTTATGCAAGTATTCTTCGTGCTTAGAGATCAAAATTAAACGTCGTCGGACATTGTGATCTTAATGTCCCGCTATCCAAAATTCTACAGACAATAAACTAAATAACCTTTTAGCTAATATGATATATTTTTTACTAATTGTGAGGCTATTAAATGAATTCGAATGAAGGCACAAAAATTAAAAAAAAAAAAAAGTTTTAAAACATAAATTAATATTTAAAAAAAAATTACTTATTAATTAAAAATACAACTAAAAACTAAAACAAAACTAAAATATTTTTATAAATAAAAATGAATTTCTGTGTGTATGTATGTTCCCTATGCATTTCAAAACTACTTGACCGATAGGGATTAAACTTTGGGAACATGTTGTGTGAACATCGGCGAAGGTATATGACATAGTACTACTGTTGTCTGATAGGTGGCGCGCATTAGCGCTGATTTGTGGGGCATACCGACCGAGGGTAGATTCATTGAGTCAGCTATAATTTTAAGTGATATTTTATTTTTATTTTTTATATTTGTGTTGCATTAGCTTCTAGAATGACAATGCCTATTTACAGCAGCTATAATTATAAGTGTAGTTTTGTGTGGAATTATTATTGTGTATATAAATCACGTAGGTTTTTTTTTTAAATGTTGTTTTATGTTTGTATTGTAACGCACTGCTCTACATTTAAGTAAGGTTGTGTAGTTTAATGGCGTTCTACCTGGTAGAATGCTGTGAAATTATGTAGCCTAATATTAAAGTATACTTATTGTAAATTTGACAAGTAAAAGTGCAAAATACAATATTTTTTTGTCCTATGCCTAATTACAGAAGTAAACGAATTGAATATGTAAAAAATGATATGTAAAAAAAAGCTCCAAAACGCAAAATGGCAAAGATGATCCTTTGGCCCAAACATTGCCCAACCCTCTTGTTTCCCGATTGTTGACGAGCTGTTTTGACAATGCCTTGAAAATTTCCTGTGCACTTGACCCCCACGGCCCGAGAGTTTCAACTCCGAACAGCACAAAATACATCTTCCAATAAGCTTGGTGTATTTCCGCCGTTTAAGGTGCTCTGCTTGTAATGTAGCAGCGCCTGGGTCCTTGGATACGTGGGCGCCAGGTGTTATTTTTTTTACTAATTTATAATTGCCTGCCTCCGTGGTCTAGCGGTTAAGTCCATGGATTTTAGACTCGGAGGTACCGGGTTCGATTCCTGGTCGGGACGCAAAAATATTTATTAACGTAAATAAATACATTTAATTTATTTGTGATATTTCTCGACTTTGGTACGCTGGAGACATCGACGAGCTTGCCACTTGTCATGATTGGCCTGTAGTAAAGTTGGCTAAATGTGAATCTGCTTATTTATAAACGTGGTTTCTGACCACCACGAAAGGGAAACGGTCGTTATGATGATCATCATCATCATCAGCCTGTATCTCTCCACTGCTGGATGTTGGCCTTCCCTAAGGCTCGCCACTTAACGCGATCTTTCGCTACCCTCATCCAACCCCCACCAGCGACCTTCTTTAGGTCATCTGTCCATCTGGCGGGGGGTTGTCCCACTCTACGTGGTCTCCACTCTAGAACCCGTTTGCCCCATCGATCGTCGGTTCAGCGGCAGATGTGTCCGGCCCATTGCCACTTCAGCTTGCTAATTTTAAAAGCTATGTCTGTAACTTTCGTTCTCTGACGAATATCAACATTTCGAATTCTATCCATCAGAGATACACCAAGCATAGCTCTCTCCATGGCTCGCTGAGCGACTTTGAATTTATGGACCAGACCCACTGTTAGTGTCCACGTCTCTGCTCCGTATGACATTACGTACTGGTTAAAGGTCTTTAAACATTGTGGTATAGACGATGAGAGGATGTGCCGGAGTGTGATGATGATACTACTTTATAATTGCGTAGTTATTTTTCTTTACTAATAGGAATATTAAGAAAATGAAGGCTGGTTTATAGAACCCCTACCATATCCCAGCGCAACCGCTTGCGACACGTTCGTTTTAAAAAGGTATGTATATTTTATGGTATGAAAGGTATGTATAAAAGGTATGTATAATACAAAAGGTATGTATATTTTCGTTTTCTTGCTATATTACTTCGCTGAATTCCATAGTAAGCAACGTTCCAGGGAGCCTGTTGAGACTGAGTACAGAACACTGTTACATTCTATGTCTATATTTACCTATATTATGGCTAGGCCCCTCCCGTTATTAATCTGGGGCTTAGCTTTCAGATATCATAGGTTGACGATTATAAAAGGAAAGTATCATTATGTAATATTTATTAAATTTGTTAGTTTTTAAGTTTAAATTATGTGATTGACGAAGCCTTTACAGCGGATTTAATTTATAGCTTTTTAGGAATTTGTGACATATTATATATTAATTATATTGACATTATTACACATATATATATATTTATTTTTAGTTATAGTTTATTGACATATCTAAATTAGAATATAGTATTTTAAGTACTATTTATTAAAATACCCGACGAGGCACCTTTACAGCCACAAACTTGACCTAAATTATTATATATTCAATTCAATTCAATTCGTTTATTTTGCAAGTAGGCATAGGACAAAAAGATATGTATTCTGCACTTTTACACGTCAATTTTTACAATATTGATATAAAACGATATCATTTTATAGTACATATTGGTGAATCTGGAGCAGTACATGATAACCATCATTTGGAAAGAGAAACAATAAAATAACAAAATTATAAATAAAGAATAACGCTTAACAATATAGCTGCTGTAGATAGGCATTGTCACACTATAAGCTAAGACAGACACAATTATAAGAATATAAATAATATTATTATTATTTATATTCATTTTAATTATAATAATTATTAGGCTTAGAAGTGGAAGAGATAGAGATAATAATAATAAAATAATAATAATGGAAATTGGGGCTGTTCCTTGCCATACTGTATCACCATATCTGGCCAGGTATTTTGTTTAGCGTTGTTATTAAGAAAAATTTACTTAACCGAGTGTTCCGATAGGATCCTATGGCGATAAATATATAAATAAATAAAAAAATGAAAAAATACTTTCAGAAAAAAAACATAGCTTATAAGTAGGACAGATTAAATATTTTATTTCCTTTAGTAAGCTTGTAACAACTTGGATATAGTCAGCACTTATACTTACAGCATTATATATACTAAACAAATTGGTAATAATGGTTGGACCATAACAGGTAATCCAAATAAGAATGCACATTTTTCTTAGAGAAATGGGCCCAATAAAATGTTCTCGTGTCATAATGATTTCTTTTTTATTTGATAGTTAATATATTGTGTTTTCATAATCTGTAATTAATTTTATTTATTTCACCCTAGCATAAAGAGTTCTTCGCGCCATTTTGCGTGGACATGTCAAGTGCAAGTTTTTGTATTGTAAATTAATTTACTGTAGATATTATTGGTCAAAAGTGGTGTTGTTTTGTTTAATAATGTGCTACAATGTGAATAATTATGGAAAACGATAAATTGGACATTAAATATGGGGCTCAAGTTGCAGTTTATTTTTTGCGGTTTCCCGCGCTGTCAACTCCCATATTTTACCCGACGCCGACGTGTTTGAGCTATGGTGCCGCGAGTGACTCCAAGAAAAGCATCAAATTCTGCAGCATCTGGAATTTGATGATGACCTCATTAACTCATTAAAAAGAAAGATATATTACGTCAGATTTGGCTGCATGGGCTAGACCCTTTGCCTTCCCTATCATCTCATTCATCATCCATCGGGAGAAGAGAACCAAAAAAAAAATCACCCTAGCATAACGACAATTGACAAAAACTTTGTTTTTACGTTAATAATTACATAGTTTCGATCCCGCCGATTGCAAATCCAGTGTTTTATCTATAATAAAGTACCTGATCATAATAAAGAACCTAATCGTATAAATAGTGCTTTGTAACTATTTCGTACATAAATTTTAACCAATTGACTATTTAATTAAATTATATTTTAATGCTGGGGTAAAAGAGATGTTGTAATTAAATTTTAAAAAACACATTTTTTTTTTAAATACCTATTAAATTGTATTTAGTTGAGGCACGCTGCAATAAAGTTGGGTACTGGTTTTGGGCAATCTCTTTTATGGAGAAGCCAAAAATTCTAAAAACTAAAACTACAGGTCGAAGCGATCATAACGGGCAATGTCTAGAAATGTCACAGACTAAAATAATTAATTCATTGCTGTTATTCTCATAAAGTTTGGCTTCTCTATGCCTTTGGCTTATAATATACGAGAATGACATCATCCATTTTGTTTAGGGCTATTTTTTTCTGCTTGTAATATATACAATGATGAAAAAAATGAAAATAGTAGTTTTGATGCTTTTATTAATGAGATTGTTGTTTTTATTACTATTTATTACTGTGTCAATTATTGTATTTGGAAAATAATAATAAAATAAATATCTGATGGAAATGCCATATGTATATGCTTAGTATCACATTCACAACTTTCTTCTTGGTATCATGTTTCAATGTGCATCTGTTGTATACATTGAATAAATAAATAAAATAATACAGTTTTCATATCAACTAAGTCCTTTAGTACTAAAGCAGTCATGTGTCATATTTTAAACCTTTTTTTATTTTATTTTTTTTATTTATTATTAGGTACACACAACATAAATGGATACAAAACATTTTTTAAATTTCAAATCTTTACAATACAGTTACTGTACCATCTCCAAAAGCATGTGCACACAGCATGCAATTATGAAACATTTACATTTACACACACACACACATTTTGCACACCAAAACTATAAAAAATAAAGGGATTTTTCTTATTTAAATAGTAATCTTGTTAGAATAATTGTACTTTTAATGGCCTATAATTTAAAATTCACTTAATGTGGATTGGATCCTTTTTGCAGAACTGCATCCAATTTATCTAAACACATTTTTCACACATAACGCTTATAATACATTTAGCCAACTTTACTATAGGCCAATCATGACAAGTGGCAAGCTAGTCGATGTCTCCAGCGTACCAAACTCGAGAAATATCACAAATAAATTAAATATTAATTGAATGTATTTTTACATTAATAATTATTTTGTGTCCCGACCAGGAATCGAACCCGGTACCTCCGGGTTTAAATCCACGGACTTAACCTCTAGACCACATCTAACATATGTATATGTATGTGTATAAATTTAACTGTGAATACAAATTATCGTAATTTCCCAAACAAGATGAATTAAGGTATTAAACGTTAATCTACGGAGGCAATATATTAACGTTACTTACGTTAATCGGAAACTTTTATAGGACCTAAATTACTATACAAATTTTCATCATTTTAAAGAGTTAACACGGAACAGTTTTTTTATAAAATTAAAAATAAATCGCCGCGCCCAGTGAGTATCATTTCCCGCTAGCCGAGGGACACTCCGAAAACTAGATTACCTATAAATCATGCTAGTTAACCAACCTGACTGATTTATGAGTTTACGAGCGGTTTTTGCTGCGAGCGAGTTGACAAATTGCCACCCCCGCGTATATTCGGAAACAATGAGGAATTTATAGATTCTTTTTTTACAAATTAATTGCTATGTGTAGAAATTGGTGTAGGATTTTTGGCAATAAGGAGTTGTCACTATAAATATATTGTACCTTTACTTAAATACCATTTTGTACCCGACTGCGCGACGCAAAGTAGGGTTATGTGTTTATCAGCCTTTAGAGAGAAATATCACGTCGGGGTCACCAATTTAGAGATACACTTTACCTCTCGTTATTGACGAAATATTTCGTTAATATTAATTAATTAAAATTAACTCATGTTGTTCGTGTAAATATTGTAATCCATTACTCTTTATAGTCTGTGGTAATCCATCCATATATTTTTTTACTTCAATTTACTCATATGGGAAGGCAAAGGAACTTGTCCATACAGCCTCGTCAATCGTAATGTTTTTCTTTTTCTATTTTAGGCAATAAGGCATAAGCCATTTCTTTAGTAAGTCTTGCACAGAGATAGGGAAGCAGAGGTGATCTAACTGCGGTCAAAGCGTGGCATTTCTCACACACAAGTAATGTTCGCACACTAATACAGAAGACAGGACCGGACACATTTGCGAAATGTCAAAATATTATTATATAAGTATAATTATGCATATCGCTCACAAATCCGTCCTGAATCAGTGTATAAAGCCCACTTCGGAAGATAGGTTTTGTGTTCTATGATTAAAATAATGAAATGAGCATTTTTAGCTATATGGTTTTTTAAAAAATACAACATAATATAATAAAATCGTTTATTTATATTTTCTTACATATATTATTCAAAGCAATGGCACGCTAATTTTGGACCGGATGGCGAGTGGTATCTGGGTCTCGAAGAGATACCGAACCCCTCTGTACCGGCCGAATAGGCCCTAAATGGTCGGGGGGGGGGGAACGTAAAAATTATGACGAGACAACCGGATGGTAATGCGGTTGAAGTTGCTTGGAGTTTTCTGTAATGTTTATACCCTATTTAAATTTTCAAACATGTCTCTTTTCTTTTATCCAAAAAAGTACTTTTTTTTTAAATGGGCCGCTCTCATATTATTCTGAAAAATAAATAATAATTATTGTTTTATAACTTAACTTCCATAAATGTTTTGTAAGTATGAAATAAATCTAAGTATTGTATCTATACAAGGTGGAGTTTTGAGACGGGACAGTAAGGGCAAATATCTTAACCGTTATAGTTACAGGAAAACGTTCCTAGGAGACCATCCATAACTTATTGAGATATTCTGAACTTCATTCACAGATTTTGGAAAAATCTAGTCAGCAAAAACTTTTGTTTTTATGCCGATCGATCCTGTTTCTTATATGGATCAAAAGTCTCTACTGGAGCAACTGAGGTTTGAGTACTAGAAATGACAGAAACCAAACCAAAAAGGCCAAAAAGGTAGCTCGGTTGATAGAATGTATTCCCTAAAATCCAAAAAAGGTCGGTTTGAACCCCGGCATGTACCAATGAGAAATACACTTTTCTTGCATACATTAGTCAGATTTACAACACCACCGTTCCCGTGCCTTGGAGAGCACTTTAAGCCGTGGTCTAGTGGTAACAAACGTTGCCGTGAACTCGGGAGGTCGTGGGTTCGATTCCCACCGGGGGCAAGTTGTACATTGTATAATTTGTCTCGGTCTGGGTGTTTATATGTATAATATGTATATATTTACAAAAAAAAAAAAAAAAGTATAATATGTAGTTTATCAACCATCTAGTTTCCGTAACACAAGCCTCATAGCTTACCACAGAAATTAGATGGCGCTGTGTGACTTGTCTGGAAATATTTAAAAAAAAAAAAACCTTGTTTACTAATTAACCCGGTTCTACTAATACCAACTTGTGAAATCGTTAAGAAATTGTCATTAAAATTTACATGAGACCCTCGCCAATCCGTCTGGCCAGCGTGGCGTGTGTAGGCCGAATTCTCCAGAAATATTTCTGGAAGACCCATCTCCAATAGTGGAGGTCTAGGTCTCTGTATTCTAAGGGCTGTGATGATAAATAGAGGCGTGAAAGACGGACAAACATACATACATACATACACACATACATAAAAAGCTTTTTTCACGTTTATAATATGGACACCCAGACAACCTAAGCGAAAAACGTAAATATATTTTTGGCCTTGGGTAAGAATCGAATCTACGCACTGCGGGCACTCTGTGGATACAATTCCATAGGATTTACCACTAGACCACGGAGGCGGTCACAACAATAAAACGGTAAAAAAATAATATAAAAATTATTAATTTTACAAATCCGACCCTGTGTTGATGGAACTGTCAATGTTGTTGTTTTGCAACAATTTTTACGTTTTTCTCTAATAAAGCAACAAAAATTGTAAGATTATTATTTTAATTTCGTTAGAATACAATGAAATATATCTTCTGTCTCTCACATATTTTGAAATTACAAGAATAATCACTAATTTTATTGAATTATGTGTTTGAATGCATGGTGTCAACATTTAAAACTTACTTGTGGAAGGTTATTCCTAGCACTTTTTTTATGTTTTGCACTGTCGCACATATAAGCACTACACTAGACCATGATTTAGTAAATTTTCAAGATGTAATTTTAGTTAAATAATGAATAATCACAATAATAAGTCGAGATGGTTGAGTTCGCTGTTGTTACTTTATTGTCTGTCAATTGCCTTGTAGTCTATGGTTTCAATGAAAAAATGCCACGGTTGCTCGTTTATGCAGTGTGTATGTGAACTGAGGAAGTGAGATAGCTATATGATCTTTGCGATGAGAATGAGTAAGCGCAACTTATATGGTTATACGACTAAATAATATGTTGTCTCTGCTTCCTTAACTCTGTGAAGTCTTGTCCTTTTTTTATTCGTCATAGTCCGAGGATAGGTCTTAATTCGTGTTGTAGTCCATCCAATTTCCTAAATTCTAAATTTAAAAGTGTTGACAGCGTTATTTTACAGTGGCCAAGGAGCCAAGGAGGTTGCCACAAGCCTATTTATCATGTACGAGTATGTTCCTTTGTGGCACACTGGAGACCAAACGCGTTGGCCGATTTTGATGATTCTCACGTCGATCGATTTGTTTTCATCACGCGAGTGTCACTAAATATATGACATTAATCTAATTTTATTAAGACGACAACCACACGCAATATTGTGTAAAATTTAGAAAAGAATGTCGATGAACTATGTCCATGATACCCAATTACAATGTTTTACAATTAGGTTGAGGTTAATTTTATCATTTTTCATTTAGAGTGACCCTTTAGGATCTATAACAACTTTCAAAGCAAATTACAACAATCTAACAATCAAACTATCTTTCCCTACCTACAACACAAATCTCGAGATCTGGAAATGCCTACTATTGAAGAGTTTGTTGTTTGTCTCCAGAATATCGCTCCATATTGCGCTCGCCTCCCCCCCCCCCCCCCCCCCCCCCCAACTCCCGTAGGGGAGTTCTGTAGGAGTCTTCCTAGAGAAGTGCTTCTGGAGGAGAGCTGAAGTAGTCGAATCTAGACCCCCTGGGTTCGTGAGCTACACGGGCGCTCTTACACTAGTAACGCGCCCAGCACCGAAAGTGCATGAATTACCAGCGGGTGGTTAGTGGTTACCCGCTGAGATCCAACCCAGGCCCATTAGCCATCCGGGCCTGGACGACTCCACTGACCGACCAAAGTGTTTGAAGACAAAAGTTTTCAACCAGTGCGTTCTTCCAATAATGTCTTATCAGTATATATAAACAGTGGATCTGACCCACAAGTTCAAGGTAGTAGCTCAGCGAGCTATGGATGATGCTATATTCGGAATATTTCTAAAAGATAAAATCCGAAACGTTGAAATCCGTTGGAGAACCAAAGTTACCGACATAGCTTTCAAAATTAGCAAGCTGAAGTGGCAATGGGCTGGACACGCCTGTCACAGAACAAAAGTTGATGAAGAACAAAGAATGTCCAAGTATTTTTCTTATTGTTTTTATAATTTAGGTCTCTGCGTCAATAGAAGGGACATAACGCCCAAGCTTCCTACAAAAAGTAGGGCGCTGACGTTTATGGTCTAGGAGTAAATGGCTAATAGTACAAAACATATGGATGTGGTAACTTGAAACTTTTCATTAAAAATAAAATTAGCTTGAGAACCCAAAGCCAGCAAAGAGCGTCTTGATCGCCTGTTCTAAGTAAGGCACTTTAGGCTGGTTTGCACCAAAATTAAGTAGTGCTATAAAGTTTCTAATAAAGTAAAGTAAAGTATCATGTCGACCGTTTCCTATTCGGGGTGGTCAGAAACCACGCTTATAAATAAGCGAATTCCCATTTAGCCAACTTTACTATAGGCCAATCATGACAAGTGGCAAGCTCGTCGATGTCTCCAGCGTACCAAACTCGAGAAATATTACAAATAAATTAAATATTAATTAAATCAATCAATATTTTTGTGTCCCGATCAGGAATCGAACCCGGTACGTCCGAGTCTAAATCCACGGATTTAACCGCTAGACCACGGAGGAAGTTCATCATCATCAACCCACACGTTTCGGGATCAGGCTCGAATTGACGTCATGCCCAGTCATGACGTCAAGCATAGTGTTAGGGACTGATGTCAGTCATAAGTGTCTCATTCCAGTTGCTAACATTCATGGACCTTGCGCGCCGCTTACCATCAGGTGGTGGCAAGGTCACATGTCGTGTTAGAATAAAATTAAAAATAATTTTAAAAAGTATTTGAAGAACCAATGTCATTTTATGTTTGTATTACATGTTACAGTAATTAAAGATTCATGAATCAGCAGCGTAGTCACGAGTAGGTCATTTTGCCGCCTCTACAGTGACATTAAATATTCGTAGCTCTACAGTAAAAGTCTTGTTTAAATGGTCGGACGTCAACTCATTCATAAACGCGTAGATAACCTTGTGATATTTCCATCCACCCTGTCTTATACCCCATTACACAGTTTAAAAAAGCTATTCATAAACGATTAAACGGCCTAAACCAAGGGTAGGTATCAATTTAATTCACTGTGACAAGATTCCATCCCAAGAAGACAAATTTCTAAGCATTCCATGGATTCACTGTGTACCCACACAGTGCCGGGTCCATCGTGCGACCGACAATAGGCTCGTGGCCTCCTTTTTGTATTTTATTGTCCAACTAGACGCTCACCACTCCCTCCCTACCCAACCAAATACTGCATGTTTACGTTAATGCCGTCTTGGAAGCTCTTTCCATAAATGTATTGACCTGCTTAGGCCGTAAGCTGACCTGCTTAGTGGTTAAGTTAGTAAGTGGTGCAAAGATTTTGCTGGAACTCCTCTAGCACTTAACTCAAAACTCGTTTCAAAATGTATATCACCAACAAAGAAGACAAATTTCTAAGCAGTCCATGGATTCACCGTACGGGTGCCGGGTCCATCGTGTGTGGGTAAGAGATGAGAAGAATGGTGTCTCGGGCTTGCGACCGATAACAGTCTGGTTTAAGAAAAGAGGCCTCCCTTTTTTATTTTATTGTGCGATAATACGCTTACCATCCACCATTCTACCTCTCTCCCTACCCAACCAAATACTGTATGATTCCGTTAATGCCGTCTTGGAAGCTCGTTCCATAAATGTATTGACGGCAGAGCTGCTTAGGCCCAATTCTTTCAGTAAAAGATGCAAAGATTTTGCTGGAATTATACCATAAAAACATCCGTAATTTTATTCCAAGGGTAAAATAATTAGCCAAGTTTAACGCCTTTGCAGCCCTCTCGCCCGCACACTCCAACATTATCAAAGATTCTAGGAATCAGATTTCTAGGAAATAAAACTTATTTATTTATTTATAAACTCTTTATTGCACAAAATAACTTAAAAAGTAGTGTACAAGGGCGAACTTAATGCCTTCAGGCATTTTATAACAGCTAACCTTAGATATTTTATTACTATCTAATTTTAAAACTTCTTTTTTCTACTTTACTAAATCTCTGATTCATATACACATTTCTAAAATAATTTAATAACTTATGGTTATTCAAGTTTTTATTAATTTTTCATTCGTGTTCGTGAATGAATGCGACATTCTTTATATCTAAGCATTATAACTAAAATAAAATAACAAAGACAATTTCTCTAGAATTAAGACATCTACTCGTAAGAGTGTAATTTCCTGAAGTTGTAAGAACCAGTGATCATCCATCATGAGACTGACAGTATCTGATGCTACGAACATTCAAAGTTTAATTCTGATGTCACGCTATTATATTATACGGAAAAAACTGGGATATAAAGTCCACAACACAAGTCGAACTTGTTAGTCAAAAGTGGCGTTATTTTGTTTAATAATGTTCTACAATGTGATTAGTTATGGAAAACGATAAATTGGACTTTGAATATGGGGCACAAGTTGCAGTTTATTTTTGCGGTTTTCCCGCGCTGTGGACTCCCATATTTTACTCGACGTGTTTGGGCTATAAAGCCGCGAGTAACTCCAAGAAAAGGATCAAATTCTGCAGCATCTGGAATTTGATGATGACCTCATTGACTCATAAAAAAGAAAGATATATTACGTCAGACTTGGCTGTATGGACTAGACCCTTTGCCTTCCCTATCACCTCATTCATCATCCATCGAGAGAAGAGAACAAACAAAATGATCCTTAAATAATTAAAAAAAAAAAAAAAACAAACAAAAAGAAAACAAACAAATTAAAAAGATCAAGTTCACCGCGAGAGGGAGTTCTTCGCGCCATTTTGCGTGGACATGTCAAGTGCAAGTTTTTGTTTTGTAAATTAATTAACTGTGGATATTATTGGTCAAAAGTGGTGTTGTTTTGTTTAATAATGTGCTACAATGTGAATAATTATGGAAAACGATAAATTGGACTTTAAATATGAGGCACAAGTTGCAGTTTATTTTTTTTGCGGTTTTCCCGCGCTTTCAACTCCCATATTTTACCCGACGTGTTTGAGCTATGGTGTCGCGAGTGACTCCAAGTGAAGCATCAAATTCTGCAGCATCTGGAATTTGATGATCCCCAACTCGGTTATGAACTCTGTTATGAACATATATTATGCAAATAAATTACGTGTTTAGGACTGATGTATTCTGTACAATGTCCTTTAAAGACAATTAAAAAAAAAAAAAATCAAGTTCACCGCACTCCTGGTTAAATAGCTTACTCGATCTAATAAAATATGAATCTTGCCTGTAGTTAGAATGGGTGCTTGGAATGTGTAAAGGGTATACGAGTATGTGACGGGTATTAGTTTTCGAGACACGGAGAGTAATATGGGGTAGAAGTTCTATGCAATCTACATCGCTTCTCGCCAGTCTCATCAAGTACGTCAACAGCAGTTGCAGTAGACTTGGTGGTCTTGTTTTTGGTCTTGCGCAAGATTCTCGCAAGAGTCTTGCTCTGACTGAAAATATACTTGTATATTTGTTTCTAATAAGGAAAGCTTGTGAGACTCTAGTGTCTGTTCGCAAACTACTATCTCGAAACAACTAGTATGAAGTTGAAATTTGGAATGGTTATAGATCTTATTGTCGAAAGACGCTCAGATCTCAACCACCGAAACTACATTGAGAGCATCACCAAAACAGCGTCAAAAAAACTAGGGATACTGAACAAGGTAAAACGTTTTTTTCCGCCCTCACTCCGACTTATGCTTTATAAAGCACAAATAAGGTCATACGTGGAATACTGTTCTCACCTCTGGGATGGTTCCGCTAAGTACCTTACAGATGCTCTCAATGTCCTACAGAGGCGGGCTATTCGAATAGTGGACGATACTACAGTGTCTAAAACTCTCGAATCGCTGCAGCTTCGCCGAGATGTCGCCTCCCTGAGCGTGTTCTACAAGCTATACTACGGTGAATGTTCTGAAGAGCTCCACAACCTTATCCCTTCTTCTCTATTCCGCAACCGAACCACTCGCACAGGCCAAAATATGCATCCACATACCGTAGTCACTATCCCTACGCGTACATACAAATTTGGAGACTCTTACATCTGTCGCACGCTGAAGATGTGGCATGCTCTCCCAGCCAGTGTGTTTCCCCACTCCTATAACCTGGAGTCCTTCAAACAAAAAATCAGGGGCGCGCGGTGTCACAAGTCGTGTTCAGCATGAAAAAAAAAAAAAAAAAAAACTCATCCGATGCTACATATTTTTTCCATTCTCCTGTATGGTTTCGAATCATGAAACACATCAAAGAAGCAGAGGATGAACAAAGGCGTGAAACTCCTTAAAATAACAAAGCGAAGGAAGTTGGAGTATTTAGGACACATCATGCTCAATAAAAAGTATAGCCTACTGCAGCTCGTCATGCAAGGAAAGATAAATATTTACAAGGCTTTAGAAGACCTGAAAGAAGACGCACGCCCTGGATACACCCGATCCTAGTTCCGGACAGCGGCCAACAAAATTAATATAGACTTATTGATAGCCGACCTGATAGAGGATGGCACTTTAAGAAGAAGAATATTGTTAAGGATTTGATGGATATTTTTTGTTTAGATGCTAGATACTGTTGACGCCATGCCATCCACCTACAATTTCAGGCCAAGTATGGGCTTCCAATTGATGTAGAAGGCTACCACACCTGCTGGGATCTCTAGGTGGACAAACGCTATGGAAATAGTACAAAGGAGGGGACTTACCAGGATTGCACCACCACACTTATCACTATTCACAGTTTTAGGCGAACGAGATTTTTTTAATTTTAAATATTATTCACGATTTGGTTAGTTGCAGCTTGTGGCAACCGCGCGCGGCCGTTGCGTCCGAGTCTTGTTTTCGAACTGTCACTGTTTTATGCTCGCCATCCTCGTCAGAGGGCGCGGGCGGCGCGGAGTAATGGAACACAGGGTTTGGAATCAATTAGGACTTTGGATAGAGGTACCAAGCCACAACATCTCCCCCCCTTTGAAACCAGCCTGGGGTTTCACATTCCATCACCAACCAAAAAACCCAAGACACCGGCATGAGTGTGTACTCAGGTAATAGCATTCCTAGGATAAAGCTGATACAGAAGCCTATCCTAAGTTAAATGATAGTGTTAAGATTAATAAAAGATATATTATAAATATGATAAATCTATAATAAATAAATAGAATAAGTTAGAATTATAGAAAATAATGTATAAGATAAATAGATAAGTTATTCGTAAATAGGCAAAGGACAGACCTTAACAACAGGCCTGACGAGACTAGATCCGCTGGCTAATCGTAAGGTTACGACGCGCGTCACGTTATCACGGCCTGGGTGAGTTTTCTCGACTTTGCCCAGTCTCCACTCTAGGGGTGGTAAGTTAGGTTCGATGATAGATACGATATCACCGACCTGAGGTTCCCGCCTATGCGCAGTAAACCATTTGACCTTTTGTTGAAGTGTATGAAGATAATCTCTCTGCCAAGTGCGCCAGAAGGACTGTGTTAGCTTCTGGAGCATCTGCCAGCGAGTTCTGAACGTCACTTGGGTCTCGTCAAATTGATACTCGGGTAACGAGACCAACGGTCTGCCGACGAGGAAATGTCCAGCCGTCAGAACGTCCGCTTCGTGAGGGTCCGAAGAGAGCACACAGAGAGGCCGGGAATTTAACATCGCTTCGACCTGTTTTATACGTCCTCCTACACGTATTAAATTAGAAGAATCAATAAACGGAGATAGTTTTTGAAGATTACGGCTGCACGATTTGTTATTTTTTATTAAGATATATTCGTGAGAGAAATATGTTTTTTGTTCATGTTTGATTAGGTTATGTAACGCGTAACTTAGCTCCGCTGTCGTCAGTGCTCCACGTAATCGTAAGTTTTGCGTTAGCTTTAAATTGTTTTTGTATCGCAGCCACCACGCGACACCGCGTTGTAGCCGAGAAAAGGTTGAATAATAATTTGTAAATTTTGTTATTACAGATTCTTCGATGTTTGTTTGTACGATGAGTGTATTAGATTTTAGTTCAGGTACTGGGCTGCAATCTTGATTAAATGTAAAAGACGGCCAGCTAATTTGATCTTGGCCCAGCCAACTCGGACCGTACCACCACTGGTGAGTTTCGGCAAGTTGTGAGCACTTTAATCCCCGACTACAGTGGTCGGCGGGATTCTCGAATGTTGACACATGTCTCCAGCTCGCGGGAGGAACAAGGTCGTTAATGCGCACTACTCTGTGAGCTACAAAGGTCTTGAGTAGGTGCGGCTCGGTTCGTAACCACGATAAAACGGTACTGCTATCCGTGAATGCTACAGTTTCGGTAAGCTTCAGTTTGTTACCTAACAAATTATGTGTATGATGCAGAACCTTTGCTAGCAGCACGGCACCACACAGCTCTAATCGATTCACGGTGAGTACTTTTAGAGGAGCTACTTTTGATTTAGCTATAAGTAAGTTTACGGATATGTGACCATCATTTGTGACTGACCGGAGATAAACCGTACACCCGTACGCTTTACCCGACCCGTCACAAAATCCAATCAGCTGACAAGTTTGTACTCCTTGCGGAAGTACACAACGATTGATTGTTATTTTGCTTAAGTTTTTAAGCTCGCTGCAAAACTCATTCCACCTGTTTGCTAGTTCAATGGGAACTGGTTCATCCCAACCGATTTGTAGACGCCACAAACTCTGTAAAATTAACTTTGCTAAAAGAACAACAGGCGTGAGCCATCCCAGTGGGTCGTAAATACGAGCTACACACGATAAGATGTCACGTTTTGTGTTTGCTGTGTTGATTTCAGAAGATGTGTACAAAAAGTTGTCGGTGGTCGGATCCCATTGAATTCCCAAAATCTTGATTTTGCAGGTTTCGTCTTCATCGAATTGTTTTGGAGTTTGACAGTGTTCTTCAGGTAAGTCTGCTAGAAGTTGTGAACAATTACTGCTCCATTTGCGCAGTTGAAATTGCCCACGACTTAGCATTTTTATTAATTCGTCTTTTAGTTTCAGGGCTTCGCGGATAGATGGCGCTCCGGTGGTTATGTCGTCGACGCAGATTTCTTCCCTAATGACTTCGGAGGCGCGCGGGTAGCGGGCACCTTCGTCTTCGACCAGCTGATGCAGCGTGCGTATCGCGAGGTAGGGCGAGCTACTCACGCCGTAGGTGATCGTGTCTAGTTCGAACTCAGTTACCGGCTGAGAAGGAGAATCACGCCATAACACGTGTTGCCACGGCCGATCTTCGGGACGAATTAATATTTGCCGATACATTTTGGTAATATCGGTTGTGAACACAATTCGATGTAAACGGAATTTTGTTATGATGTCAGTTATATCTACTTGCAACTTAGGCCCTTTGTAAACGATGTCGTTCAGTGACATGCCGTTTGAACTACGGGCGCTAGCGTCGAAGACGACCCTTAGACGAGTAGTTTTGCTCTCAGGCCGAACGACGCATTGATGTGGGATTAGCTATTTACCTGAAGGTGAGGTAACACGATGCATATGATTTAATTGTTCATACTCATGCATAAAGTTAGTATATTGTGATTTAAGATCAGCTTGACGAGTTAAACGTTTTTCTAAATTCTGTAGACGAGAATATGCATGTTTGTATGAATTTCCCAGCTCCGTGGTGGGCTTTAACAACATGGGTACCGTATATCTACCGCTGTTATGACGAGTGACATGGTGTTTGTATAGCTGTTCGCACAGTACATCTTCAGGGACGCTGATGCTGATCGCGGGGGGCTCCTCGACCTCCCAGAACCGCTTGACCACCTCGTCTAAGGCGAGGGTGGAAGCGACCAGGGAGGTGACCGTCGACGGCGGACGACAGCTCGGGTCGAGTCGGCCGGACAGTACCCATCCGAAGATGCTGTGGAGTGCGACAGGAAGTCCAGGTCCTGGCGCGATCTGTTGTCCATCGTAGATCTCGTGGAATAACTCTGCACCTAATAATAAGTCCACTTCCGACGGTTTGTCGAAGTCTTTATCGGCTAAAATTAGGTGGCTATAATGTTGACGGATAGATGAGGGTAATTCTGTTACAGGCATTTTAGACGTGATTTGTTGCATTACGATAGGTTCAATGTTAAAAGTTTTATTTTCAGATTCTAAAGGTAAAATAGTACATGATGTTATGCCATTCACCGAATGTACTGTGTTTTGACCGAGCCCGGCTACCGATAGGTTACATCGGCGTAAAGGTAAGCCGAGGCGTCTAGCGCAAGCGGTGGTAAGGAAACAATCCTGCGCGCCGCTGTCTATGAGCGCACGGACTGTGCACGTGTTACCGCTGGGCGCACGCACACGCACGGAGCAGGTACCGAGCAACACAAGCGCGCGACTGCTGCCGAGATGCGCGCTGGTGCCGGCCTGGACATCCGGAGTGCACAGGGTCTGCTCGTGGAGTAGTGTATGATGACGTTCACCACACGTTACACAGCTAGTTTTCGAGATGCACTGACTAACGTTATGATTTGACCGTAAACAGTTAATACAGATTCGCTTTTGTTTGACTAAGTTATGTCTTTGTTCAACATTAAGCCCTAGAAACGTTGGACACCTGTATATAGAATGCGGTAATTCACAACACACACATGTATAAGTAAATAAAGAAGAATTTGTTTGCTGAGTCAGAGTCGAATGTTTATTAAAATTATTGGTTTTATTTTTGTTATATTTTGGATAATTGTTATTGTTGTTTTTATTATTGTTGTTATATGTACGTGCCATGCTGGGTTGAGATAAAGTTAATAACTTACAATCACTAGTTTCTAAGATTTTAAGATAATCTTGAAGAAACTTTAATAGTTCTGTAAATGTTGGAATTTGGGACGTATTCTGTATCTCGAACCGCTTCCGAGTGTCGGTATCGAGGGCACGTGCAGTTAAGTGAAATAAAATAAATTCACCCAAGTCTTTTATATTCATAGCTTTAAGAGCGTTAACACATTCAAATAAAACATTTGTTAAAGATAAAAGTTCTTGAAAGTTAGATGAATGTTTTAGTTGAGGCAGGTTACATATTTTCTCAAGATATGTTGAGGCTAAAACACGCTCATTTTGAAACCTGTCAACTAGATTATTTAAAACAATTTCATAATTTTCAGAGGTTATTGGCAACCCCTTGGCCATTGTTAAAGCGGATCCTGATAAACACGAGATTAGATAATGGTATTTTTCTACAGATGATAGTGCATTATTTTGATGCACTAACGATAAATAAGTGTCATAAAAAGTTCTCCAGTGTTCGATTTCCCCATCAAACTTAGGTAATTCTAATTTCGGTAACCGTGCTTGTACCCGGCTATTCGATGCTGTATCAACAGGCGATACGTATGCGGGTGCGCACAACTCTTCTGCGACGCTAAGTACTTGGTAGTAAAGGTCATCGAACGCCGATACTTTTTTTAAATCGATTTGACAGTCTGGGTTTTGTTTTAGTTTTAAAACGTTAATTTCGCGAATCGCCGTTGAAAAATCATTTTTTAATGAATCGACACGTTTGAATCGACATTTAAAAATTTGTAATTTGCCTCGATCCGATTTGGCCTCTTTTGATAAATCGAATAATATTTGAATGTCTTTAAATATATAACTTAGTTCTAGATTTAAAATACGTAACTCTGATTCTATTGTTTTGTCTTCCTTTGCGCTATTCGAGGTCGCCATTTTGTTTGGTGACCGTGGCGTAAATAAGAAAGAGATAGATAGTTATAGATAAAGAGATATATAGCGATAAAATAAAATAAAAATGTTCGTTATAGCCTACCTACAAAAATTGAATGCTATTTTCCGAGTACACATTTACCGTAAATGGATGAAATAGCATCAACAATATGTAGCAAATACGTTGTAGATTATGTATTTTTACTAATAGCTATAAGATTTTTATTTTAAATGCTATAAAAGTAACGATATAGGCGCTGTATTCGTTCTCGATTGGACCACTTAATGTTAAGGATTTGATGGATATTTTTTGTTTAGATGCTAGATACTGTTGACGCCATGCCATCCACCTACAATTTCAGGCCAAGTATGGGCTTCCAATTGATGTAGAAGGCTACCACACCTGCTGGGATCTCTAGGTGGACAAACGCTATGGAAATAGTACAAAGGAGGGGACTTACCAGGATTGCACCACCACACTTATCACTATTCACAGTTTTAGGCGAACGAGATTTTTTTAATTTTAAAGATTATTCACGATTTGGTTAGTTGCAGCTTGTGGCAACCGCGCGCGGCCGTTGCGTCCGAGTCTTGTTTTCGAACTGTCACTGTTTTATGCTCGCCATCCTCGTCAGAGGGCGCGGGCGGCGCGGAGTAATGGAACACAGGGTTTGGAATCAATTAGGACTTTGGATAGAGGTACCAAGCCACAACAAATATAGATCCAAAAATGTATACAGAGGTTGTAAGAAAATTGTAAGAGCAAAAAAATAGTTTTTTTTATTTTTATTTTTTTTATTTATATTCTCCCAAAAATTAGGTATTTTAATTCAAAGGGGAAATGCTGCTAGTGTATTGGGCACCATGTCACAAGACAGCGATTTGGAGGAGCAATTTTTTTGTAAGTATGTATTTTTATTTTCTAAGTATTATTATTATTTTTAGGTTAAATTTAGATTTTGTTTTAATACAGTTTCTTTAATATTGTAATTATTTTATATTGTTTGTATATTACTTCGAATAAAAACCTCTTTATATTTGTAACCGGACTTATTATTTTAATCCTAATACTTTTACTCTGTCGACCTCTCGGTCCGAACTCCCCATTTATTTATTTAAATACTTTATTGCACTTAAAAACCTAGTACATAGGCATTCTTTACCAGCTAACCTTGGGGATCAAGTAAGGTGATGGGCAGGATGAAGAAAACATTCTCTCTTTATTTTACAAAACAAAAACCCATCGACCTTGTCATTAAACTTTTTAAACTTTCGCGCATATTCATATATATATATATATATATATATATATATATATGTCGACCCGTGACCACGGCCAATGCAACTTGGCTGAAACGTCGGGAGAAATATCTCTCTAAGGTAAATCGCGTAAAGACCCGTTAAAATTATAAAAGACCTTGTCATTGTCGTATTAATGACAATACTATTATTTATTAAAAAATAAATAAAACTCCGTGCAGGACCCGTTGAGGAAACGGGTAAGAATATGGATGTTAGATATTTAGAAACAAATATGAGTGAGGTGGAAGTAGGATATCCGTGACGTAAACAATAAAGTCTGAGCCAAATGGTCCACGATTAATGTTTGATTGCCGTTTTGGGCGTGAACGCCATTGCACTACAAATCTGATTTGAGGTGATATTGTTTACACCGGTGTTTTTCATCACTTTTCATGACACGACCCCCTTCGCTTCGCTTTTTTATGTATGTATGTTATTGTTATTTTATATATTTGTTTTTATATTTGTAATATGTTTTCACAACGCGCGGTTTTCACACACAAGCGCGGTGGTGGCTCGGTTGTAAGAACGCGTTCCTTAAATCCTACAAAGGTCGGTTCAAACCCACCCGGCATGTACCAATGAGCAATACACTTTTCTTACGTTCATTTGTCATAGATTTACAACACCACCGGAACCGTGCCTCGGAGAGCACGTTAAGCCGTTGGTCCCGGTTCCACTAGTACCAACTTGTGGAATCGTTAATAAATTGTCATAATAAATTGACATCATATCCTCGCCAAGCCGTCTGGCCAGCGTGGCGAGTGTAGGCCAAATTCTCCAGATATATGTTCTGGAAGGCCCATCTCCAGCAGTGGAGGTTTAGGACGCTGTGTTCTGTGTGTGGGTAAGCTTGCCATAATGATATTTCATCCCTCTCCATTCCGCAAGCGAACCACACACACAGGTCAGAATATGCACCCACATACCGTAGTCACTATCTCTTCCCGTACGTATAAATTTGGGGACCCATACATCTGTCGTACGAAGATGTGGAATGCTCTTCCAGCCTCTGTGTTTCTACATTTCTATAACTTGGAGTCCTTTAAGGGAAGTGTGAAAAAGCATCTAGTCAAGCCGGCATAGTGTTAGGGACTGATGGCAGTTATGAGTGTCTGACTTCAGTTGCTAACATTCATGGACCTTGCGCGCCACTTACCATCAGGTGGGCCCAAGGTCACATATCGTGCTAGTATAAAAAAATGTATTTATGGACGCCACATGTACGTTCATCGTTTCTTAACAACCATACCGAAGTTATTTTTTTAAATGTGATGTTTTTCGTAGATCGTTGTACAAGTTGGATCATGAAGCAGAATTAAATTTTGTTAAATATTATTTACAATGTTAAATTCTTAATTTAAACAAAAAATCAAAGTAACGTTCAACAAATATTCAAATCATTATTGGGTAAACAATTAAATTGAGTAATAGATATAAATATATAACCTATCGTATATATTTATTTTTCAAACATTTATTCATTCACCTGTTTAGATTACTGTAAATGACTTGTCTATATTAACGTTTTAGCCATGTTCTACTACTGATACATCTATCTAATCACCGGAGGCAGTATCAAGACATCTCTTATCCCGGACTGGCTTTGCAAATCCACTTCGCTTGCTAATATACGAATACTGATATACACGTATATATAGTATAATTTTGCTCCTGCCTCTCATTCATTCATTTTGTTTTAGGTAAATAACCATTAACCTATTGGTTTTCACTTATTTATTATTATTATTATATATTTTTTTACTTTTGCTAGTCACAGTTCAATTGCACTATTCATTTAAATCTAATTACCATATTTTACTCTTATTTCTGTTTTAATTGTTTTGTCTACATAATATAAAATATCTTTGGCTTGTGTTCCACTATTGCTACTTTGTTTATTTATATGTTCAATAAGCTGTGATTTTTTTTTTAATAAAGAAACGTATCATCACGACCGTATCTCTTTCGGGGTGGTGAGAAACCACGCTTTTTTAAACTCGACAAATATCATGAATAAATTATTGTGTCTCGACTAGGATTCTAACCCGGTATCTCCACATTTAAATCCACTTAACCGCTAGACCACGGAGGCAGTTAAGTTATGCATTAATATATTCTTTTTCTTCTACTCTCTATCGGAGGTGTCGATTTTAATTTTGTTGGCCGCTGTCCGGAACAAGGAATATCTCGAACCACTCCCTGAGGTTCTTAAGCCAGAAAGTGCGTCTTCTCCCCGGTCTACTGGAGCCTTGTATCTTGCCTTATTAATATATATATACCTAATTATATATTGTATGCTCTTACGTTAGACTAATATGTTAATCTATTGATAGAAACAAACGACTTTTTATAAAAAAACCATATGTCGGAAATTACAAAAAAGTGTTGGCTTCTTCATACAATTTATATTCAATTTATTTGTGATATTTCTCGAGTTTGTTACGCTGGAGACATCGACGAGCTTGCCACTTGTCATGATAGTAAAGTTGGCTAAATGTGAATCCGCTTATTTATAAGCGTGGTTTCTGACCACCCCGAGAGGGAAACGGTCGTGATGGTACTTAATTATTATGTTTTTTTTTTTAATTCAGTTAATGTTAGCACCGAGCATGGCCATCACACGAACCTTGTTTGTATTTAAGTATTTATAAGTTGATTTATTTATGTATTGTATGATTTATGTACTGAATATTTTATATTTAATTTATTATATAATTATTATCTTTAATAGTATAATTTATAGTATATTATATGCAACATTTTATATTCTGTTTTTTTTTTCTTTGTGTCTATTGTCGTTTTCTTGATGCCCCTTGTTAATTTAGTTAAACCTGTACGTGAGCTTGGGTTTTGACATAAATTATGTGATGTACAGCTGACTGAAGCTGAGCCAAGACCCTTGCCACATCATACATATAAACTTATTTTAAAATATTGTGCTCTAGTTTTTATGTTAATTGATGTGGCAATAATCGTTTTTATGTTAATTGATGTGGCAATAATCGTTTTTATGTTAATTGATGTGGCAATAATCGTTTTTATTCTTATTCTTACCATATGTAAGTAAACTAATGCAGCCAAAAGAAATCGCAACACGAGTATTTATTTTTGATAGTGTATTTTGTTATGTACAGTGTAATGTGTTTAGAAGTCCCTAGCAACAGGGTGCGTCTAAAACGGTAATGTACGCCGTAGGGGAGCGCATTCTGGACCCCCTGTAGATGTAATCGTATTAGTTTCATTCGATACCCCTTCCATGACCATGTTCGACTTGGAAAATTGTTACTTCAAAGCGCTGACACTTTAGGCTATTAAAGAAAAGAAAGGAAGAAATAAATACGTTTATACAGCACAACGCGCCCCGACAGTCTCCCAAGTACTCCAGGATATAGCCGTGCATAGGATATGGGGTGGCTCGGACCATGAATTGATATTAAAATATGGAATTGGCCGCCCCCACATCCCGAGCACCACCAGGCAACCATCGAGGCGCTCTGCACTACAATTCACACCGTAATTCCTGCAGCGATGAACGGGCCCTAAGCTCAGCATGTGTCGCGAATTACATAGTTGGATCCGCGACGCTGTTCTTCCGCTAGTTGCCAATAAAATAAAATATATATTTTTAAATAAATAATAAATAACAAGTATATACTTACATATAACCGTACGAATACTTATCTACATAAAACATAAATACAAATATACAAATTCAAATTGTTTATATACAATACACACAGTAAAATTTGTACATTTCACCCAAAAATGCATTTAAATTATTTACAATATATATATTTATATATATTATAGACTTGTATAAAGAAAAGCAAAGTAAAGTAAAGCCATTACAGTGTTTCAAAGCTACGCGAACGGTTTCGTTTTTCTTCTCTTTGTAAAGTAATTGTCTGTGGTATCATTAACAAACCGACTTGGAAAATTAATAATAATAATAATATATTAGTCGATGTGAAAAAAATACAGTAACATAAAAAGAGTATACATGGGCTTCTATTTTATGGCGCTAACATTACATATACATATACTTTAACACAAATCTAATAATAATATAATTTTGAGCGAAATTTTATAGGCCTTGGGTCGTAGAACAATTGATAGTGAAAATATCAAGTCCGTGGATTTAGACTCGGAGGTACCGGGTTCGATTCCTGGTCGGGACACAAAAAAAAATATTATTGTAAATAAATACATTTAAATATTATTTAATTTATTTGTGATATTTCTCGAGTTTGGTACGCTGGAGACATCGACGACCTTGCCACTTGTCATGATTGGCCTATAGTAAAGTTGGCTAAATGTGAATCCGCTTATTTATAAGCGTGGTTTCTCACTGCCCCGAAAGGGAAACGGTCGTGATGATACTTTACTTTTTTTTTATAATATATAATAAAAATCATCCAAAAGTTAAATTAATTTCACAATACATATATAAAAATGGATTGTATAAATAACTTTATTTAATATTTTCAATAATTTGAACCACTTTACAGTATTAGACCTATAAATATATCACAACTATTTAGCAAAAATAATATTATAAAAAAAGAAAATATTTTATAACTATAAACAAAAGAGTTGTCGCATTACCATCCGTCAAGTTAAAACTGAGCGACGGATAGGCGATGTTCCCCGCCGGCTAAGAGGTGTAAAGTAGTAGATAAGTAAAAATTGTTAATTCAAAGCGCTTACGCTTTAAGCCAATCCATCGCTGTGTTTGACTTGTCGCTTTTTTCACTTTAAAAGTCGTTCTAGTTCGACTTCGTTCGACTGGTTTTCATACAATTTAAGCATAATTCGGTAAAAAAATAACTTTGAACGATTTGCTTTGCTTTCAAATCAAACACGCGCCACAAACAATCGTTCGACTTGCAGAAAGCACAGCAAAGCGATTACAGTGATTCTCTTTGTAAAGTATTTTTTTATTATTATTTATTTTGGAGAACTAACAGTTGACAATATTATAATAAATATTTATTTTTATTTATTTATTTATTTATTATTTACTTATTCCACAGCTGTATTTTACAAATAAATATTTACATTCAAATGATTACCGAACACCTAGCCAATTACGGAATAACATTATTTTCACTAAACATATAGCATGAACGGATTATTAACAATTTAAACTAATTAAAAATAAACATAAGAATAAAAATAAAAATAAAGAGACAATATTTAAAAAATCCATCTACGCATCATTATGTGAGTGTATGTATATGTGAATGTGTAGGTGTGTGAAGGTGTATATTGTAAGTGTGAGTGAGTGAAAATGTGTAGATACAGCAAATTCACTAAGAGCTATTAAAGGTTTTCACATATAAATTTAAAGTTGAGCAATAAAGAGCAAGAGAAGAAAACGTCACTGCATTACCATTATTGTGAAAAAAGTATAGAGAATATAAAGATATAACAAGTGCTTACATTAATGACCACAGATAAACAATGCCACAATAAATATAATACAGGATAGAAGTTGTAACAGTTGTCATCTGCAGGTCTTTTAGACATACATAAAACGAATATAAAAAGCGATACCATGAGTATTATTAATAAACCCCTAAAAAGTATTAAATAATAAGGTACAATTACAAAACAAACAAATCACGACGAAGGTTTGACCGCCTCCGTGGTCTAGTGGTAACAAACGTTGCCGTGAACTCGGGAGGTCGTGGGTTTGATTCCCACCGGGGGCAAGTTGTACATTGTATAATTTGTCTCGGTCTGGGTGTTTATATGTATAATATGTATATATTTACAAAAAAAAAGTATAATATGTAGTTTATCAACCATCTAGTTTCCGTAACACAAGCCTAGTAGCTTACCACGGAAATTAGATGGCGCTGTGTGACCTGTCTGGAAATATTTATTTTTATTTATTTATTTAAGGTAATGAAAATATTTGCAATGGAAAATATTTCTCATACAGAGTGAATTTTATAAAATTATATACCTATATAAAAAATATATTAAAATATATGACCTTGGACAATTTGCTTTTTTTTGCACAAATAAAAAGCATTTGCGGTAAAATCAGTGACGTCATTCGCTGTGAAACCCGCGTCCTTGTCTTTGGTTATACGACGCCATCAAAACCTCAAAGCCGAACGCCTGTCAAAGCGAAATTCAGTAAAAAAGAGTAGTTATACAGCGCCAAGTCGAACACGGGGTATATACACTTACTACGTATGTTTGTATTACATGGTGCTCACTAAGTAGCTCAGTTTTGTAAATGTAACGGTGTTTCTTTGTTTCCAGGCAAAAAGATTAAATCTAAGTGTTACAAAATTGCATCATTAATTTTGGGCTTTTTTGTACTACTTGTGCAGTGCACATTTATTTGCAAGACTAATGTTAGTATACCGCGTGGAATTTATAAAAGAGCAAATATTATTATATTATAATCAAGAATAAAAATAAAGAACTACATATTATTTATTAATTTAAAAACTTTATTGCACGTTATACGGACTTAATGCCGCTAGATATTATCTGACAGCCAACCTTAGGGACAATGTGGACCATTTCAAATGTAAGGTAGGTGCAAATATTTATATATAATAATAATAAATAAATCTATATACATATAAATACAATTATATTACTAAATACATACTAATAACTATGATATATTAAATACTAAAAATACATATACTACATATGATACCATTACATAACTTATGAACCATTTAAATAATGCGATGACACCATTTTTTTAAATGGATGCTTGTCGGATTTCTACCGGTAGTTCATTCCACAGATTTGCGGCGACAACAGCAAATGAGTTGGCCATAAATCCAGTATGGTGAGAGGGAATGGAGAGAACAGAGTTATGAGAAGAGCGAAGAGACTTATCATGGAATGAAGAGAAATAGGCAAATTTACTCTTGAGGTATTTCGGTGTCACAGGCTCGTTGGGTATAGAAAATAGTAAACAAAGAATTCGGAGATTCCTGCGACAGCTAATTATTTGCTAACCTTTAATTTTGTTCGATACCGACATCTCCGAAGATGTGGTCGTATTTGAGAAGGCCGAAGATAAACCTGATACAGGAGTTGAGTAACCTGTCCATCTTATTGAGCAACACCTCTGATATATTATTATTCAGTAATAACTATGTTGTCGGACTTAATGCTCGGCATTCTCTGACAGCCAAACCTTTAGGACATTTAAACAGGATAGGTCAATTAGGATGTACCCTAATAGGTAATACGAATGACTTTCATTGACAGTAATTTATGTCTTAACGCCCCAAATAATTGATTAGCAATTGTTGAACTATCTAAAACAGGGTTAATATTAGTAGTTTGTTCGCAAACTAAATAGCACAGAGACCAAATGCTACGACCTTAATAAAAAGCTCCCGGTTGTAAATACTAGGACAAGGAAATAAAATGAATTATACTACAGGATCCCGTAGAAGAGCGATTTTCCTGCGTGCTACGGAAGTGTAAAACACGTTCATCTTCGACAAGAGATATTCGTGTCGGTTTTTTGTATTTTCTTAAGTATATGTTGATTAAATTTTTTTTTATTTAAAATAAAATATACGAAACATCCAAGTTCATTCCGAGGCCAACAGGCATTCCGCTAAGATCAATCTGCCACGCCATTCCGAATCACGCTCAGAGCGCTTAGAATGAATATGATACTAACAGTCCTTCCGAATCAAATATCATGATTTGGATGCTCAGAGCGTGATATCAATTCGGAACAGTCTAAATAACATTTTTATTCATAACATGGTAGTTTTTTTTTTAATGTATGGAAGATAAATTGCAGATTCCACATCTTTGAGTATGAATACTAACAAACATACATCTCTCGGTTTATTAACCTTTATACGTGTAAAGTTTAATATTATTAACTTATTTTGGTCTTTTAAAATAGCTTGCCGTGTTACATATTTTTTTGACTTCCTACTTAAATACTAATTATAGCTTTGTTTTAGAAGTAATATACAAACAGTATAAACGAATTACAATATTAAATAATTTAAAAGAAAACCTAATAATAAATAAACTTGAAAATGGCGCGCGACATAATGACAAAAAACTGACAGCGCTCAGAGCGATCTACCTCGATATCGTGAGCAGTCTAAGCGCGAGAAATAATGCCATTTGTGATGTCACCTAGCTTTGTGAGTTTACACGTACAGTTTCTACACGTCTCGGAACACCTTTAAGCGTGCTTAGGTTACTATTATCGTGTCTCGGAACGAGTGTTAAAGTTGTGCGCGAAGAAAAATACGTCTACCTTGGACAGACTATGCAATTAGGCATAGCCAACCTTAGCAAAGAAGCTGACAGACGCATTCAACTAGGATAGGTGGCAATCGGGAAGCTGCACCATATCTTATCAAACATACCCTAGTGTTTGAAGACGAAAGTTTTCTAGCAGTCTGTCCTTCCAGAAACGTGGACCAGTGTGTCTGGTCTGATCCAAAAGTTCAAGGTCGCTCAGTGGGCTATTTCTCTGATGGATAAGTCTGAAAGTGGGTGGCAGGAGAGCGTGTGAAGTGGCGAGCTATATCCTGAGGTGGAGAGACACAGGGTGATGATGATGACATGGAACATTCCAAAAGTCATTAATAAATAATTCGCTATTTTTATTGTTCTATTTTTTAATCATAAGACAATCTTTTATAGATTAACACAATTATAATCTTAAAAAATAGAGCGTTGTAATATGACGTCACAAATTCCGCGTCGAACTTTTATTTTAAAAATCTCATATATATATCAGATACTAATTGATGAAATAAAATATTATTGTCCATTGGTCAAATATTACTACTAAAAAATACTCGATTTGTACTTACATGCCTATTTGTACCCACAAACTTTCTTGCTGTCTATAAAGTTAAAAGTTATTAGTTAAATGTTTTTTTTTTTTACTTGTTTACTTACGGTATAGATTTAGTTGCATTCGTACTGACAATTTGTTTTAGTTTTGATAATAATTTTGATTTAATTTAATTATTATAATATTAGTTTAGTTTTAATTTAATTTATGATTAGACTTATTTTTATTCAATTTCATTTAATTTGATGTTAGGTTTGTCTCAAGTGCTGTCTGTAGTATAAAATATAAATAATTCTGGCTAATGTATAACAAAAATAATTAACAATAATTCCAAATACAATTAAGCTGTCTGTTATTTAGTAAATAAGGCATTCCAACCATGGCTTGAACGTGCCGTTGATTTTTAGTGACGTATTAGTTGTGTCGTAAAAACGAGTTTTAGTGTGTTATGGTCTGTGAAATATCACAGGCTGAAATGACAATAGGAATGGACGGGATTGACCTTTTAACTTATTTCTTATTATTAATTCCATATAGCAAATAAAAGGGAACTGCGGCTTATTTAGGATTAGATTAGCATAAACACGACATGGTATTTATAGTTCCAGCACGAAGTCCTGAAGAGAATGAGAGTATTGAGACCTCTTGGGCGTCAGTGCGCTTGCCTGGGTCTTATTGGCATTAAACTAAAGCTAGTTTTTGGGCACCATACACATAAATTTTGCGTAGGGTGTCGATGTAGCTTCCCAAAGCCCGTGTACTCAATTACCGCCCATATGCTGTTCTGTTATCTGCATAGCAATGAATGTTACCTAGGGTCAACATGTCATTGATATGCAGAATAACCACTAACACGGAGCCCTGCGGCGTCCACCAACATGAGCCCAGATGCATTCCCATCCACGACACAAATGCTACGATTATGTAGGAAGCCGGCTTTGGGGGTAGACCAAATGCTGGCAACTTAGAAAACAATGCCTTTTGCCAACCCCTGTCAAAAGCCTTAGGTATGTCCAGACAAACCGCCAAAGATTCCCAATATTTGTCCATTGCCTCACTCCAGACTAATGCTAGAAGATAACCCGTTGACCGCTTTGGTCGATAGCCGTAATGGCGGTCATGAATTACGGAAGTTGGGCATTGATAATTCGTGTGTGGGTAGGAGATAAGAAGAATGGTGTCTCGGGCTTGCGGCCGACAATAGGCTGGTTTAAGAAAAGGAGGCCTCCCTTTTTTATTTTATTGCGCGATAATACGCTCAGCATCCACCATTCTACTTCTCTCCCTACCCAACCAAATACTGTATGATTCCGTTAATGCCGTCTTGGAAGCTCGTTCCATAAATGTATTGACGGCAGACCTGCTTAGGCCCAATTCTTTCAGTAAGTGATGCAAAGATTTTGCTGGAACTCCTCTCGCACCAACTTCCACTGCGTAAAGCTGAGTCTTGAACCCGTTCCTGATCATTTCTTCTGTGAGATCATAATATTATGAAATATGCTTAATTAAAATTATGTTTTTTTTTTTATCTAAACTCTATATTTTTGATGCTGGTAATCCTTATTACAAGAATTGGCAACCCTAGGTACGACTGATGGTGTGTTTGACTTGAAAGCAAATCAAAGCTCGTCTTTTTACCGAATTTTGCTTAAATAGTATGAAAACTATAGAGCAACGCCAAGTCGAACGAATTTCAATTCAATTAATAAAAAAAAAAGAGCTTAAAGCTACAAGTCAGCTATAAGGTGGTTGATGAACGAAAAACTGATAAAATTATATTATTCAAATGGAGTGTTCGAGAAGTTATGAAATCAAATTAAAGTATCTTTTCACTGTCATTGTGGGAATTTCAATTAAAATCCCAAAATTTGATGAGGATAAAGTTTTTTCTTCGCGAGAAGCGTTTAATTTGACAAAGGCCAGTGACCTTGAGAGATGAGGGTGAAATCCATTTGGAGATCACTTTGAGATCACCGAGTTATTAAAAAAGTATGTAATCGACTGACAAAAAAAATACTTGCTCAAAACTTATATGGAATTTGTTAAAGAGCAAATATTTTAATAATATAATCTAGTCTAGGATAAAAATGAAGAACTATGTATTTTTTTTTTATTATTCAGTAATAAAATTATTAAGTTCGCCACTCATACAGAGCCTAATTAAGTAGGTAGGATCGCTCGAATGTCGACTTAGGTAATTCTTTCTCTCTCTTATTTCGTCTCTTGGCTGTGGGCAGGATCAATTAATAATAACACTCCCTAGCCTTGAGGTATTTTATTTCGTTTCGTTTCGTTCCGTTCCGATCCATTCCATTCCATTTTTTAGATTTTTCATTACTTACTTCATTTTATAATAAATAAAACTGCCTCCGTGGTCTAGCGGTTAAGTCCGTGAATTTAGACTCGGAGGTACCGGGTTCGATTCCTGGTCGAGACACAAAAATATTTATCAATGTAAATGTATTTATTTACATAATATTTAATTTATTTGTGATATTTCTCGAGTTTGGTAAACTGGAGACATCGATGAGCTTGCCACTTGTCATGATTGGCTTATAGTAAAGTTGGCTAAATGTGAATCCGCTTATTTATAAGCGTGGTTTCTGACCACCGTGATGATACTTTACTTTTTTTTTTCATTTTATAGATTTAGGTAAATTTAGATTTTAAATAATTTTAGTTCTTAGATTATGTTATGTTTAGTTCATGATTGACTTGATTATTATATTAACTGTTGTGTTATATCATGTGATGGTCGCCTATAATAGGTGCAGCATCAGACTTTTGATTTAGCCTTAGGTACAAATGCATGGGAGATCTTGGCACTGTTGGCGACCCTATTATTAATAAATAAAATAAAATAAAATGGTATTGTTGTTATGACTGGATAGCATAATAAAATGTCTAGTCTAGACATTCGTTAGCCTTTTATGTGCACCAAAGTATACGTTTGGCAAAATTTTAAACGGCTTAAGTGATTAATGTAAAAAAAGTATCATCACGCGGTAATCCTTTTCTCTTAAGTTTGACTTGAGAAAAAACTTATAACTTAATTCACGTAAACCTATAATTACGTGCTAATTACAAATTATATTTTATGGAAAAACATCATTGTACGTACCATTGCACGTACCGCAGGATTTACAAACCTTTTTGACCGTTTTTCTGTCGGCTCTAGAAACATACTTTAGTTCACACGGTTTACTGGATAATAATGCAGTTGATGAACTGGCCATCCACGACACCAACAGGCCCTGGACCAATAAATAATCTCGCAACTATTCCAATTCTTGCAAGGATGGCTTCGCCAAACAACTGACAGACTGCACGAGTGGATGTGGACATCGGCCTCACTCTACGCATCTTGAGCCTCAACAACTGAGCTTGGCACAATGGTAGGGTAACACTGAACATTTAACAAACATCTCTGGAGTTCTTCGCGCCATTTTGCGTGGACATGTCAAGTGCAAGTTTTTGTTTTGTAAATTAATTTGCTGTGGATATTATTGGTCAGACAACACCACTGTTTTGTTTAATAATGTGCTACAATGTGAATAATTATGGAAAACGATAAATTGGACTTTAAATATGGAGCACAAGTTGCAGTTTATTTTATGCGGTTTTCCCGCGCTGTGAACTCCCATATTTTACCCGACGTGTTTGGGCATGGTAGAGGAGGAGACGGCTGCGCATGTGCTCATGGAGACTGTGCTTACGTTTGCAGGAACGCGATGGGTCTCCTGGCCTTCCTGAAGGAGATCAGATGGCTCCGCTGACGGAGTATAGGCCACACACAATGGTCTAATCGAGATCAAGTGCTGAAAAACAACGGTCATCACAATCACAACATACTTTAGTTAAACATAGCAGTTGGTCCACTGCCCGTACCATAAAATGACAACCTTTTTCGTAGGTCGGCAGCCATTATGGTGGTTTTGATTTTAGTGGCTATTGCGGAACAAGGATCGGGTGCTTATCCCGAGCCACTCTCTGAAATTCTTCAGCCAGGACATGCGTCTTCTCCTCGGTCTTCGAAAGCCTTGTATCTTTTCTTGCATGACGGGCTGCAATCTCTTCATTATCACAGCGTCCTAGACTTCCACTTGAGAATTTGGCCTACACTCGCCACATGGCTAGTCGGTTAAAATAAATATACAAGAATTAGGAATCAAACCTGGTACCTCCGCGGTTAAATCTACGGTCTTAACCCCATGATCACGGAGGCAGTGTGACAAATGTGAATTGAAATATTATTGCGCTATTTATTATATTTTTTTAGTTTGCTATTAATTAAGAAACTGTCTAGGACATAAACATAGGATCGTCGCGTCGTCGCTTAAAGACGAACGAAGCATGCGAGTGAGACCTCGAGGATAACCACAATAGCGTGTGCTAGAAAGAGTGAGCATGAAAACAACCGATACGCCAAATTATTTTTTGACGTTCAGCGCCTATCCACCGGTTCACTTTAGCGTTCTGCATATTTTTCGCGATTATTAAGTATTTTCCAGTAATAAAGTGAATATATTGTGAAATACGAGTATGGTGTCGTGTTCCTTTACTAACTGTGAAGTGACGGCGCGGAATAACGTAAAGAAGTGTACTTTTCACAGGTAATTCTTCAATACTATACCAATGTTTTTTTAGCATATTTTTGGATGTTTAACGCTCTATGTGACAAAAAAATCAGTTGAGATTGTGAAATACATGTGGTATTATGTTTTTAAATGCCAATAACTAAATTTTCAACAGTAAATAAAGATATTTTGTGTACGTGAAAAAATGATACACCTACACTAGTGCTTGACTAAACTGACATTTTTTATCGATAGTTATCGACATTTTGTAGTCGCGTGATGAAATATTCATTAATAACAACATGAGAATGGTTGGAAAAGGAAGGAAATATGTCGCAACTCACTGAAATAATATATTAAAGTCGATCTGAGTCACGAGGGTGAAATGGGGTTAACTTTTAAGGGTAAATAGTTTTTTACAATTTCAAATTAAACCAGACCTTTTATCAAAAAATGTTGAATGTAAAAGTTGTAGGTAATAAAAAAGTCTATAAGTTTTGTATAAACAATTTTATCACATAACCTAAAATTTTTTTTATATGGGAATTTTCAAATGTTATACTCGTATATGCAAATAGTGGTTTGGATACTAGCATCCGTCCTTAAGTTAGGCAGCACGGTGGTGGCGCGAAATTAAAATATTTTTAGTTAAAGCTGGCAATAAAGATGAATTTCTTTAGAAAATTTCTATAGAAACCGAGTACTAAATGGAAACGAAAAACTAAATAAAACATGAATATTTACTATTTAATTCTTTAATAACTTCCCTTAAAGTTAAAAGGCGCTTTGTAGTCCTTTTGAACTTAGCTCTTAAATTTCTTATGAGCTTATTTTTTTCCAAAATCTTTCTTTTAAGATGTGTATTACAGTGCAGAAGTTTCTGTTTTCTTGGAGTTAATACTTCAGTTGAAGGACATTGGGTCTTCTGATGTTGGTGGAGTTCGTTCTCTAGATGGAAACGTAGTGTCCTTATCCCCTTAGCGTAATGCTAGTAGTATGTCTTATGGATATTATTAGTCAAAAGTGGTGTTGTTTTGTTTAATAATGTGCTACAATCATCGATGTTTATAGATAGGCCTATCCAATACAAAACACAGTCCAAAAACGTGCCGCTTGCGACGTGTACCTACCAACTTTGGGGATAAATTCTCAAGCTATGATAATGTCACATGCAATATTTATCGGAAATTCTTTCGCAATGCATACTAAAAGACTAGTTTCCCTCAATATTATTGTTAGGTAAGCGCGCTCTACGCTTGCTAGCTCGCGACTGTTGGTGCAGCTACATGACTTCGATTGGTTTTGCAGGAACGTTTTTATATCAGTGATGGCCTATCTATATACATCGGTGGCTACAATGTGAATTATTATGGAAAACGATAAATTTGACACGGTATATGGGGCTAAAGTGACAGTTATTTTTTGAGGTTTTCCCGCGCTGTCAACTCTCATATATCCGACGTATTTGCGCGATAAAGTCGCGAGTGACTCCGAAGAGCATCAAATTCTGCAACATCTGGAATTTGATAACGACCTCATTAACTCATAAAGTTATTATTATTGAAATATGTTTTTTTTAAGCCTAAAATATTAAAGTAAATGACGAGGAGTGATTATTTAAATATAGAAAAGTAAAGTAAAGTATCATCACGACCGTTTCTCTTTCGGGGTGGTCAGAAACCACGCCTATAAATAAGCGGATTTACATTTAGCCAACTTTACTATAGGCCAATCATGACAAGTGGCAAGCTCGTCGATGTCTCCAGCGTACCAAACTCGAGAAATATCACAAATAAATTAAATGTATTTATTTACATTAATATATATTTTTGTGTCTCGACCAGGAATCGAACCCGGTACCTCCGAGTCTAAATCCACGGACTTAACCGCTAGACCACGGAGGTAATATTTAAATGTATTGCTGCAAAATGTATCGATATTACTATGGAACATCTCTAAATTTTACTCACACTAGAATAATTACGCACACTAAAATAATTAACTTTTTGGCGTGTTTTGCAATTTGCTTTGTTGATCTTGTTAGTATTCTATATCTATGGTCTAGGGTAAATATATTAGGTACGAACATAGATATAGTAATATACAATTTGTTATTTTTACACAAAATAGGCGGTAAAAGTCCCAGATTAGGCTGGACTTCATTACGCACGCGTAGGAATAGTTACTACGGTATGTGGGTATATTTGATTTATGCATACTACGTGTGGTTCGGTTGCGGAATGAGAAGGAAGAGATTAAGAGCAGAACACTCACCATTGTATAATTATATAAAAAATAAGTAGTAAATTAGAGGCTCTTATATAGGTACATATATATATTTTATCTAAATGTAAAGTAGGCCGGCCATACACGCTACAGTCTACCGGAGAGGTTACCTGTGCCGGTTTGCCTGTGCACGTCAACTAGACGTCGCGTCGATAGCGTGTATGGGACGTTCCGGTGTACCGAAGTCATATCACTCGAAATAATTGATTTTTGATCTTACGCAGGTACAAAAAAGTGCACATGTGTATTCCCTCACACACGCGATGATTAAAATAATATATGGTCAATATTATAATATACGCCATGTGATTGGTAGTTAGCTTGTCACTTTGGTTATTTCAGCCAATGACGTGTCACATTGGCATACGTTAAACATGTCAAAAAATAATCAGCCTTTCTGTAACTGGCCATAAGTGTACCTACATCTATCTTTTGTGATTTTATTACCTAGTTTAGGACATATAAAGTTAAAAGAAACCCCTGAGCATAGCACTGTGTATTTCTTCCTCTGACAGTGTGTAGGTACCCCTACTATGCATCATTTATACTCGTAATAGGTACCTCATCGCATAACAACTCGACCTCTTTTAAGTTACCTACCATAATATAGTTGCCTTTAATCAAAACACAAGAACGGTAATTCAATACAGTAGAATCTTCATTTCACTGCTAATGGGAATGCTGGGAACTGCGCAGATGTTATACACTGTTGTAACTAAGTACCTAGTACCTACTAACTATATAGTTAGATACGTAACGAATTCGTTATTACAAACCCCTAAATAGGTATTCCTATAGCTCACAGATGAAGGCTTCCAGAATACATTTCTGAAGAATAATTCAAGTTTAAAAGAATTAATTAAAGTAAATATTCCATACCTACCTATAATACTTATTCCATAGACTAATATTATAGGTTAAGCATTTGCTAAGCAATCTCGATAATCTCAAGTGAAGATTGTTTTCACTTTCCACAATCAAGGCGATATAATATACCTAGTGCGAATTCCACGACGAAGAGCTAGTTATTATCGTATCTTCATTAAATTATTTTTAAAATATGTACAAAATATAAAAATGATAAAATAATAATTACAAACTAGGTACCTAGATAAAAATAATCAAATTAAATAACTATAAAATTAAACCTAATAAAAAAAAAACGATAATAGACGACCCATCAGAGATTGAGACTGGCAACAGTTACCCCTTTGTATAGCAGCGAGGCTAATACGTTGGCAAAAATAATTGCCAGCCTTCCTGTCTTCAGATTTCTCCGTCAACCGCTTCGACAACTCCTTGGTCATACGCTTGGCTGAGGGTCTACATTAATAGATTATAAATCATTATTTTATTAATGAAAACAATATTATAGTAAAACTAACTTTGATGCAAGTAAGCAAGGAACATAAAACAAGCAAGTAAGCCATGGAAGAAAATGTATTTAAAAAAAAACAGACTTATAACTATAAAAAGTGTTAGAGCGAATAGAATACATTCATCGGATCGATATGTGTCTATGATTACCAGAGACAAAAACAGAAAAGAAACGTCAAGTAAACGTCAAACTGACTACGGATTAATCGAAGCTGCCATGTTGTTTGTCGATTTTTGTGCATTTATTAATTTCAAAACAACATGAAATCTTTGTGAATATACATAACCAATTCATTTTGAACATTTGAAACCTAAGAAGTGCAAAATACGCTTAAAAATGGCAGCCAGTGAATCAAGTGTGAATGATTCTTTGTATCCTGTTTCGATGCTGATCGAAGAGTTAAAATATGAAGATGTTGAACTTCGTTTGAATTCGATTAAGAAGCTGCCGACTATCGCTTTGGCTTTGGGTGTGGAGAAAACCAGGACGGAGTTACTTCCGGTGCTGACAGAAACAGTCTACGATGAAGATGAAGTCCTCCTAGCTGTGGCCGAACAACTGGGTATATATTTTTTTGACATTTATTATTAACAGGATAATACTGGATTTTACTCTCATTAAACCTACGTATAAATACGTCTCTTATCAAAGATAAATATTCCTTCTCTTGATTCTTGATCAAGAAGACAAAATTCCATAAATTTACCCTGCGAGTGCCAGGTTCATGGGGAGTGGGGGGAGTGAGGAGCAGAATGGTGTCTGCGACTGTCATTTAGATTTATACTGGTGAAATTCAAAGATGTTTTCTTGAAAAACATTTGTTGAAACATTGCTATACATTCTTATAAGATTTTTTTGGACATGCTAGTTGAATAGTGATTATTCATTACCAACCCCTAGAATAAGAATCCTAGACTTCTACTGTTAGAGATGGGCCAGAACAGATTTCTAGAGAATTTGAGCTTGTTCACCACACTAGCGAGATGGGTGGTGAGGAATTTCTGTTAATACCCTTAGTGTTTAAATCATAATGACTAACGCTTCTTTTCTGTCTATCAATTGAAACTGCCTCCGTAGCTTAGCGGTTAAGTCTGTGGATTTAGAGGTACCGGGTTTGATTCCTTGTTGGGACATAATAAATTATTTAATTTATTTGTGATATCACTCGAGTTTGGTATGCTAGAGACATCTAAGAGCTTGCGACTCGTCATGATAGGCCTATAGAAAAGTTGTCTAAATGTGAATCCGCTACATTAAAAATAAAATAAAAGTGTGTTTTCTGACTACCACGGAAGGATACGGTCTTTATGATATTTTACTTTTATGATAATTTTAACATACACACTTCCTTTTTTCCCAATTCTGTACTGTCCTGTGAATGTTAAAAAAAAAGTTAAGTATGTAAGCCAGTTAGCTGTAAGCTTGAGCTCTTATAATGGAGTGGGTTTACTTAAATAGTAAACTCAGGTGGAAAAAGAAGAATAGTGGATTGGGAAGCTTTTAAACTACAACCACCCACATACTACAATGACTCGGAATCTGCACAGTGTATCTAGAAGAAGTGGGGATATAGATTCAAACAAAACAACATCTATACGGAATCCGTCTTAGCTTTTGCAGACGACTTGGCGGTGCTAACAAGAAATCCCAAGCAATGCCAGGGCTTGCTGAAAATAGTGGATGATTTCTGCTCATGGACAAAGGGAATGAGAACGAAACCATCAAAATGCTTCAGCCTATGTCTGGCTAGGCACAACACTACATTTACGTCTTATGATCCTGGACTGAGTATAGCAGGGCAGAGAATAGCTCCGGTAAATGAAACCATGCCCTTTAAATTTCTTGGCAGAAGGATCAATTTTCAGGGAAAAACACCATCCCTAGAAGTAGTTGTAAAACAATTCACTGACGACATGAATAGGGTTACTCAACAGCCTATAAGCAATGTCAAAAATGCTTGGATATATGACAACTACTTAGCATCTCGCCTCACTTGGCCTTTCCTAGTATATGATTTCAACAAAAGCCTACTATCAAGTCTGGACGCGGACGTCATAAGAACATTGAAGTCTTGGCTTGGATTAGCCCAGGGTGCTGACTCCTCAACATTCTTTAGAGGACGGAGAAACTTCGGAATGGATCTGAAAAGACCATCTGAATTATACAAACATCTACGTATAAGCAAATATCAAATTCTAACCAGCTCCCAGGATAATACAATTTCATCCCTTCCAAGAGACCCTCTGGTCTCAGATATGGAACCGAGACTACTATTCTTCAAGAAATTCATGTCAGGTGCCCAGACTGACAAAAGAGGCATTGGCTGGAAGAAAAAAGAAAGTGACAAAGAGGTTATAAAATCCTTCCTCAGGAAAGATGAAGAGCATGAATACAGAGTGCACGCGATGACTCTAGAAGTTCAAAATGACTGGCTAACTTTGGGCGATTTTTGCATCCCTCCAGCCCTAAAGTGGTGCACACTAATGTACGATTGGTCTCCGGCGTTGCTAAAGTTCTACCTAAACGCTTTTCAAATGTTCCTCCCGTACCAGAGTAATCTGGTAAGGTGGGGAAAAGCTACGGAAAAGAACTGTACATTGTGTAGTGCTGCCATAGGAACTGCTAGACACACACTTGTAGGGTGCGTTACTCTCCTAGAAAAGGGCTATTACTCACGCCGACATGACAAAGTCATAGGTGTTATCCGTGAAGCAGTAAGTCTTTCTATTGCAAGAGCCAGAAAGGGACTGACTACAAATAAAACTTTGACCACATTTGTAAAGGAAGGGCAAAGCACGAAAACTAAATGCAAGCCCACCTCGATCCTTGGCGCCGCATCAGACTGGAAAATTCTCATGGATACATTTGAACACCATTATAGGATCCCAGATGAACTAGCTGTATCAGCCTATAGGCCAGACATCTTAGTGTTTTCTCGGAACTTGAAAAAAGTTATCCTTATTGAACTTACCGTTCCGTGGGAATCAAATATTCCAAAAGACCACAACATGAAGTCGAATAAATATTATGATCTCACAGAAGAAATGATCAGGAACGGGTTCAAGACTCAGCTTTACGCAGTGGAAGTTGGTGCAAGAGGAGTTCCAGCAAAATCTTTGCATCACTTACTGAAAGAATTGGGCCTAAGCAGGTCTGCCGTCAATACATTTATGGAACGAGCTTCCAAGACGGCATTAACGGAATCATACAGTATTTGGTTGGGTAGGGAGAGAAGTAGAATGGTGGATGGTGAGCGTATTATCGCGCAATAGAAAAAAAAGAGGAGGCCTCCTTTTCTTAAACCAGCCAATTGTCGGTCGCAAGCCCGAGACACCATTCTTCTCATTTCTTACCCACACACGATGGACCCGGCACCCGCACGGTGAATCCATGGAATGCTTAGAAATTTGTCTTCTCTTCTCTAGTTTATTTATTTTGTAAGTAGGCATAGGACAATAAATATAATGTATTCTGCGCTTTTACATGTCAAAAAATTAATTAATATAACGAAAAGCTTATTTTCTGGGAAATAGCTTGTATTTGGAGCAGCACATTACAACCCAAATATACATAATTATAATCTTAAAATTATAGCTGCTGTAAATAGGCATTGTCATATTATAAACTAAGACATACACAATTATAAAATGAATACATCAAGGATTATAGCTGCTGTAATGAGGCATTGTCATACTACAAGCTAAGACGAAAACAATTATGAGGATGTCACTAAGATTATAGCTGCTGTTGTATACTGCTGCTGCTGTAGGGTTGCGAGAAATCGCTGCAATCAGGTGTGTAGGATCGCCAAACGTCAACACTTTGTTGAAAACATTTCAAACACGTCGTCTTCTAAAATATGGCAATTTTTCAATTCACTAGGTTTGGGTCGTAGTCGCGGCCAGATCAACCTTGGCTCCGTGACACCTGCTCAGCTCAACACTCACTTTTCTTCGGCTCCAGTTCTTGATGGTCACACAAAGTCATGTACATTAGCGGAGATAGCCGCGCTGCCGGTACAAGATGTTGAACCTTTTAGCCTAACAGTGGTTTCTGGTGATGTAGTTCTTAAGACGATTAATTCCATTACTTCAAAAGCAATAGGATGTGATTCTATCAGTCGTGCTATGATCATTCCAATTATACACCTTCTCATACCTATTATTACGCATATTATAAACTTTTCCATTAAATCAGGCCAATTTCCTTCCCAATGGCGTAAGGCCTTCATCATTCCACTTCCAAAGATATCTTCACCTTCGCTTCCTACTCACTTTCGTCCCATATCGATATTACCTTTTCTATCCAAGGTCCTCGAATCTGTCGTCCACAAACAGTTCTCCCTTTTCCTTGATGTAAATAATCTTTTAAATCCCTTCCAGTCCGGCTTCCGTACTGGTCATAGCACCACTTCAGCTTTACTCAAAGTAACTGAAGACATCAGAAGAGGCATGGATAATACCAAAATCACAGTACTGGTACTTATTGATTTCACGAATGCCTTTAACACAGTAGATCCTGATTTGCTAATCTCTACGTTGTCTCGTCTGAGTATATCGCCGGAGGCACTGGCCTGGTTCACTCAATATCTCTACGGACGCCGGCAGCAGATTCGAGTTGATCAGTTGACATCGGAGTGGTGCGACTTGGATACGGGCGTCCCACAGGGTGGCATCCTATCTCCACTATTATTTTCGATATTCATAAATGCCATCACATCTTTACTTCACTGTCACTACCATTTGTACGCGGATGATTTGCAGCTCTATGTGCAGTCGGATATCAGCTCAGTCAATAGTGCAATAGCTTGGCTTAACTCAGATCTTTGTAGTATACTCTCTTGGTCCAAACGCTTTGGGGTCATTGTCAATCCGAGCAAGTGTCAATCAATTATAATAGGAAGTTCTCGATTGTTGAGCAAAGTAGATTACAACAGCATTGACCCTGTTCGGTTTGACGGCGTCCCTATTGCGTATAGCAGCGAGGTGAAGAATCTAGGTATTTACCTAGATTCTAATCTAAGCTGGACAACCCAGGTTACCAAAACTAGTAATAAAATTTTTGCTTCACTGCACTCTCTTAATAAACTTAAAAATTTTCTGCCGTTAAAAGCTAAAATTACCCTTGCTCAAAGTCTTCTCCTTCCTCTCCTCGACTATGGTGACGTGTGTAGCATTGATATGTCAGAGATGCTGCTCAATAAGATGGACCGGTTACTCAACGCGTGTATCCGGTTTATATATTGCTTACGCAAATACGATCACATCTCTGAATATCGAGCTAAGTTGAAGTGGCTGCCAATTCGTTGTCGTAGAAATCTTAGAGTCCTTTGTCTCCTTTTCTCTGTTTTAAACGAGCCTGCGACACCGAAATACCTCAAGGATAATTTTGCCTATCTCTCTTCCTTCCACGATAAATCTTTACGTTCTTCTCATAACTCTCTTCTTTCTGTCCCTTCACATAATTCTGGTTTTGTCTCCAACTCCTTTGTAGTCGCTGCCACAAATTTATGGAATGATCTTCCGGTGAACATAAGGCAGGCAACTAATAGATTGTCATTTAAAAAATTGGTCTATGCACACTTTATAAATAGGCCAAAACCACGTTAGTAAGTTGTATTTATGTATGTCTATGTATAATATTGTGTATGTATTAGTATTTAGTATATTGATAATATATTACATATATAAAACTATATAAGTACGTATATAATATATGTTAAGTCATTCTTTAATTGTATATTTTACCATTACTTTCATTGCACCTATATTTGTTCAAATTTGTCCCTAAGGTTTGGCTGTCAGAGAATGTCTACGGGCATTAAGTCCGCCTTTGTACTTTGTGCAATAAAGTTTTTAAATAAATAAATAAATAAAGTGGCATTGTCATCCTATAAGCTAAAACATTATTAAAATGTCACATAAATTTCAGCTGCTGTAAAAAGGCATTGTCATACTTTAGCAATCTATGTATTGATTAGTGATTTGTATTCTACAAAACAAATTTTTAATACCTTAGGTATGTCTGTGTATCTGACAGCTAAAATTTGGGTGATATCCAAAGAAATTATGGGATGAGTTCATCAATGTGATTTAAACTTAAAAAAATACTGGATGGCTTTTAAATGTTTTAAAGACAACATATTTTGTAGGCCTTTTTACAGGATTCCAAATTTTTATTAAAAAAAAAAATACATAGCAAAGTTGGAAAAATACAATTTACCCACCATAGTTTTTTGTAATGATTTTGTCAAATTATAGTGTTACAAGTATATTTTTTTCTTTAGGTAATTTCACTGAGCTTGTGGGAGGTTCTGAACATGTCCATCGCTTATTACCACCACTTGAGTCATTGGCTACTGTAGAAGAAACCATCGTAAGAGACCAGGCAGTCACTTCCCTGAAGAATATAGCCCCTTTTCATACTCCAGAAGCTCTGGAGCAGTACTTTGTACCATTGGTACAGCGTATTGCTGGCGGTGAATGGTTCACTTCCCGAGCCTCTGCTTGTGGGTTATTTAGGTAAGTCATTTATAATCAAATTTATCACTACAGCTTTTAAAACAGTGACTCACAGCCAGTTTCTCTAAGCTCTACTTAATTATTTCCTAGCTCCTTAGCTGGTGGCATTTCTTGAGTCTGGAATGCTAGAAACATTGGCAAGCTTGCCACTTGACATGTTCGGCCTATAGTAAAGTTGGCTAAATGTAATTTTAGTCAAACCCTGAGTCCCTTGGATTTATAGTCTTACTACTTTTTAGTAAATAAGCTTTTTTTTTTCCAGCGCATGCTACCAGCGTGTAAATGCGACTATAAAAGCAGAATTACGTGAAAACTTCCGTCAGCTCTGCCAAGATGAGATGCCAATGGTGCGCCGTGCCGCTGCATTTAAGATGGGCGAGTTTGCTGAAGTACTGGAGCTTGAGTACTTGAAGTCCGACCTTATTCCTATCTTCATTAATTTGGCTAAGGTATGTTCGGTCTTTTAAAATTTGTTTTGTGAGCTCATTGTGCGGGTTCTAGGTTGGGAAGTGAGGAGTAGAACTCAAAAATGCTTGTAATATGGTCATTATTTTGACCATCTTTGAGCCAAAAATCTATTATTTTTTTTTATTATTTATTTAAAAACTTTATTGCACTATGTAAAAGAGGCGGGCTTAATGCCGCTAGACATTCTCTAGCAACCAACCTTTGGGACAATGAAACGATTTGTGTTGTAAGGTAGGTGCAACCATTAAATAGATTAATTTAAAAGATGACAACAAATATCTAACCATTCCATGAATTCACCATCCATTGTGTGTGGAATAGAGATTATCATCTTAGAGCTGGTTTACAAAAGAGGCCTCTCTCTACCCAACCAAATACTGTATGATTCTGTTAATACCGTCTTGGAAGCTCGAATATTTATAATTACAATGTTTAATTTGAGAATGGAATCTGCAAGTAAACTCACCTATATCAGATTGATAAAATAAGACAAATACATAACAAGATATATAAATATAATTGTCTGTTATGCCTTGGTCCTTGATGATTGCATTGCTGGCCACGCTATTATGGCCTCTCCTTAGCTCTATCTGAGCGATGCAGTAATTTCTGCCAGCACACAGTCATCTTAAGCATTCAAGTTAGCGAATCTATGATTCAATAATATTATTAATATTATGTCAAATTTGTTTTTAGGATGAGCAAGACTCTGTACGTTTCCTGGCTGCAGAGAAGTGTTCTACTATAGCTGCCCTTTTGTCTTCTGAAGATGTAGAACAGCTGGTAATGCCCACACTCAGGGTGCGGGCCGGAGACACCTCATGGAAAGTGCGATACATGATCGCTGACAAGTTAGTTGCAATCTAATTATTAAAAGTAAGAGTGGTGGTGACTCGGATGTTAGAACACTTTCCTTAATCCTACTAAAGGTAGGTTCGAACCCCGGCATGTATGAATAAGAAATGAACTTTTCTTCAATACATTTACAACACCACCATTGCTTTGCTTCAGAGAGCATGTTATGCGGTCGGTTCCAGTTCCACCAACTTATGGAAACGTTAATAATGTCATTACTAAATGTGTTTTAAATTGTTTATTTTTACTTACGGATTCCTAGAAAAATACCTTAGATTTTTGATGGGGTTTAAATTGTCTTGAAATTTTCGCCCTGAAATGCTGCAGTTACAAATGGCTGCCAGATGACGTCACATAATAGTAAATAAACAACTACTTTATGATACTAACATAACTATTTGCTTTTCTAAAAGTAGCTTCCAATATATTTATTTTTCTTTTACTATTTGCTAAAATACTCGAAAAAAAGAACAACTTAATTAAGCAGATTTACTTGTGTGACAGTTTACAATATTTACTATTAAGTGACGCCACTCACGCTGACTAATGTTTTAAGGTAACATTCCAATATATCTGAAATAATGTGTTTTTTTATTAAAATATATATCATTTCGTTAATTAATACTAAAAAGTGTGATTTTAGGTACTCTGATAAAATAAAGATTATAAAAAAAGATGATACACACTCTTTTTTTACAATAGTCAACAATGAGGTCCGTGGTCTAGTGGTAACAAACGTTGCCGTGAACTCGTGAGGTCGTGGGTTTGATTCCCACCGGGGGCAAGTTGCACATTGTATAATTTGTCTCGGTCTGGGTGTTTATATGTATAATATGTATATATTTACAAAAAAAAACTATAATATGTAGTTTATCAACCATCTAGTTTCCGTAACACAAGCCTCGTAGCTTACCACGGAAATTAGATGGCGCTGTGTGACCTGTCTGGAAATATTAAAAAAAATAAAAAAATAACTAAACAAAATTTGTATTTTAGGTTTGTGGAGCTGCAGCAAGCTGTGGGCCCTGAACTAGCACGTACAGATCTTGCCCCAATGTTCCAAGCGCTACTTCGTGACACAGAAGCAGAAGTACGAGCTGCTGCTGCCGGAAGGGTAATTTAAATCATCAAAATGTTTAACTATACCTTAAGTTGGTATCAGTGGAATGTGGCTTACAAGACCATAACATAATTTCGAATAAATATTATGATCTCACAGAAGAAATGATCAGGAACGGGTTCAAGACTCAGCTTTACACAGTGGAAGTTGGTGCAAGAGGAGTTTCAGCAAAATCTTTGCACCACTTACTAAAAGAATTGGACATAAGCAGGTCTGCTGTCAATACATTTATGGAAAGAGTTTCCAACATAGTATTTGGTGGTAAGCATCTTGTTGAGTAATGAAATGAAAAAGGAGGCCTGCTTTGTAAACCAGCCTTTTGTCAGTCTCAATCCCGAGACACCATTCTTCACATCTCTTACCCACTTCCCATCACTTACACGGTGGGCCGGCACCCGCACGGTGAATCCATTGAATGCTTAGAAATTTGTCCTCTCTATAACAAATCAATCGTCACAAAATTAATTAGTCTATGACCAGACCATTGCTGATGTTTAATGGGCACTTTCAAACTGATTATATTATTGTTTTACTGGCCAGACGCACGACCTGCGTACCCACTCCATCTTATTTGATTTATTTGAGACCAACACAGCTATTTTATAATTTTACTTCTCTATAATTCCAGGTAAAGGAGTTCTGCACAAACTTGGACAAAACTCATCAGGAGCAGATCACAATGACCATGATAATGCCCCAAGTCAAAGAACTTGTGTGCGATGTTAACCAGCATGTTAAATCGGCAATGGCCTCCGTTATTATGGGACTTGCACCTATTGTCGGCCGCGCAAATACTATTGAACATCTTCTACCCTTGTTTCTCACACAACTGAAGGATGAATGCCCTGAAGTGCGTCTTAACATTATTTCAGACCTTGGATGTGTCAACGAAGTCATCGGCATCCAGCAACTGGTACAATCACTGTTGCCGGCTATAGTAGAACTGGCTGAAGATACAAAATGGCGCGTACGTCTAGCTATCATCGAGCACATGCCGCTTCTTGCTGGACAACTCGGACAAGAATTCTTTGATGAAAAACTCACAGCTCTCTGCATGAGCTGGCTTTCTGATCACGTGTTTGCGATCCGCGAAGCTGCAACACTCAATCTTAAATGTCTCGTCAAGCAATATGGTGGTCCATGGGCAGAGACTAATGTGATTCCTAAAGTGACAGCTATGGCTCGGGAACAAAACTACCTTCACAGGATGACATATTTATTCTGCGTTAATGTCTTATGTGAGGTGTGCGGTAAAGATCTTTGCTCGCGCGTAATGTTGCCAACAGTTTTGTCTATGGCTGAGGATAATGTTGCCAACGTCAGATTCAATGTCGCCAAGACCCTGCAGCGAATGTCACCATATTTGGACCCGGCTGTCGTACAGCCACAAGTAAAGCCAGTCTTGGAGAAGTTAAACGTGGATAGTGATGTTGATGTCAAGTATTTCGCCTCTGAAGCCATCGCCGGAATAGCTGGTTAAATATTTTAATATATTCAAGTAAAAAAATAATATTTTATGACTTTCTAAAATAGGTATCATTTGTTTTAGGTATGGACTAATGTATACCTACAGGTCATTCCAAAATGTATTTGTGTTGTGATAGAGTTTACCTAAATCATTATATCAAGCCACTTTTGACTGTTTATTACCTAATGTTTGCAAACAATATAATTTAATTATATGACAGTACATCATTGTTTTATTACCTTACACATGTAGTCTATAAGACAAATATCTGGTTACAATGATCTTCACTCCCTCCCTCCTTCCTCATGCTCAACCTATCTCCCTCCTTCATATTTCCAGCAATTGATTAATGATGACCAGCAGCTTCATCCGTCACTAACCAATGGCGCAATCAGTAACCCGTCTGCCAAGCGTGGTGATTATAATAATAATAATAAATTATTTATTGTACAAAACCAAAACAAGTGCAGGTACATAGGCGAGCTTAATGCCGTAAATGCATTTTCTACCAACTAACCTTTGTGACTGAGATATGTAATAAGCGGGTGCAGAATGTTACGAAGAAAATAGATGATTATTTTATTTATTCATTTCAAAACTTTATGCACTAGGTACACAGGCGGATTATGGCATAAACCCCCCAATGGCAACGACGACGCCTAGCCTATGCCTAATTCTGATGGTTATTGATAAATAAAATGTTATTGTGAATGTGATGCATATTGAAGTGTATGAAAATAGCTACTAATTAGCACCTGTGTAAACTTTACAATTGAGTTTTATATGTAGAGGAAATGCAGTAGAAATGAGGTAGGGATATACACCACTTTGACGGACCGAATACGGAATGACGAAAAACTCAAAATGGTAGGTATGAAAGAAAGCATAGGAACAAAAATAATAAAAAGGCATGCTTTGATGGTTCGGGCATGTTGAAAGTATGAGTAATTGACCAGATAATGCGAAAATTGTTTGTATTCTTTTATTACACGAGCACACGTGACCTTGCCCCTATCTGATGGTACCTAAATGGCGCGTAAGGTTCATGAATGTTTGCAACTGGATTCATACACTCGTGACTGACATCAGTCCCTAACACTATGCCGGATTGACCAAGACACATATTACTATCAAATAAATAAAACAATAGCTGAAGGTGCATTAAAAACCATCGAAACAAAAGGGCATGCATGAAGAGGTTGATGAATGTCGAAGAAGCGAAAGAGGTATGTCGTGACCGTGACAAGTGACGCTCAATCGTCTTTGCAAGGGATTTGGCGATATGTATGATTTTGGACTCATCAGCCTGTCTACCCACTGCTGGATGTAAACCTCTCCCAAAGCTCGCCAGTGCACGCGGCCTTTTGCAACCCTCATCCATCCCCCACCAGCGACCTTAGTTCATCCGTCCATCTGGCAGAGGGTCGTCCCGTAAATAACTTTAGAACAGGTCTGCCTCATCGATCGTCGTCGGTTCTGCGGCACATGTGTCCGGCCCATTGCCACATCAGCTAGCTAATTTGGAATATCAGTCAGTAAGTTGGGCTCTCTGACGAATATCAACGTATAAAGCATAGCTATTTCCATAGCTCGCTGGCGACCTTGAATTTGTGGACCAGACCCACTGTTAGTGTCCACGTCTCTGCTCCGTACAACATTAAAAGAGGAATATATTAGGTGACATTCTTTCATATTTTTTATTTATTATTATTTTAATTATGACATATAGGTTACTTTGATAACAAACATAAGTTTTTTATATATTTTTTTTTATTTATTTTTTTTCTAGTTTTTAAGTGACAACGCCCTTTTACAGCTGCTTATCTTACATAGTGTAATATTTATTAATATATTTTGTGACATTTACTGACATCTAATTTAATAACGTAGGTTTAAGTAGTATAGTAACTGACAACGCTCTTTTACAGCAGCATCTATATTTAGGGAGTGTATAATTTACATAGTCTTAATTTGGTTATGACGATGGCTGTTCTTTGCACTAATGGTCGATCTTTTGCTATCCTTCCATGATATGTAAACTGTTGATTGTATAACTGACAAAACCAAGTGTACGTCATGTATCTTATGGTGAATAAATGAATTGAATTGAATTGAATTACGGGGAGGACGCACTGGTTAAAGACTTTTGACTTCAAACATTGTGAAATGGACGATAAGAGGATACGGTGAAGTTTCCCGAATGCCGCACATCCTAGGCTTCTCTGCTGCAGTTAACAGCGTCTGTCCAAGGTAGACGTTAACCTATGATCATAGACAAAAAAATCACATCACGGCCTCTAGCACTGGAGCTAGTTGGGCCTTCTAGATTTTTCTGGCCAGACAGGTTGGATTGACGATTTCAAAAGTTGGTAGATTAAATCGGGACAGATGGCTTAACGTGTCCTCCGAAGTGTATTTCTAATTGATACATGCCGGGGTTGGATAGAACCAACCTTTTACCCCTCATTCCGAATCGCGCTCAGAGCGCTTAGAACGAATATGACACTGACCGTCGCTCGTTCCGAATCAAATAACGCGATCTGGATGCTCAGAGCGTAATATCAATTCGGAACGGTCTAAATCACATTTTCATTCATAAAATGTTAATTTTTTTTTAATGGAATATAAATTGCGGATTCCACATCGTTGAGTATGAATAATAATAAACATACATCTCTCGGTTTATTCATCTTTACATGTGTAAAGTTTAATATTATTAACTTATTTTGGTAATTTAAAATAACTTGCCGTGTTACAGACAATTTTTTTTTCACTTCCCACTTAAATATTAATTATAGATTTGTTTAAGTAATATAGAAACAGTATAAACGAATTACAATATTAAATAATTTAGAAGAAAACCTAATATTAAATTAACATGAAAATGGCGCGGGACGTTATGACAAAAAACTGACAGCGCTCAGAGCGATCTACCTCGATATCGTGAGCAGTCTAAGCGCGAGAAATGATGTCATTTGTGACGTTTAAGCGCGTGTCGGAACACCTTAAGCGTGCATAGGTTACTATTATCGCGTCTCGGAACGACAGGTTAGCATTTAAAGAAAGCGTTCCAAAACCAGCCACCAATGCTAACTAAAAAAATAAAATAGGTACTAGTTTTAAAATAAAAAAATAAGAATAACTTTTACTAAAAATGTATTGAAAATACTCGGTAAGCGCAGTATTCTACCAATGATAGTCCTAATGGATACAAAAGCTGTTTGTGCTGCATTTTAGGTATTACAAAATGGATGAAAGCTGCTGCAGCTGCCGTATACCAGCCCCATGGACGATTATGGTCATACGAAAATAAACATAGAGACAAAACATTAGAAGCAACAACCAAATCTCCTAGTTTTTCATCTTCAGTGCCTGTTAATAACAACGCATAGGGAATTACTCCTGAAGCTAAGTGCAGTATAGAGAGTAAATCGTTTGATTTGTACAAATCTGCCATCAAACACGGTAAAGCTAAATATTTGGTAGCCTTAGAGCTGAATAGAAATGCTTGAGACACATCTGTATTGAATACTCCCCCTGAAAAAAAATAAAAAATAATTAGTGTTCTAAAATAATTTCTTCGCATTAGTACACCGACTAATTAATCTGGCAATACAAATGTGAAATATCACTTCATGAATAACAGAGTTGTAAATATGTAAATATGTGTTGTGATTCCTCGCCAAGCCGTCTGGCCAGCGTGGCGAGTGTAGGCCAAATTCTCCAGATATATGTTCTGGAAGGCTCATCTCCAGCAGTGGAGGTCTAGGACGCTGTGTTCTAGAAGCTGTCATAATAAAATTCTAGAAATATGTGGAACAAAATACCAACAGACATATTGAAGTCCCCAACTGTAAACACATTTAAAAACAAACTGGAAAAGTGGCTAGTGACGGTAGACATAGACTATGTTGATAACTGACTATTGAACTTTACACCTATTAATTAATTTGTTTCAAATTCTTTTAAAGTTGTTGCCACAAATTTATGGAACAATCTCCCTGTAAACATAAGGCAAGCGTCTACCAGATCTTCGTTCAAAAAACTCGTCTATCTACACTTTCTAAATAGCTCCCAACAATGTTAATAGGTGTATATATGTATATTTTTGTGTATGTATTAGTATTTAGTATATTAATATTAAAGTATATATTAAAGTATATTATGTAAGTATATATAATTATGTTGAATTTATCCTACTATTAATATTTATTTCATTGCACCTATAAATGTTCTAATTTGACCCTAAAGTTTGGTTGTCAGAAAATGTCTACGGGCATTAAGTCCGCCTTTGTACTTTGTGCAATAAATAAATAATAATTCCTCGCCAAGCCGTCTGGCCAGCGTGGCGAGTGTAGGCCAAATTCTCCAGATATATGTTCTGGAAGGCCCATCTCCAGCAGTGGATGTCTAGGACGCTGTGTTCTAGGGTCTAGTAATGATGAATAATAATAATTCGCCTATTTTATGAACTTTACACTAGTGCTTGATATAGGCATATCAGTAATGCGCAGCTCGCCTATTAATTAATAATAATAATAATAAAAATTCGCATGAAACAACGAGTTTGTGCAAAAACATGTTGTGGTAGCAAAACATCTGTGTAACGATAGTTCGTACTCGTGTCGTTTTGTACTTGTGTAGGTACACTGCAGATTTTCATTCGGATTTTTATATTTTCAGCTTGACGTCTCTAGATTTAATAAGTAGCACCCTTATTATCTATCTTAGTATCGGTACTGTTTCGTTCGAGGCGAACGAGCCTTACTCCGTACCCACGACTCAGACTTAGTTGTAAAGGCTTACAGGACGAACAGTGAAAGAGAGACCGATTATAGGGTTAAAGTCCTTTCGTCGCGGCCCTTTAGGCTGAGGTCGTATCGTCAGGTGATTTTGCGAGTTTCCGTTTAAAAAAAAACTATTTCGTATGTAATGCAGATTCGCGTTTCGCATCACAAGTCGTCACCACGTGTGCCGGCTGGTAATTTTTTCTCGTCGAATGAAGTCGCATCGCTTCCAGGGGCTCGTCTGCAGAACAACCCGCCGGTTTTTACTTTTACAAGGGAAGGCCTATGGAAGAGGTGTGGCCCATGTGAAGCGGTGTGATGTTGGGTGATGACGTCGCGGACTACGCCTCGGTCCCCAGGATCTTCCGGGTATCCAGTGGTCGTGCGTGGAGAGGCGCTATTCTCCAAAGATGGTAGAAACGGCTGTGGTCGGCTCGATCGAGTATGGACTTGCAAGAGCCTGACCACAAACTGATCGATGTTCTTCAGGTCTTCGGGGAGGATCTGTATATTATCGTTCCGCAGATGTTTAACTAGGTACCGCAGTAGTTTCGCAAAGATTCGTTGCCGTATATGAATTCGTTGAACTAACTACTGGCTAAGTTGCAGCAAAAAATGGAGTCGCTTGTACCAGCTGACGGCTGACCTTCATAATAAAACCAAAACATTCGACGCCATTTTTAACTTTAATCGTTGCATTTACAGAGACTTCGTTTTTGTACAACCCAGCCTAAGAGTGTCAAATCAAATGCTAGGGTCGAAAATGTGAATACGATCGCTAACGCTAGTTACATTACGAAGTAATGGACAAAGAAGAAGTAATATTAAAATTACAACATTGTGTTATTCGATGTAGGTAAATTAATATACATGAAATATAAATTAAAAGCTACCTAAATCCTAGATAGTCCCAAAGAGACTGGCATCATTTCCCCATAGTGAGGCTAATACGCTGGCAGAAATAATTGCCAGCCTTCCTTTCTCCAGACTTTTCTGTCAGCCGCCTTGACAACTGCTTGGCCAGGCGCCTTGCTGAAGGTCACCATGGGCCCATCGTCTCGACCCCAAACGGCGTAAATTCGTAACCGGAACCGAGGTTGGCGTATTTGCGCAACTTGAGGTTCTCAGCAGAAGACGCCGCACTTCCCGCGCCTGACGAGGTCGCCTGGATTTGAGATGTAGCGCTACACACGTCGCATCCCACACCAGAGACCTGGAAAGTATCCACTGCCCAACAGTGATTACGTCAGGTCTCTTCGCACAATCCCAGACGGTTCCAAGATTGCGGGTACACCAGCAGAGACAAGAGCCCTTCGGATGATGTCGTTGAGAGCCGCGTGACGAGGAATGAATAAAATAAGTTTTAAGCTAATAAAATATGTACCTAAACTAAATTAGCGCTTACAGTGCGTATGAAAGTTATTTCGTTTTTGTTGGTTAAAAACAGCGTACATGTGCCGATTCGAAAACGTGTGCATAGTGGAGCGTACTCGTATGTATTATATTAGTTAGTACCTAGTACAATTTTAAATTAATATGTGCTCAATAATATCATGATATGTAATATTGGAATACATACTCTGGTAATGTAGAAATCCTAAAATGCCATTTACAAAGTAATTTCCATGCAATCCTGGATGGGAGAAGCTGCCAGCGTGCCATTTGCTTAGGTCGTGGCCAGAAATCAAAGCCAAAAATAAATGCGCTATGGAAGTTTGAAGATTCTTGTCCCCCATTATTTTATCCCCTATGTTCATATATTTATTTTAATAATACATCGTAGTAAATAAAAAATACAAAACCCAATTAGTTTTTTTCCACTATCCTGACATCAAAATGACGCAAAATGTCATAATTTATGATTTTCGTTACATATTACAATATTTATTTAAGTTTTCTCAATTATATATTTTATTGTAATAAGAAAATCCACACCATCACAAGTATTAAGTTTAGTAAAAAAAAACTTAAAAAGTTTGAAACTTTCCGCTATTATATTTTGTCTATTGTTTCCTCTAAAAATAAAAGCCAAAACTTAAAACTTGTTTTTTTACCTAGCAACACTTTTCTAAACTTTTCTCTATCTTGTTTGTGTTTGGAATGGAAGCTGCCGTTTAGCAATTTTAGTAGTTTTTTCACGTTTTTATTTATAAAACGAGGCGAAATCGTGGTTATCAAGCGAGTTGGTTGAGAATTACAAAAGATACAAAACTGTGAATTAATTTCTAGCGGCTAAAATGGCGGCAAGTGATGCTGGGGCGGATGATTCATTGTATCCTATTGCTGTGTTGATCGACGAATTAAAAAATGAAGATGTTCAATTGCGTTTAAATTCGATTAAGAAGCTGTCCACAATAGCTTTGGCTCTTGGGGTGGAGAGAACGAGGTCTGAGCTGATTCCCTTTCTCACAGAGACCATTTACGATGAAGACGAAGTCCTTTTGGCATTGGCTGAACAACTTGGTAATTCTACGTATTATTAACTCGTATTGCATTACTATCTAATAATCAATTAGTTTTAATCATATTCAAGGCTTTTCCCACAATTTTTGTTCTTTTATAGTTTATATAGTTTTTTTAAAATAAAAATGTGCATTATGGGGAAATTTGAATCCACACCTACAAAGGATTAGGTAGATATTCTATTCTGTACAATAATATTGCTGATAAGATTTTTAGTTTAGTTATCTATCATGACCGGTATAATGCTTATCTTGATTACATCCCTTTAAGACATTTCACTGACAACAACAATAGGGAATATATGCAAATTTAGAGTCCGTTGATTTCAGTGATGCTGATTTTTTTTATAGATACCTAAGTGTAACAAACCATTTTCTAAAATTACATTTGTAGGAAAGTTTTAGTAAAAATTCAAAATTTAGCCATATATTTTTTACTACATAGACTTTATATATATTTATTTATCTATATATATATAGGCTTTAATATTATGTTTAATGACAATAGGCTGGTTTGAAAAGGAGGCCTCCTTTAACTTTATTGTGCAATAAGACGCTTACCATCTACCATTCTACTCCTCTTCCTACCCAACCAATTAGTGTATGATTCTGTTAATGCCGTTTTGAAAGCTCTTACCATAAATGTATTGACGGTAGACCTGCTTAAGCCCAATTCTTTCACTAAGTGGTGCAAAGATTTTGCTGCAACTCCTCTGGCACCAGCTTTAACTGCGTAAAACTGAATCTTAAACCCGTTCCTGATCATTTCTTCTGTGAGATTATAATATTTATTCGACTTCATGTTGTATTTTATAAATGATATTAAGTAAAATATTTTGAACATACATTATGTATTTCAGTTATTTTCTGTTTGTTTTTTATTATTTAATTTAAATATTAGATTATGATACTGATTCGCTGGAAATGCAGCCACCATTCTTGCTACTATGCCAATTGCGGACATTTACTTTAATTTAATTTTTTATCTGTAGTAATACTTTATAGTTTTTAAAGAATTTATATGATATGGCTGTCATAATAAACAAATCTTCTCTTCCAAATTGCAGGTAACTTCGTGAATTTAGTTGGTGGCAGTGAATATGCTCACTTTTTGCTTCTTCCCCTGGAGTCGCTGGCCACAGTGGAGGAGACCATTGTCCGTGACAAGGCTGTTATGTCGTTGCGTGCTGTAGCTTATTACCACTCTCCACAAGCTCTGGAGCAACATTTTGTGCCACTTGTACAAAGATTGGCCAGCGGAGACTGGTTTACGTCAAGGGCATCAGCTTGTGGATTATTCAGGTATAAAAATGTACAAATTAAATATTCTTTCATTGGACCTATTGTTTTCTTTGGTCCTCATGGTTTGGCCGTCATAATTTTTTTGATGTCATTATGTCTGCAATTTTAACTTTGCACATAAAGTTGTTATGTTCGTTGTTGGTGTTACAGGACAAGATTACACATAATTTTTCAATTCCTTAGTTAGAGGTTAGATTAGGTGCTTGAGTTTTGACCTGCAAGTTATAGTAGTTAATATTTATATTCTAAAGATGTTTTTTACAGTGTATGTTACCCTCGAGTATCAGCCCCTGTTAAAGCAGAACTAAGGGAACATTTTCGTACATTATGTCAAGACGACACTCCCATGGTCCGCCGGGCTGCTGCATACAAGTTGGGAGAGCTGGCCGAGGTGGTAGAAGTGGAGTATGTCAAGTCAGACCTCATACCCATGTTCGTCAGTCTTGCACAGGTAAATTTACATATTTTATACAAAGAAATTTTTAATTGGCATGAAGGACATAGCTTAATTTTAGGAAATTTTACAAATAAACTGTTTTATACAAAATTTGCTCGTAACTTATTTTTAGTCTGTAATGATAAGTTCTCTCAGCTCATCAAATTTATGAAGTTATGAGCAATTCTTGTATAAAAAAGATTCTTTCTAAATTTACTAAATTCATACTTTGTCCTTTACATTTGATACAAGGTGTCTCAAAAGAAATTTTATATTTAGTGGATCGTTTAAAAAAAAAAAAGCCGCATATATAAAAAATGTTTATTAATTATTAAAATACACTTTTTGGGGATTTATTTCTTAAAAATAATATCGTCTAAATGTAGACCTTCGCGTTCTCGGCACTCATTTCATCGAACAGTAAAATTACTTATGACGGCTCGACAGGTGGACTCAGGGATGGCTGCCATTTTGTGACGGATATTGTCTTTCAAATGCGCCAGTGAAGTCGGTTTATTGGCGTAAACTTTAGATTTAAGATAACCCCACAGGAAAAAGTCAATAGGGGTTAAATCTGGACTGCGTGGAGGCCAATTTATGTCACCTCTCCGGGAGATCAATTTGCCTGAGAAAATTTCACGAACACGTGGCAGTGGACGTGTGTGAAGTTGTTCCGTCCTGTTGGAACCATGTTCTTTGGTTATAGACAGGAAAGTTTTGCAGTTCAGGTACCAAGAAGTTGTCTAACATCTCCACATAACGCTCTGAATACACTGTAACTGCACGCCCCCTTTCGTTTTCAAAAAAGTAAGGGCCGATAATTTCTCGCGCCGACATCGCAGCCCATACGGTCACTTTGGGCGAATGTAGGGGTTTCTGATGTTTGCGTTTCGGATTCGTTGCACTCCAGTAGCGGCAGTTCTGCTTATTTACGTGGCCATTAAGATGAAAATGAGCTTCATCTGCGCCGAATCACCGTTTTTGTAAAACTCTCGCACACACAACGCGCGGTCTGGTCCCGAGAAACGCTCCATAGCGACTGAATTCCCAAGAGCCAGGCTACCGATTGACATAACCTCCGCACCCCTCGGATACGTTGCGTTCACGCAGTAAGCTAAATAAATATAAAATTTATTTTGAGACACCCTGTATTTCCATCATAAATAGTGTAGGTTTTTTAGTTTTTACCCATAAATCATTACAGCCCCTAGAACACAGCGTCCTAGACCTCCACTGCTGGAGATGGGCCTTCCAGAACATATATCTGGAGAATTAATATAAATACTGATAAAACAATCCAATAACTCAGTCTGTTTTAATACACAAAAATAAATGATACACCAGTAAATATACCAAAATTATTTGATTTGATGATTACAGCCCCTAGAACACAGCGTCCTAGACCTCCACTGTTGGAAATGGGCCTTCCAGAACATATATGAGTATCTGGAGAATTTGGCCTACACTTGCCACGCTGGCCAAACAGGTTGGTGAGGATCTGATGTCAATTTATTAACAATTCCACAAGTTGGTATTACTGAAACTGGGACCGACGGCTTACCATGCTCTCTGAGGCACGGGAACAGTGGTGTTGTAAAACTATGACAAATGTACCTAAGAAAAGTGTTTTTCTCATTGGTACACGCCGGGGGGGTTTGAACTGACCTTTGTAGGATTAAGGGAAAAGCATTCTTACAACCGAGCCACTACCTTAATTATTTAGTAGGTACCAAATTGATTTTTTAACAAGAATAATATCAATTGCCCTACCTAACAACCGCAACATAGTTCTTGTCGGTGGAATGGACGGCAACGAGATGCCAATCTGTGTATAACGATTTAAGTATACAGCCATCGATAAATAATTATAATCTGTCGCTAAAAAGTCGCTCAAAAGACGTCCGTGTATTTTGGCACTAGGTCTTTATTTTTTTCACCCTACACTACAGAATTTTATCCCAACAATTTTTTGTAGGATGAGCAAGACTCAGTCCGGCTGCTAGCTGCTGAGAAGTGTGCGTCTGTAGCCGCTTTACTTCCTCCCGAGGACATGGAAATGTTGGTGATGCCCACTGTGAGGGCACGTGCTGAAGACACTTCCTGGAGGGTGCGGTACATGATTGCAGACAAGTAAGTCAATTCTTATTCATGAATCAGTCTTCAACACTAATGCCACTTTAAAATTGTTTTGTATTAATTTCTGTAAAAAAAAAACAATCTATCCTTTGTCGGAAGTCTGAAGCTTTTCCAGCATCTCCTGGAGTCATGTGACTACGCAGACTATAAATAAGACTGAAACGATGTGATGCAATGTTATTTTTTAAGCCTGCTTATTGCGGCTTATTCACGTAGATTTTATATAATGCGTTGATTTTAAAAACCTTAAAAATATTCTGCAACTGTCAAATCGGCCCACTGTAGCACTGAGTAGTGTATAGCGCTCTATGGTTTGTTGGCGTGTATTTAACATATAACTATGAAGCCATTTTCAGTTGCCGACAGAGTCATTACTTTTGCCTCAGCTTGTAAAATGTGCAGAATTCTAATTTGAATATTTCTTTAACCATTGAGCGGAGAAGAGGTTGCCTTTGGTTCGTCTGTACTCGTCGAGGTTTTGTTCCTGATACGATAAGATTAAGGTTCTATTTCAGAAATAAGGAAGTTCGAGAAATATACTACATTTTATCGTCACTACTATAGCGAATTGTACGGAATGAAGTCAACCGATTTCACGAGTGTGTTTGATACGAGGTGCAATATTTACATTACTTTTAATAAATCTGTATTGTGTCCTTGAATTAACTGTTTTTTTTATAAATTAACCCACACTTGTGTTTTTTAATTATTGCATTTCATAATTCGAAATCTGCCTCCAGATGTGTAAAATGGTATTGTTTTATTTAGGTTTGTAGAACTGCAACAAGCTGTGGGTCCGGAACTAGCGCGTACAGATCTGGCTCCTATGTTCCAAGCACTACTTCGAGATACTGAAGCCGAAGTACGAGCAGCTGCTGCTAGCAAGGTTAGGAAGATTAAATTAAATGTGTTTTATCTCAGACAGACATTTTTTAAATATACCATAATATGATTTTCACAAAAAAATATGTTTAAAAAGTGTTTATGGTGATTATATGCTATATATAGACAAAATGCCTTAGGTTTTGTTAATAGAAAAGGTCCTAGGTCAGAACCTTGAGGTATTCCAATAATATAAATAATGAGCTACTTTATATTTTTAAAATGTAACTATCCTTTTATACTACTTTACCTATACTGTACTCTTTTCTTACAAAATAAAAAACAACAGGATTTACAATAGTTTAGTATATCAAATGCTCTACTAAGATCAATATAAATAGAGATATTTATTTGCATGCATACATAATGTCAATATAACTTTATAATAGTTGTTTTTCGCGTTTATAGGTGAAAGATTTCTGCATGAATTTGGACAAAGCACACCAGGAGCACGTCATCATGACGATGATTCTTCCCCAAATCAAGGAACTTGTCGGTGACGCTAATCAACACGTGAAATCTGCTCTCGCCTCAGTTATTATGGGATTATCTTCCATCGTAGGTCGCGCCAACACTATCGAACATCTGTTGCCATTATTCCTCACACAGCTGAAGGACGAATGTCCAGAAGTCCGTCTCAACATCATCTCCAACCTGGAATGCGTCGACGAAGTCATCGGCATCCAGCAACTAGTGCAATCGTTGTTGCCAGCTATAGTCGAACTGGCTGAAGATTCAAAATGGCGCGTACGATTGGCCATCATCGAGCACATGCCTTTGCTAGCCGGACAACTAGGACAAGAGTTCTTTGATGAAAAACTCACAGGATTATGTATGAGTTGGTTGGCTGATCATGTATTTGCAATCCGCGAAGCTGCAACACTAAATCTGAAGCGTCTCGTTCAGCAATATGGCGCACAGTGGGCAGAAAGTGATGTCATCCCTAAAGTGGCAGCCATGGCTCGCGAACAGAACTACTTACACAGAATGACATATCTCTTCTGCATCAATGTCTTAGCTGAGGTTTGCGGCAAGGATCTCTGCACGCGCGTCTTATTGCCCACAGTTCTATCCATGGCCGATGACAATGTTGCCAACGTGAGGTTTAATGTTGCCAAGACTCTGCAAAAGATGGCTCCCTACTTGGACCCGGCTGTCGTACAGCCACAAGTAAAGCCGGTCTTGGAGAAGTTGAACGTGGACAGCGATGTCGATGTAAAGTACTTTGCCTCCGAAGCCATCGCAGGAATCGCCGGCTAACATAAAACTTACATCTTATTAGAAATTATGTTAAATCCAAAACGGTAAATGGTTTTGCAATCAGAACTAGAAAAATCGAGATTAACATATTTTTAATGTGATTTAATGATAAGAATAAAATATTGCTCGGTTTTAGCTCAAACTTATGCCAACAAGTATGTGAACACCATTTTTTTAAAGTTACTGTTTTTAAATTCCAAGCTTGAGTTAAGACTGACCAATATCCCTAAAGCTACTTATTATCCTACAATAAATTGTTTTCCAGTGTATTTACAATGAGTTTTCCTTAATTCTAGAAGAAAGCACTGACTTGATTTTACTAATATGATTTCATTCCAAGTGTTTCTGGCTTTGCTACAATTGTATAGTTCCAACAAAAGAGCATTTAACAAATAGCACGTCTGTTCTTTTTTGCTATTTTTATAGAATCTTAAAATTGTACCTTTTTAGACGATAAAGAAAAATATACTAAACAAACAAAATTCTCTTTTATTTTTCTAATTTTAAGAATATTTTGACAAAGCTCCGAAAACCAGAACTTGAATCGGAAACCAAGCTTACATAGGATGCTATGTTCGACTTGGTGTTTGTCTATGGTTTTCATACAAAAAAGCAAGCTTTGCTTTATATGCTTTCAGATCGAACATAGCAATAAATCAAAGCATCGAATTCAATTAATTGGCTTTGGTTGGTTTAGCTTGTCAGAATTCTGATTTTTCTTCTCTCCTTTTAACAACTCTATAACGCCATGAAATGCACAGTCCCTTCAGTGTCATTATATAGAGTTTACACTGTATATTGACTATTGAAATATACTCTGGCTTTAAAGATCTTTGAAAATTTGCGAGAGAGGGGTGCAAAAGCAAACCCTATTTTAAGTCTCGCTCATGAAATACCATTGATTTCAAAACTGACAACGCTGAAAAGAGTTCGGCAATTTCCTTATTATTATTTGTATTTGGTATTCGGGTTTACGATAAATGAATAATAAATAGATGGTGGGCGGACTAATGGTGGTAATTTGCCCAGTCTGCCGTCATGCTCAGTCAAGCCGGCATAGTGTTGGGGACTGATGTCAGTCATGAGAGTGCCCCGATTCCAGCTGTTAACATTCATGAACCTTGCGCGCCACTTACGCGGCGAACGAGTGCCTTCACTCCGTAGCCACGACTCAGACTTAGCTGTAAAGGCACACAGGGCCAACAGTGAGATAGAGACGGTTTATAGGATTTTAGTCCGTAGGCGCCCTGGGGCTTCACTAGGAAGCTTCACGGATGAGTCGGGCATGCGACCCCCACCCGCGTTGGCCCTTCAGGCAGGGGGCGTATCATTGATGATTTATTGAATCACCGGCTATAAAAAAAAAAAAAAGCGCGCCACTTACTATCAGGTAGGCGCAAAGTGCTAGTATAATAAAAAATGAGGGTAGTAAAAATTAAACACTGATAAACTCTATAAGTATTTTTATTTCCATTCAAAACAGCATTCTAATATTTAAGTCATTGTAAATTAATTCTAGCTTTTAAAAAAGATGATAAAGCAATTTGGAATGTGACAATGACACCATAGACAATATTGTTTTCGGAGGGAAAATTATAATATCTACACAAAAGTATTTTATTAATACTCCTTATAATTTCATCTGTAAATAGCGTTGTTATTTTTCTATATAAATAGGCCTTTAGGACTATAAACAATTACACACATAAAGGATATTGTCATAATTATATTTTAACGTGTGAAGCACCACTACCATGACAGAAAAAAATAAATATTATTGAATAGTTCATACAATCTCAATTTAATACAAAGAAAAATATATACACAAAACGGCAACATTGAATTTATTATAGCAACACTGCTTAACCATAGATTATTTTTTAAATAGAATCACGATTATTATAATTTTGTAACTTGATCAGGAATACACATTACAATAAACTATTAACAACTTACTAATTAACAATAATAATTATCTTACAGCAGCCCTGACAATGCCCTTAGAGAATATAAAAAAAGAATAACCAAAGACAAGCGAGTCTATTAATTTGTTTTTTAAGAGCTATTGACAAGGACTTTCGTGGGAGGCGTTTGTATTGCCTAACTTTATTTCCACTTTACAAGTAATTCAAAATATGAATCCACTATTTAAGTGATAATTAACTGGCAAAATGAAAATACAGTTTTAAAATAGATCCAGTATCGCAAGAAAAAGTTTTACTCGTGTTATTTTTTTATTTTGCAACACCAAAGTACGTTCTGAAACATGTAGAACCTTTTCAACTTGCAATACTCGAGCCATTAATTAGTGTGATTTATTGGTGTGGGGATGGCGGAAATTTTCAATACCAGTAAATAAAAAATCAGAAATAGTTTAGGTTGAAATACCTTTAATAAATATACTGAGTACGATGGACAATAGAATCTAGAATAGGAGTAACGGATATCAGGCGAAGTGACGTCACTGCCTTCAATCAGAAACTAAGAACCTCACTGCAATAATATTAAATTATTTTTATGCACATAATGGAAGAATAAGATATAGTTTTTAAAATAAAATATATGTACGATTTTCGCCATTTTTAATAATATAATTACTGAGTTAATTATGGATTTTTATAACCCTTCTCAAATGGACTTTTTAAGCCTTTGTTTTCGTTCACATTTTGCAGTGAGGTTCAAGGGACAGTAATTCACCACTTCTAGATGAAATATTAATAAATTGGGTTCATAATACTTGCCATTAATTTTTCTAAATTTTAAACAGGATATTTTTGGCAAATTCCCACTTTAAAATTAAATTGTGTTTTTCAAAAACAATCACCAGGTAATTAAGTCAGTTTAATAATAATTTATACACCGTCGACTAAACAATGGCTTTGATGCAACTTGGACGAGGACTTTGTTCTTTGTATGATCATGGCCACATTTTTGGTCAAAATCACAAAAATGAGTACAGCTTTTGTCATTTTTTTTGTACATACATTGTTAGTTTTAAAAGTATCATCACGACCGTATCCATTTCGAGGTGGCCAGTGACGCTTTATTATTGTGTCCCGACCAGGAATCAAACCCGGTACCTGATGCAATCCTTTAGTATTAGTAGCTTTTGTACATAGTGCAAAAAGTTTTAAATAAATGTACCATCCAAATAATCCAAGTAACAGAAATGGTGAATTACAGTCGTATATTTTTTAAATATTGAATGTATTGGAAATTTCCGCTTTTTTAATACGTTTTTTAAACGATTTAGTGTCGTGAGTCCCTCGGGTAGAACTCGGCGAGCACGGATGCTGGAATACGCTTCAGCATTTCCTTGGGGAAGATACGCAACAGTTGCCAGCCGCAATCCAGCGACTCGTACACCGTGCGGTTCTCGTAGCTACCCTGCATACGTGTACATGGTTAAATTTTGTTCATAACACACATCCAAAATATCTATCTACCACCAGTTACAGTACAAAAGGAGAAATGTCATAAATTAAATATATTTTTTGTGTTTTCGACCAGAAATCGAACCCGGTAAACCTCCTGGTAGACCATCCATGGCTCCAGGCCGTGTCAAGAAGACAAATTTCTAAGCATTCCATGGATTCACCGTGCGGGTGCCGGGTCCATCGTGTGTGGTTAAGAGATGCGAAGAATGGTGTCTCGGGCTTGCGACCGATAATAGGCTGGTTTAAAAAGGAGGCCTCCCTTTTTTGATTTTATTGCGCGATAATACGTTCACCATCCACCATTCTACTTCATGATTCCGTGAATAGACCACAACATGGAAGTCGAACAAATATTATGATCTCACAAAAGAAATGATCAGAAACGAAAACGACCCTCGCCTCGTTTTAGTTATTCCGTGATTATTAGTAATTAATAATGATATGATGTATGGCAAGATATCTATCTGTGCAATGAATAATGATATGATGTATGACAATATATTTATCTGTGCAATGAATAATGATATGATGTATGACAATATATTAACCTGTGCAATGAATAATGATATGAAGTTTGACAATATATTTACCTGTGCAATGAATAATTATATGATGTATGACAATATATTTATCTGTGCAATGAATAATGATATGATGTATAACAATATATTTATCTGTGCAATGAATAATGATATAATGTATGACAATATATTTACCTGTGCAATGAATAATAAAATTATGTATGACAATATATTTATCTGTGCAATGAATAATGATATAATGTATGACAATATATTTACCTGTGCAATGAATAATAAAATTATGTATGACAATATATTTATCTGTGCAATGAATAATGATATGATGTATGACAATATATTTATCTGTGCAATGAATAATGATATAATGTATGACAATAGATTTACCTGTGCAATGAATAATAAAATTATGTATGACAATATATTTATCTGTGCAATGAATAATGATATGATGTATGACAATATATTTATCTGTGTAATAAATAATGATATGATGTATGACAGTATATTTACCTGTGCAATGAATAATGATATGATGTATGACCATATATTTATCTGTGTAATAAATAATGATATGATGTATGACAGTATATTTACCTGTGCAATGAATAATGATATGATGTATGACAATATATTTATCTGTGCAATGAATAATGATATGATGTATGACAATATATTAACCTGTGCAATGAATAATGATATGAAGTTTGACAATATATTTACCTGTGCAATGAATAATGAAATTATGTATGACAATATATTTACCTGTGCAATGAATAATGGTGTGATGTATGACAATATATTAACCTGTGCAATGAATAATGATATGATGTATGACAATATATATATCTGTGCAATGAATAATGATATGATGTATGACAATATATTTATCTGTGCAATGAATAATGAAATGATGTATGACAATATATTTATCTGTGCAATGAATAATGATATGATGTATGACAATATATTTATCTGTGCAATGAATAATGATATGATGTATGACAATATATCTGTGCAATGAATAATGACATGATGTATGACAATATATTCATCTGTGCAATGAATAATGATATGGTGTATGACAATATATTTATCTGTGCAATGAATAATGATCTGATGTATGACAATATATTTACCTGTGCAATGAAGTTCTTCTCGAATTTCCCCAAGAACTCTAGATAGAGCAGATCGTCAGCAGTGAGGGCCTCCTCTCCCACCACGGCCTTCATGGCCTGCACGTCCTTACCGATGGCGTAACACGCGTACTGAAATTAAATTATAATCATTATAGATTTGTGTACAGCCCATTAGTCTCAGCTGATTCGCATAGAAATCAAAGTTGTGCTTTTTTTAGGAAACTCTAAACATGGAACTCATAGCTTTATTGTCATCAAATGTCTCCCCATTTTGGAGACACCGAGCCCGACTCCCTCTACTTCCGAATCATAATAGTAGACTAGCTTCAACTACCTTTAGTAGTTTAGAATAAGCTGGTTTTATCTATACAAGCCTTGGTGCTTGATGAGTATGGTCTCACGTTAGACTACAATGTGATTCTATTGATAGAAATAATCAACTTTTCCTAAGACGCCATCTGTCGGACAGTCACCCCGTATGTCGTGGCATCTGGTTGTCGCCTTACTAAAATTTGATTAATATTATATCTTCAATGATACTCGCATAATTGACACGAATCCATTGACGTAAGAATAATCAAAATCGGTCCTACATACATACGTACATCTTTTCGTCGCGCAGTCAGGTAAAAAATAGTATCATAATCAAGGTGATTATATGTAAAATTTAATTATATGACATATGAAGGATCAAACGACTATCTAATAATTATATAAGTATAGTTACCAGCTGGTTGGAAACGTCGGAGTGATCTTTGCGGGTCATTCCCTCTCCGATGGCAGACTTCATGAGACGAGAGAGAGAGGGCAGCACGTTCACTGGAGGGTAGATTTGACGATTGTGCAACTGACGGTCCACGTAGATCTGGGGAAACCAATACAATAGTATACCAAAGAATTCTTCTGTGCTGACCTTATTATGTAATATGTGAAAGTAGAGTGAATATATGTGCAGGGTGTAGATAGAGCGATTATGTATAATAATCGCAACTGTTAGGTACTTATGTAGTAGATTAAATATGTTTGTACGGTATGTTGTAGAGTGAATATATGTGCAGGGTGTAGGTAGAGCGATTATGTATAATAATCGTAACTGTTAGGTACTTATGTAGTAGATTAAATATGTTTGTACGGTATGTTGTAGAGTGAATATATGTGCAGGGTGTAGGTAGGGTGATCATGTATAATACCCGCAACTGTTAGTATCTATGTAGTAGATTAAATATGTTTGTTTGGTATGTAGTAGAGTGAATACATGTACAGGGTGTAGGTAGAGCGATTATGTATAATAACCGCAACTGTTAGTACATATGTAGTAGATTAAATATGTTTGTACGGTATGTTGTAGAGTGAATATATGTGCAGGGTGTAGGTAGAGCGATTATGTATAATAATCGTAACTGTTAGGTACTTATGTAGTAGATTAAATATGTTTGTACGGTATGTTGTAGAGTGAATATATGTGCAGGGTGTAGGTAGGGTGATTATGTATAATACCCGCAACTGTTAGTATCTATGTAGTAGATTAAATATGTTTGTTGGGTATGTAGTAGAGTGAATACATGTACAGGGTGTAGGTAGAGCGATTATGTATAATAACCGCAACTGTTAGTACATATGTAGTAGATTAAATATGTTTGTAGGATATGTAGTAGAATGAATATGTTTGTTGGGTATGTAGTAGAGTGAGTTAATTACCTGTCCCTCAGTGATGTATCCCGTAAGATCGGGGATAGGATGGGTAATGTCGTCATTGGGCATAGTAAGGATGGGAATTTGGGTGATGGAGCCATTCCTGCCCTCAACACGTCCGGCACGCTCGTAGATGGTAGCCAAATCGGTGTACATGTAACCTGGGGGTAAGTTTTATAATCAGAGTCAAGAAAGAAAGTGGTCTATTAGTTCTGACAAAACTTTCTTAATTATTTTTTTAATTAATTAATTATCACCATCATCCCAGCCCCTAGAACACAGAGTTCTAGACCTTCACTGTTGGGGATGGGCCTTCCAGAAATTTCTGTCGAATTTGGCCTACAGACGGGTTGGCTCTCGGTCGCATAATAGAGCATTTTAAAGACTATAGTCTGACCTTTCGTTACGAGACACGATAATAGTAACCTAAGCACGCTTAAAGGTGTTCCGAGACGCGCTTAAACAAAAGCTGTGTGACGTCACAAATGACGCTTAGGCCGCGTTCGTTTTAAGAAATGTTAGCATGAAAATACCACTTTTTTTTAGCACAAGTCGTTCGTTTCATGAAAATTCTAACATTTGATGCTAATTTCGTATGTCAGTACCGTGTTGAAAGGAGGGTTATTGATGTTACTTTATGACAGATGTCAAATGGTTTGTTTACCATTTTTATATACTTTATAGTTTTCTATTATATTTGTTAAAAAGGTATTTTAAACGATTTTATGTCATAAATTCAAATACCATAATAATATCACATGTATTGGATGCCAGGGTATGATAAAACATAAACGAAAACACTTGTCAAAAAGTAGCATCACCAGCTCGTTTTATTTAAGAAATGTTAGCATTGTTAAAAAAAGTGGTATTTCTTAACAAAAACGACATCTCGCGCTGGTTTATGAAGTTGCTACGAAATGTTGGAAATCTAAGACCAATTATATAGGTAGACCGATCACATTTAAGCTGAACAAGTCTGCTCTTAACAATACTCTTCTTTCAAACGACAGCATTACGTGTAACAAAAAGAGATAGCAATAGCCGTTCGCGCACGTCCAGAAGCGCTGCGCGCCACAAGCAAACGACCGCCATATTTGTTTATCACTTGCTGGTTAACAAACATCGGAATATTTTTTTGACAATATCTGTGTTTTATTTTATAATATTAGGACTGTGCTTTATTTTACGTGTTAAATATTGACAATGGCGTGTACCGTACCTAGTTGTGCATGCCGAGTGGGTGTTTTGACGGAGAATAATGGGATTTTGTCTTTCCATCGGTAAGTCGAAGTCGTAATTTGTCCTTTTACGAAATGTATATCTAAAATTTACTTTCATTTCTGCTAAAAAGTAAACCATTGTTAGTTTATACAATGTTTTTCACATACATTTTTGGAATTAACCCTGCTTGCTTCTTGATATAACAATAAAACCAAAATAACTTGTTGTTTTTGACATTTTACCTACTTCATAGTGTTGTTTGTAGGTTTGGTTTATCGATAATGGAATCCGATATTTTTTAATTTATTAATATAACTGTAGGTATTTTCCAAAAATCTAGACAAAATTAAATAAGTAGACGCTTATTTTTAACATGCTTTAGTATTATTAATTACATTAAATTTAAATAAATTATGTGTCTGACGCACGTTGCTTAATATTGATCATAGAAAAAATATTAAAATATCTGTTTTTTTTTCCGGTAGCGATCCTAGTTCTATCACGAAAAATTCATATTTGGATTTTTGTCCGTCTTCGTATGACATTTATTTATTATTACCTACTGATATAGATACTAGAACTAGAAACCTTATGAATCTTTCTGAAAGCTTAGAGCCTTCTCGAAAGCTCATAGAAGCTTCTAAAAGCCTCATAGAAGTTTATATAAAGGTCATAGAAGCTTCTAGAAAGCTTATAAACCTCCTAGAAAGCTCATAGAAACTTCTATAAATCTCATACAAACTTCTAGAAATGTAATATAAAATTCTAGAAACCTCAAATAATGTACTAGAAACTTCATAAAACTGTGTACATAGGTACTTTGATGGTTTGAGATGGAAAGAACTGATCAATTGATCAGTCTTTTGGATACATAATTTGTCATGCTGATTAACTGTCTATTTTCAGAAATTACCGAAAAAAGAAAACTTGTTCCGAAATATAGCGACGCTAACGCATTTGCATCAATACGACTGCTGTAAAGAATGATGACAAACAGGTAAGACGACTTCATTTTCAATTAAACCCTTGATGATTATTAATATAATTTTGTATAGATTATTAACCTTTTTTGCACTTTTCCAGCTCCATGGTTCACAACCGAAATTAAATCGCTCAACCCAAACAGAAAATGTAGATGGAACGGGCGTCGATCTTAATCCTGAACTTCGAAAAGCTACGAAGTTGGTAGACCAGTAAACGAATAGCAGAAAGGCGTGGTAGAAAGTTAAAAAATATGCAACGCAAATGTTCTCGGCTCTTCTGGAAGATTGCCAATTTGGAAACCATTATTGAAGCACTTCACGAAAGAATGGAAAGTGAGCATGTTGCGATTTTATAGAACACCTTGTCTACTGATAACCAGGTTATATCTCGGTATTTGATGAAACTGCAAGGAGCTTCTTTGCCAAAAGAATACCCAGAAGAACTTAAAAAGTTTGCATTAACACTAAATTTTTCATCGCCTAAAGGATATGGCTTTGTACGCGATTCATTTAATACAGTGTTGCCGCATCCGAAGATGTTATCAAGGTGGTACCAATCTGTGGATTGCAAACCTGGATTTACGAAAGAGGCACTAGATATAATAAAAATTCGTTGCGCAAATACTGATAAAGCATTGTACTGCACATTGAGCATGGATGAAGTTGCTATAAGAAAGCAGTTATAATGGGATGGCACTAAATATCATGGCCACATTGATTTTGGTACTGAGGTCATCGGCGACGATTTTCCATAAGTTTTGACATTTATGTTGACATGTGTCAATGAATCTTGGAAGATACCCGTTGGATATTTTTTGATAAATGGATTATCCAGTCACCAAAAAAAGAATTTGGTAATACAGTGCATTCGTTTATTGATTCAACTGATTCCAAAGATGCAAGAGCTTTGACGAATACCATGTCCAAAATCTTATTCTCTATAGTACAAGCAAGAATGTCCCGATTTATGATCAAGAGCGAGTACTTTTCACCACAGCACCAGAAAGGTTTTTTGCCGGGAGTTTCTGATTGCTTAGAACACAACACCTTACTCGCGGAGTGTTTGAAGGATGCCAGGAAGCAAGAGCGGCAGAAGCGTTTGTTGGATCGACTTCGAAAACGCATTTGAGTCGGTGCAACATGAATTGCTGCAAACTGCGCTGAAATGGTATAACTTTCCAACAATAATCAGGGATATAATTGCCAGATATTATAAGAACTTGAGATTTGTCGTTATAAATAGGGAAGGCTACACAGATACACTAGAATACAATGTGGGCCTGTTCCAAGGTTGATGTCTTTCACCCGTAGCTTTCAATATAATTATTAACTTCCTAATCGACCATCTTAAATCTCGTGAAAAAAAGTGGGGATATAGATTCAAACAAAACAACATCTAGTATATGGAATCTGTCTTAGCTTTTTCAGACGATTGGCAGTGCTCACGAGAAATCCCAAGTAATATTGATATACAACATAGTTCAAACTAAAGCTAGTCATACCAAAACGTCTCTGAATAGCTCTGTTAATGTGTCTTGAGGTTGTTTATTTAGAATCGACGGCAACATGTACCTACTGCCATAGTCGCCTGACGTATACAATGTTATAGGACGGTAGTACAGTTGGCCACAGCTCAAGCTCTAGGTACACGATACATTTTTTTTTATTTTTTATTATTTGATTTGATTTTATATTTGAAATTACATTTGTAAAAAATATATAATGTGTACGCAATCGTTAAGATATTTTTTCTTTATACATGACCCTGTTAACATTACCCGTTGTTCTTCTAAAACCTCTTCCTTGACAAATAGTCGGAGATCAAATCAAGAATGAGGCAGAAGAACAAACGTCTCCGACATTATCATAGCCCGTCGTACCTGCAGGTTGAAGTGGCATTGGGCAGGGCACTCGTACAACTGATGGCCGTTGGCACAGAATGGGTCTCGACTAGAGACCACGCACTGGCAATTGCAGTGTAGGACGTTCACATACAAGGTGGATAGACCTTATAAAGGCCGCAGGAAGCCGCTGAATACAGGCCGTTATCAACAGGTCGTTCAGGGGGGCCATGTTCAGCAGTGGATGACCTACGTCTGATTTATTTAGTTTTTTACCTCAATCAAATACTTTGTTCGTGACTAAACTGGTAAAAGAGCAAAATTCGCTCTACCAGTTTTTAAGCGAAGTAAGTGCTATATAATAATAATAATAATATGTTTAATTACCAATATACCTACAAAATACAATCTACACTTATTCCAAACAAATATCAAATAGTAAGTATACTGCAACAAATTATCAATGTGATTAGTAGTGGACCCACACAAGGCACTTTCATGCCTGACCAACTATGGGATGCAGTCGATTTACCAATAATAGTTTACAAAAAGGAAAATACAAATAAAAATTAAAATCTAAGTAAAAAAGCATAAGAAATATAAACAAATTGTTGTGTTCTTTAAATCAACGGATGGTTCTCATAACATATGGATATACAAAAATAAATAAAACATAAATAATTATCAAAAATGCCCGCCACATGACACATCAGGTCACTTTAGTGTTAAAAATATCTAAAAGCTCGAATAAACTGAAAATATTTTGTAACTGAAATTATTTTGCGGCCTTAAATCGATTGCAAAACTCGCACTAGGCGTACATAATTATCAAAAGCATAATAGGCATATTATTAATAATTATTATCTATAGGTATTAGGATTTCATAATATTTTCTATTTCATTCCATATTCCTTAATATATTTTATCGATAATATGTTATCGATAAAAAATCTAAACACTATTGTACAATATATCTATAATTAGCATTATATAGTCAAAATGGAGACATTCTATTATTTTCGACCCACTAGAGCGACTATCTTTGTCTCTTTCTGTCTTATGACAATTGATTGGTGTTACAAAAGACACATATAGATCCTAGCTTCATCCTAAAATATGATACATCTACCCTACTACTTGATCTTTGTTGGAAATGCTATAAAACGAACGCGGACTTAGACTGCTCACGATATCGAGGTAGATCGCTCTGAGCGCTGTCAGTTTTTTGTCATAATGTCCCGCGCCATTTTCAATATAATTTAATATTAGGTTTACTTTTAAATTATTTAATATTGTAATTCGTTTATTTTGTTTCTATATTACTTCTTAAACAAATCTATAATTATAGTAATTAATATTATGAATGAAAATGTGATTTAGACCGTTCCGATTCACAAATTGTTTATTTAAATTTATTATTATTATCAATAGAAAAACATAATCCATTAATCACGTGAGGCTTGAAAAAGGACGGGGGGGGGGGGGTTGCGCAAAAATCACGAAATATCAGATGTAGTAAAATATCACAAGGGAGGGGGGTGTAGTTAAATATCACGTGTATTTATTATTCAAACCGAAAAGCAGCGTGTAACCTTGACTCGCCGTGATGTGATTGAATGACGACGCCGAGTGGCTTGATGAAACCGACGTTGATTGAAACAAAGCACTGACAACTGACTTGCAAAATGCTTGCTTATCCGTGGTCCGTAGGACAATGTACATTAAATATGTTTATGTACTAGCGCAATATAAGTGTTTCGCATAATTCTATATGCCTTCAATATTATTTGTATGCCAGTCAAAAACAATCTGCAACCTTACTGACTAGACATTTAATACATGTTCCTTAATTTTCTTGATTATACTTTATACCTGTATTTAAAGATAATCTAAAAAACAATTTAGGTACTAAAAATACACGTGATTTTGTGTTGGGGGGGGGGGGATCACCAAGAGGGGAGGGGGGGTTAAAAAATGCTAAAAAACATCACGTGATTAATACCCATAGTCACCCCATATATACCTGGGAAACCTCTTCGGCCGGGTACCTCCTCACGGGCAGCGGACACCTCACGAAGAGCCTCAGCATACGAAGACATGTCAGTCAGGATAACCAACACGTGTTTCTACATAACACATACATAACATATATACAAATATTTTAAAATAAATAAATAAAATAAAATAAATATTTCCAGACAGGTCGCACAGCGCCATCTAATTTCCGTGGTAAGCTACGAGGCTTGTGTTACGGAAACTAGATGGTTGATAAACTACATATTATACCTTTTTTTTTAGAAATATATACATATTATACATATAAACACCCAGACCGAGATAAATTATACAATGTACAACTTGCCCCCGGTGGGAATTGAACCCACGACCTCCCGAGTTCACGGCAACGTTTGTTACCACTAGACCACGGAGGCGGTCAATTTTATTTTATATCAGTCCGCCTACCACCTATTTATTGACAGAATGTGCCATTTGCAATAATGTCAAATGCCAATTTTTACTTTTATGACAACTAAGTTTTTACTTAATTGTAAGCTTGTTATAGTGATATTTACATAAAAATAACACCGGGACGAGACGGAAACGAGACTTACCTAACTTATTTGCAATATTGTTTATTATTTATAAATTTGAAAAATATAATTATAGTATTTGCAGAAACGAAACGCTATAAAGGAACTAAGTTGGCTTGTATTTTTATTCTTACCTCGCATTGATAAGCCAAGAACTCAGCAGCAGTAAGGGCCAGACGAGGTGTGATGATTCTCTCAATGGTGGGATCGTTGGCGAGGTTAAGGAAGAGGCACACGTTCTCCATGGAACCGTTCTCCTCGAAGTCCTGCTTGAAGAAGCGGGCAGTCTCCATGTTGACTCCCATAGCGGCGAACACGATGGCGAAATTGTCTTCATGATCGTCAATTACGGATTTGCCTGGCAACTAGATTTAAAAAAAAAACTTATTTTTGTCATTATGCTTTCTTTGGCCGCATTCGTTTTATAGCATTTCCAACATTTCGTAGCAACTTCATAAACCAGCGAGAATTGTCGTTTTTGTTAAGAAATACCACATTTTTTAACAATGCTAACATTACTTTAAAAAAACGAGCGGTGAGGCTACTTTTTGACAAGTATGACAAGTAACAAATAATAACAAATCAATTGACAATGTATTATGGTCTTTGAATTTATTACATAAAATAGTTGAAAATACATTTTAAACAAATATAATATGAACTATAAAGTATACAACAATGTAAACAAACCATTTCTTATGGTAAATGACATCTGTCAAAAAGTACAATCAATAACTTTTATACCCACCCTTTTCCATATTTAAACGTTATGTATGCGGTCCGCCAAAGTGACGCCGCATATCCGACGCAACGACCTCATTTCTACTGCATTAACTATACCCTTATGCGTATTCTGACATATCCATGACTCGCTTCCATACATTACCAACATGGCATTGTGTATGGCGAACCGAGCTTTGTCACTGATATTTCGACTGGCGATCAATGACCCCAGAGCACGTTTAACACTATTTCCAGCGTTCACTCTTCTTTCAACACCCCTATCATACTTCCCATCCGCAGTCAAAACACTGCCCAGATATATAATTTCATTTACTTGTTCTAGAGTTTCATCATTAATCTTTATCGACACGGTTGTCATCCACTATCTCTTTGTCAAATACTAAACTTTTATTTTATTTATTTTTATTTATTTATTTTTATTTATTTATTCATTAATTTCCACAGCACATTACAGAACATAAAGGTTAGTATATAATTATAGTTTATACATTGGCCAAATTAGGAAACATACTTTATTACTGATACTTAGGTGTGAAAGAAAAGGAAAAAAAAACCAGAAGAAATACAACCAAAAGAAACAGAAATTCAATATTAAATTTAAAAATTCTAAATTCAATAATTCTTGGCTGCCCTACCTACAGGAAAGTGTACCCTAATAGTGAGTGAGGTGTGATGTAGCCCTGTAGAATTGACAGCATTGCGGACAGCATCAGCAACCAAGAGTAACAACCAATCCGGAGTACCATCAATACTAATACAAATTTTATAAAAACCAACATCGCTTAATTATTGTAAAAACACCTCACAAAAGTGAAAGTTTTGCAAAAACAGTTTGCCAATCAAGTCAAGTTTTTAGCCGAATGAATCGACAGTGAGGCGAACCTTACCTACAAAATTTAAGACCAAATTAACGCTAATAGATCAGAACATCTATGTTTGTCGTCGTCCTTGTCGGTCACTCGATATAGCCATAGTAAGGGAATCTGTGGCCGAGGATCCAGGAACTTCCATTCCACATCGTGGTCAAGAATTAACATTTCCAGAAGCACTATGCAACGAATTTAGGTGAAAGATCTACATTTGCACGCATACAAGGTTCAATTGGTGCAAGAAAACAAGCCAATTCTTTCTTTAAAATCTAATCCGGCTCTTGTTGGTACACTATATACAGCGTGTGAGGTAAATAGTGGTCCAACGTTAAGGCGGCTGTAGTACAGGTATTCACCTATAACGTAAAAAAACAATCATTTTTAACCATAGGTATTGGAATATTATATTGTTTTTTAAATATTAGTAAAAAATAATTTGACTATAACTTCGACAAATGACATTAATTTTTAAGTCTGTTTTTTGTGTTGTACCAGTGTACTGGCACTAGCACATTTCATTCATTCATTCATTACAGCCCCTAGGACACAGCGTCCTAGACCTCCACTGCTGGAGATGGGCCTTCCAGAACATATATCTGGAGAATTTGGCCTACACTCGCCACGCTGGCCAGACGGCTTTCAATCTTCAACTTCAACTGAAATTACAATCTTTTATTTTAACAAATCATTCAAATTTAAATGTGAGTAGTGTGAAAAAAATGTACTACACGGTCAGTGTCCATTATTTTATTACGTTGTCCATTTAGAGCAGTTTAAAAAGAAAAATATAGATACTCCTATCATTATAAAAACACGCAAATTTTCATTCAAAATAATGTCATTTGTCGAAGTTACAGTCACATTAATAATGTCATTTGTCGAAGTTACAGTCACATTAATAAAAAGGTATTCAATCTTTTACTAATATTTATAAATATATATAATTCCAAACCTATGATAAAAAATGGTTATTTTTTTTACCTTAACGTTGGACCACTATTTACGTCACACCCTGTATACACAGTGTATAAGTCACTTTCTGTAGAGGCAATTATATAACTTACCCTGACAAGACCAGCTTGCCTACAGATTTGAGCAGCAATTTCGTTGTGGGGAAGACCGGCGGCGGAGAAGATGGGGATCTTCTGACCACGGGCGATGGAGTTCATCACGTCAATGGCGGAGATACCTGAACAAAAGTACAAATTCAAATTGTTTAATAATAAAATTTCTAGGGTTCCATTTTTTCCTGCTAGCTAATCTGTTAACTACTATCAGCTATGTGTAGATGTCTATCAGACACAATTGTATTCGTTTTTGTAGAATAATTTATTTAAATAAAAAGTCAGGTCAAAAAAACTCTTCTTCTCTTCACATCAAAATAAAATCAAATCAAAATAATTTATTTGCTAGAAAACATGGTTACATTGCAAGAACTTATACCTAGAAAATTTGATGATGATCCCCGCATTCCCACATCATAAAATACCAAGGTATTGGACTTAGGACAATGTAGGATAACCAGTGATAACTCGGTTATACAAACGCTTCCCTAAAATCCTACAAAGGACGGTTCAAACCCCCCCAGCATGTACCAATGACAAATACACTTTCCTTGACATAGATTTACAACACCACTGTTCCAGCATATTAAACCATCAGTCCCAATACCAATAAATAATATCAATTTGTAGAATTCTTAATAAAATGTTATTAGTCAAAAATTTATAATATGATATAAATTTGTCATAAATCTCAAATGTACTCCTACGGCCAGCGTGGCCAGTGCCAAATTCTCCAGATATATGTTTATATCCAACAGTGGAGGTCTGGGACAACTGTGTTCTAGGGGCTGTAATAATAATAATAATTTCATTGTTGTAAGAGTTATGAACACTATTGTATATTGTAGAATATATTAATTAAATAATTTTCGACCAAGATAGGTAAGGTAAGATTCTGGTAACATAAGTTGTTCAGGGTAAAGTAAGGTGAGTTAAGGGTAATTTCTAGATAAATTGATCATCTCGATCATAGATTTGTATGTGACTATGGGTTAGTGAATCTAAAGGTTCGATTCTTAACCAAGATGAAAGGAATAATGTATATATATAAGTAATGCTATTTAAATTGAGTAATGTAAGGTGAGTTAAGGATAATGTAGGGTAATTTACGGATAATGTAGGGTAATTTACGGAAAATGTAGAGTCGGACCAAAGATGATTCCCAGCATTCAAACTTCAATAAAATGGTATGATATTTGACATCTTCTTTTATTCTATGTGGGTTATGTTAACGCTAATGTAGGATTTATTTAGCGTAATGTAGAGAAAATTACTGATAGTGTAGGGTACAATAAGGATAATGTAGAATATATAAGGGGTAACATTGGATAACTTGAGGGTACTGTAAAGAAAATTTGGGGTACTTCAGAGAAATTTACCTGTCTGGATCATCTCCTCTGGGTAGATACGTGACCAGGGGTTGATGGGTTGTCCCTGAATGTCGAGGAAGTCCTCGGCTAAGATGGGGGGTCCCTTGTCAATGGGCTTGCCAGATCCGTTGAACACACGGCCTTGAAGTAAATATAATTATTAATAACAATTTAATATTTTTACATTATTCTAAGCGATTAATTGCTACCAGAATGTGTAAAATATGCGAACAGATGATAAGTGTTCAGTTAACATCGCTATAGCTAAGTTTTCCTTGCAGATTCCTTTTTCAGTCAGATTAAACATTAACAGGTCACTGGAATCTGCTAAGCTGCTGGTCTTCTGCTAACAGCTTACTTATTAGACCACTTTGCTGCTTAGTCTTCTACTAGCAGGAGTAAAATCATTCAAAATAATTAAATTAATGACATTTCATAAATGCCTGTAATAGGTACGTGAATAAAGATATTTTGACTTTGAAACATTTAGGTCGTAACAGATAGACGCAAGTCGAAATATACTGCAAATTCAATTTAAAATATTTTTTATTACTGTATAGTGAACAAATTTGATGATCATAAAGTATGAATGCATCACAGCAGCTAAGTCACAAACCCTTGTACATTTGCTGATGTACTCAGCACCTTCAAAGTCAAAGTCCAAATATATTTATTCACATAAACCTATTACAGACATATGTGACACATCATTATTTAAATTTTTTTGAATGATTTTACCCCTGCTAGTGAAAGACTAAGCAACAAAGTGGTCCTAAGAGTAAGCTGCTAGCAGAAGACTAGCAACCTACCTGCATGGTAATGCATGTATTGCTAAGAAAATATACTAACTTTCTTCTAGGTTTAGATTAATGACTTACCCAACATGTCCTCCGAGACAGGTGTCCGCAGGATATCCCCTGTGAACTCGCAGACGGTGTTCTTGGCATCAATACCAGATGTGCCTTCAAACACCTGCACCACAGCCTTGGTGCCACTGACCTCAAGCACCTTGTGTACAAAACAAATACATAAGATATTATTTTTTATTATCTTTTTGCTTTTTTCCTACATTTAATTGTGGATAATGTGGTTGATATGCTGTTGTTCACTAGTTATTTTATGTACTTTAAGACAATATCTAAATTTTTATGTTTCTATAGTACATATGTTTTTTATCCCTAATAAAAAATACCATGAGCGAAGAAATATTGAAAAACCAGATATATAATGCGAAAGTTGTGGGTGAAAGAGGCCCTAGCAGACCGAGACTCACATATCAGAATCAAATAAATAAAACACTGGCTGAAGGCACTTTAAAGACTTTCGTAACAAAAGGACATGTATGAAGAGGTTGATGAATGTCGATGAAGCGAAAGAAGTATTTTGTGATCGTGTCAAGTGGCGCTCAATTGTCTCTGCCTACCCCGCAAGGGATCAGATCAGATTGGTTGAACCTATGGGATACAGCCTGCAATTCCAATATGATGTTAATCTAGAGAACCTACTTGTAGTAAAATATTAATAAACATTGGAAAATCAAAATAGATGAGTTGCAAGAATTGGATTGTGAAAAATGTAACCATACTACCAGTAAATTATCCACATAGAATAATAGGAAAAATTAAAGATTTCTCACCTGACCCGAGCGGAAGCTGCCATCGGAAAGTTTAAGTTGGACGATCTCAGAGAACTTAGGGAATTTCACCTCGTCCAAGATGACCAGAGGGCCATTTACACCAGATACCGTCTTGTAAGCTGCAACACAGAATATAAATATTTAGAAAACAGTCAACTTTCATCACAACCATATTTCTTGCAGAGAAACCAGAAATAATAAAAAAACTACTTAATAAAAATTCAACTAAAAACAAAAATAAAGGAAAAACGAAACAAATTGTCCGCCTCCGTGGTCTAGTGGTAACAAATGTTGCCGTGAACTCGGGAGGTCGTGGGTTCGATTCCCACCGGGGGCAAGTTGAACATTGTATAATTTGTCTCGGTCTGGGTGTTTATATGTATATATTTACAAAAAAAAAAAAGTATAATATGTAGTTTATCAACCATCTATTTTCCGTAACACAAGCCTCGTAGCTTACCACGGAAACTAGATGGCGCTGTGTAACCTGTCTGGAAATATTTATATTTATTATATTTATATTAAATAAAAAATATTATAAATAAAAATTTGCTCCAAATGGGCAAAGTGCCAAGGATTTTTATTTTGATTTTTTGTTTGTATTTTAATTATATTTTTAAATAAATTATTATAATAAAATAGTAATATAAAATAATATTATTATTTAAAATTATATTTAAAATATTTTAAGCTGTTTCAATATAATTAATGTTTTTCTATTCAAAACTCAACCAATTCAATTTTATTTTTATGGGATCCCATTGACATAATGTTATACTGTGCCAAGGCTACTTAATCCCAGGCTGTATTGTAGACTTTTAAATGGTCCGCACAAATAAGATTCACATACATTTTTTTTTTTAAATAAATATATAAAAGTAGCTCAGTGGCTCATGAAACATTTTTAAATCGTGCTTTAAGCCCAACTATAATTTATACAAAACAACAATATTTTATATCTTCATTTTATACACCCACAATCTTTTCTCTAAATTCAAAATTAATCTGTCAACTATAAACGGAAACAAAAAAAAAAAGAGCCAGGTGTAAAACTGACACGAGCACATATGAATGCATAATTAAAAATGGTCCCTAAATGCCACTTGCCTTCCCCTATTCGACACTGTACCAATGGTTCATGTTCTTAATTTATCTGACTTGGTAAATAATTATAAATTAAAAATATATATATTTCCAATTAATAACATCCTATAGCTAAAACACAAATTTTGCACATAAAAGTGACACTAGAAAATCAGGTGCCCGGTGGTGTCATGCAGCAGTACTTAAAAGTACCTACTTATACACTTTTCTTACATACATTTGTGATAGATTTACAACACCACTATTCCCATGCCTGGGAGATCATGTTGAGCCGTCGGTTCCGGTTCCACTAATACCAACTTGTAGGTTAATAAATTGTCATTAAAAATTGACATAAGATCCTCGGAAAATTATCCAAATATATGTTCTGGAAGGTCCACAATAGACTGTCTAGGATGCTGTGTTCTAGGGGTTGTGGTGAGTAGCGAAAAAAATAATAGGTACATTATAGTGCTTGTAAGAGTAAATAAATGAGGATAGCTTTGTAAAAAAAAAAAAACATGAAATTGTTGCTGACCCTTACATTATTTATTTTCTAGGGCTAATAGTAGTTATTAATTATATAAAATTTAAAGAATCTAATCTAATCTAGGTATATTTGCATTAGAATGGTTCTAGTTGCAAAACCACTTAAGAATTAAGTATTGAATAGCTGAAAATATTGATCAGCTGATCTGAAAAAAATATTTCATGTGACATCATCAAATGTAATGTGACAGTTTATTATCATAAGAACCCAATTTTTGCTATTACTTTAGCAAATAATAATCATTTACTAATTCAATTTTAACTATCATCAAAAAGTAGGTGACTAATATTAAATGTTAAAATTACAGATTTGCTATCTCCAAATACACATAACTACAAATTAGATATTTTTTTGGTGGATTTAGTGCCAAAATGGACTTAATTGGGCAAAAAATTATGTAAGGTTTTTATCAAAGATCTTCCTTTGACCAAATTAATTTATTCATATGGCCTTGGGGCAACCTTGGGTGCAATAATGTAGGTACACTAATGAAGCTGAACATCCTTGAGGGGAAATCTCCATTACTCCCTAGTTCTGCTGTGATAAGATCCTAGTTTTCCAAGGGATTTTAGGTGTTAACTAGGTCAAATAGAATTTATACGACATACATTGGCTCCTTGATCACAAATATTCTACAGCAGATCGTACATACAGCTGCAAACCATATATTTTCAGTAAAGGAACAAAAATCAATACAAATCTGACAAGTCCCATTAATGACTTCTCTCGGGTTCTAAGATAAAAAAAAAACAATATAATTTTACTTACTTAGACGGGGCTGGGAGATGAAATCCCTGGAAACAGCCAATACATGCTCCTTACTGGCCTGGGAGGCTGATAATGTTTTAGCCATTTTACACTTTTGGGCAGACAGCTCAATAAAACACACAACTACGCTGCCTCCTCGCCCGAAAACTGACGAATGGCAGCTTTGTCTATGGCATTTCACGTGCCGTCACGTGACCAACCAATCACAAGGCTGAAATTCTCTATGAATGGCAGAATCTTCGAAAAATCTTTGGTTCTTATTGCATTTTTATTATTTTTACATTAATATCTTCGTTGTTATTCATAATCAAATACAGATCTAATTTTTTAACATTTTATTGGTGATTTTTGATCTACATTTGTTTCCATAGACAATGACATAGAGGGTAACTTACTAACTTAAATACAGATCGTTTACCGTAAGATGTCCTCTGCCTTTTAAAATCTCTATTGTACTGTTTCTAAATGATTTTGAAATGATTAATATGTAAAATAATAAATAATTACACAAAAACGAGCGGAGCAGTTCTCACTATGACGACCTGACCAATTGACAACATCTGATTGACAAGGTCAGTAGTCCAATAGAATGGATGTTCAATTCGATTTGACGGAAACACCGACACAGGGGCTAGGTATCTATTTTCTTTCATAAAGAGTACGTCTTTGGATCTATATTAACCTGGTTCTTGAAGTGATACAGAACCCTCAGCATCGGTCGAATGGACATGATGATGACCGCAAATGGACTGGGGCTCGCTCATTTTTTACCGAATTTTGCTTAAAGTGTATGAAAACCATAAAGCAACGCAGAAAACGATTTTCGAAGCGAAATAAAGCGACAAATCAAACACAAGGTCCGGATAAGCAAACTAACACTATGCCGGCTTGACTGGGCATGACGGCAATTCGAGTCTGATCCCAAAACGTGTGGATACACTTTTCTACACGAACGGTGGATACCCGCTCCTGCAGACTGAACAAATTACCACCATCAGTCCGCCTACCCCTATTTATTGTTCTCGTAGAAAGTATGTGCCATTTGCAATAATGTCAAATGCCAAGTTATATTTTCAAGGAGAACTAATATTGTAAGCTTGCCATGGTGATATGTATATAAAAATAAACTTTTATGTACTATGTCTATTTGGCTAATGTTTTATTGCTATATTTAAAAATAAAAGGTAAAAAAAAATAGGGTAAATTGTCAGCTATTGGACACCGATCGTCTTGCAACATAATATTAAATTTAATTTGTATATAATTAAATGTAATATATTGCACCAATGCAGCAATAAACGTAAAGTATCATCACGACCGTGGTCGTCAGAAACCACGCTTATAAAATAAGCAATGTTGGGATTTTAACCTGTCTCGTTTTTTAATGGGTCCTGACTGTTAAAGTTGCTATGTAATAAACTAAAATTATATCAATCGTGGTTAAGCGGTTATCAAACATTTTTTCATAATTTTTTATTTATTTCTTTCCAGTTTTTGATTCAAGATCAATTTTTACGCAGGAGGGTTTTTAATTTTTTTTTATTGGATTTTTAAAAAAATATTTATTTTCATTTTTTTTTTTCACTTTTTATTAGTCGGGAACCATTTTTGGGAAGATTTGAATGTTTCTTAGTTTTTAAAGAGTCTTGACTAATCAAGTCACTATGTAAAAAAATACTATATTCTTTCATATGAAATTGACGTTTTGTCGAAAAGGCCACTTTGATCTTAAATATCTGGCGTTTGGCTAGGAATTCATATTTTAAATTAAGGCTTGTGTATTCGTGTTTTAAATTTAGTGATTCATTTGGTTTCACCCCATAAGTTTTTTTTGACATCGGTCTGCTTTGATTGAATAAATATTGAATTTCATTTTATTTTTTTCGTTATACTTTTTCCATACAAAACATTAATTTCATATACAAGGACCTAATATATAAACGTATTGCAATGGTTTTCAAAGCGAAAGTAAAAAAAGCGCTTACAAGTCGAACTGGGGCTAATAAGATATGGATATTATGTAAGTATGTAGTGTTACAATATGAGTATTTAACTTCCTGTAACTCTGTGGTATTTTTAAAATACCGTAGTTAGTATTAATTTGATACTCTAACGTATTGGTGTAAGTATGATTGACGTAAAGTTGGACTTAATCAGCCAGAGTAACAATTATTATCCCCTTTAAGAAAATATCTTAATTTAATTTACCTCTAAATTCGAAGGAATATAATTAAAACTACTTAAAGAGTAAAGATTAAATATAAACTAAACCATTTAAATGAAAAATCAAATTTTAGTGATTACTCAGAGACACAGACGTCGTCCGGAATTTTTTTTATTGATGTGTTATGTTCTATTTTCTATTATTTCGCTAAAACTTATCCATACCAATAATATAAATGTGGAAGAAGCTTTGTCTGTATGTTTGGGTCGCCTTCACGCCTATTACTGAACTGGTTCTGATGACATTTGGCATAGTTATCTGAGACAGATATAGGCAGTCATATGACCACGACATGAAACCCCATGACCTCTCTAAATGTGTCTGCCTGTTTGAATCGCCCTCATGTCTAAATTACTTGCCATTATTTATAAAATTTGGTAGATTTGTTTCTTGGAACTTAGGCTATATGACGTAATGACGTATGCTGTATGCATAGAATTTGTCTACGGCTGTTTGTCTTGCACATGTGACAGTGGTTAAACCTGGAAAAATAGCTAGTTTTCTATAAATGAAGAATTGTTTTTTTTTAATTTTATGAAGCTGTTATATCGAAAAATTATAATTCATTTATTAATTTGGTTTAAAAGTAAAGTATGATCAAGACCATATCCTTTCGGGGTGGTGAAAAAAACCGCTTTTACGGAAACATATTATTATTGGGTCCTAAATCAAACCCGCGTCTAAATCAAGGGACCTAACCGATAGACCACGGAGGCAGTTTGGTTTAGTTTAATAATAATTTCTATTAATTCCTACATTTAGAATGCAAAAAAAATACTTTCCATATCTTACAGGAAACCAGTATGCAGTCATAATGCTTGTGTAATTAATTTTTTCATTAAGTATGTACCCAATAATAGCTATATCAAGTAGCGAATAGGTGTGGTTTTTGGATCATTATAAGTTTCCTTGTTAATATTTAAAATAGTAAAGAATAATCTATAAAAGGTAAGGTAATTTATTTGGCAATATTTTATTAAATAAATATTTATTGGAAGTCCTTAGGTTGCCAATAGCTGAAGATTTACCCTATTATTTGTTTGTAGCAACTTTGATTCTTAAATGTCATTAATGTCATTATTATTCTACCTACATTCGGTGATGGGCTCGGCGCGGTGAGGGTCGCGTATTGCGTTGTATTAAAATCCCGCACCGGTGATATTTTAAAATAAATAAATTACCTCCAAATAATTGTTTACGCGCTGTGAAATCCTTGCGAACAAACATCCAAAATGTCTGCAATCGGTAAAGCAATTCCGCACATCTCGAGCCATAACTTTGGGCGTATTAGTGCGTCGCTTTACAACGTTAAAGCAAATCGCAGTTATTTTACGTATACCCAAGAACTTTCTCAGCCTTTGGACAGGAAGCCTGAATTTGTTACTGCTCAGAAAGCCTTCGAAACATGTATGAAATCCGGTAAGTTCAGGATTTACTATGTTTTTCGATATAGGTATTTATAGGTCAGGATACTGCAGTCCCGGTTGCGTGGATGGCCTATCCTTTATTGAGAATGATTGGTTTTTATTATTCTATCATGGCATGACCTAAAAACATGTTTAGTTATCAATGTTACCGCTTATTACTTGTTTAGTTCCAAAGTTCAAATTAACTACTATAGCTAGGAAAATGTAAATGAAAATGATTATTTAATGCATAGACTGTTTCGATGTGTGTATAAATTAATTTAGTCGCCAAGCCTACCCATACGTTAATGTTACATACATTAAATGTTAAAAATGGAGTAATTACTCTTAACTAAATGTATACTTATATATATATATATATGTATATTTAGACGTACTCATTTTCGTAGTAGTTAGTTACTTAAAGGATGGTTAAAATAATATTGCAGGTTTGCAAGAACAGTGACTGAACAAAAAATATGGGTTTTTAGAGAATATCGGATTTAAATTACTTTAAAATAATGTTTTACTGTATACAGCAAAATTAGAATGATTTATTGTGGGTTTGAGATAACTGGTTATTGGATTGGATCAGCGTTGCTTCTCAGTTCACGATACAATATCAGACATTTGTGATCATTTTACATACTTAAAAGTTGCTTTTTGTGGAGTAACATAATTTATTTCTTTATTTAAACACAAATTTGTTGTGTGAGGCAGGTGCTAAATATAATAGGAGCATTTAAGTCTGAAAATAAATAAATAATAATAATACTTAAAAATACTGATCAGTAGGTATAGACTAAATACTTTCATACATTTTCAATTCAATTTGTTTATTTAGCAAGTAGGCATAGGACTAAAAGAGATGTATTCTGCACTTTTATATGTAATTTTTTACAATATCATTTTATAGTACATATTGGTGTATCTGGAGCTGTACATGATAGTATACTACATCTGTGAACTATACAGGATATTATAGTACTTATTAGTTTGGCCTTTAATGTATGAAAAATGTTGGGGAAACTGCACAAATAATTATCTACTACCTACTATTATAAATGCAATTAAGAACACTTTCCTTAAAATCCTAAGATTGGTTCGAACCCTGGTATGTACCAATGAGAAATTAATTTTTCATACATATACACACATCAAAAGTGTCTAGGGATCAACATATATTTTTGCAATAACTTTTCTCCTGATTGATATTCATTAAAATTTTCTTTAAGGATTGATCAAATAAAATGTTTTCGTTTGTCTACAGTAACGATAAACCAAGTCACCTTTGCATTAGTAAAAAAAATTGCCATTTTCCTAATAAAGGGATTTTTGACATTTGAACCACTAACATTAAAGTTCGAAAAAAAGACTGAAATAACAGTTTTTTTTTAAATTTTATTGGGTAACTTAAACAATTAATAATCCGTGTTTCTACCGCGAACACTAACAACACAAAAACATCGGTTTGGCATACTCAAAATGAGTTCATCCAAATCACGCTGTGGAATGGCCGCCCATGTTCGTTGCAACAACAAAAAAAGGTCTTGCGACTGGATACCCTCCATATTCGGCAGAGCTCTTCTCTGAAGAATATCCCATGCATGCTCAATCGGGTTCAAGTCTGGCGACTGAGCAGGCCAGGGCAGGACATTGATGTTAGCTGCGGCGAGAGTCTGTCTTACAACTCTTGCGGTGTGCGGTCGTGCATTATCATGCATTAACTGAAATAAGGGACCGATATGCACTTGTAGAGGAACGATGACGTCTGATACAACCGTCTCAGCATAAATTTGAGCGTTGAGGTTGCCTCTGATCCAAATCAACTCAGTTCTTCCGCCGATCGAAATACCCGCCCATACCATGATGGTTCCACCACTATAAGGATGGACTTCCTGGCAGGATTTTAATCGCTGTTGGCGTCCAGGGGTTCTCCAGTGTCGTATACGTCTTGTATCCGGCCTCATACCAAAACGAGACTCATCAGAAAAGCACACGAAACGCCATTGTTCTTCTGTCCAATTTCTGTGTTCAAGAGCCCATTGATATCGAGTCCTACGATTGTGCATTGCTATAGGTGGTACCCGTAGCGGTCTTCGGGAATGAAGGTTCACTTCATGCAAGCGGTTTCTGACTGTTTGGTCGCTAATTAAGTTCCCTGAAGAGCGATGAAGGCTCACGGCTAACATCATGGCGGTTATTGTTGGAGTTCTTCGAGCTGTGATTTGAATGTATCGGTCTTGTCTCCGTGTGGTGCAGCGATACCGTCCTCCATGGCGCTCAGCCACGGTACCAGTGGTTCGGTAACGTGTCCAAAGTCGACTGATAAGACTCTGACTTGTATTCAGAGCTAAAGCCACAGTACGTTGCCGGGAACCAGCTTCTATCATTCCCACGGCTCTGATCATTTCTTCCCTGCTTAAATGACGTCGCCGCTCCATAATAACGTTGGTTTTAATCAGTAGTAGGGAAACAGTAGCACTAATAATGTCTTCAATGCGTCTTATGTTTTTATAGGGAAAATATTGACAGCTGATTTTCATCTTTTACTCGAATTTGATTGACAGTTCCTGTTTTAAATTATGAAATGCACCAAAAAGGATCCATATAAATTTATAAAATCATAAATTTATTACAAAGCCACATCTCAATCACAAGAAATCCGCATAAACATGCTTGATCCCTAGACTTTTTTGATGTGTGTATTTATTATAGATTGACAACACCACCATCATAAATTAGGACATTCTTGCTTGTACCATAGAAGAGAGAAGAAGACATTGTATTCATCAAAGTGATAATTCTTGCATCTTTGGGATCATTTACCTCAGTTTTCTTTGGTATGAGAACGAAACCTGCCTTGTCAAATCCCTCTGAGAGCATGTTAAGCTGTCGCTCCCAGTTTTAATAATATGTAATATTAACATGTGGAATTGTTAATGAACTGTCATTTAAAATCGACATCAGACCTTGGCCAACCTGTCAGGCCAGCGTGGCAAGTGTAGGCCAAATTCTCCAAAAATTTCTGTAAAGCCTTCAACAGTAGATGTCTAGGGGCTGTTATTATAAATGCAATATTTACAGCAAATACTGATATTTAATAATTTTATGTCTCAAAGGCCTTTTACAGCCGCTAACTGAAATTTTCTGTTAATTATTAATTATTAACTAGTCGCAAGAATGAAGGAGGGATGTGCAGAAAAAGGACTCCGTTTGAATGCGAGAAAAACCAAGGTACTAGTGTTTGAAAGAAGAAGGATGACAACCGTGACGATAAAGATTGATGATGAAACTCTAGAACAAGTAAATGAAATTATATATCTGGGCAGTGTTTTCACTGCGGATGGGAAGTATGATAGGGATGTTGAAAGAAGAGTGAACGCGGGAAATAGTGTTAACGGTGCCCTGGGGTCACTAATGGCCAGCCGAAATGTCAGTGACAAAGCTCGACTCGCCATACACAATGCCATGCTGGTACCAACACTTATGTATGGAAGCGAAACGTGGATATGTCAGAATACGCATGAGAGTAGAGTTAATGCAGTAGAAATGAGGTCTTTGCGTCGGATATGCGGCGTCACTTTGACGGACCGCGTACGTAATGACAAAATACGCAAAAGGGTAGGTATTAAAGAAAGCATAGGGACAAAAATAAGGAAAGGTATGCTCCGATGGTTCGGACATGTTGAAAGAATGAGTGAAGAGAGATTGACGAACCAGATATATAATGCGAAAGTTGTGGGTAAAAGAGGCCCTGGCAGACCAAGACTTACCTATCACGATCAAATAAATAAAACAATAGCTGAAGGTGCATTAAAAAGCCACCAAAATAAAGGGCATGTATGAAGAGGTTGATGAATGTCGAAGAAGCGAAAGAGGTATGTCGTGATCGTGTCAAGTGGCGCTCAATTGTCTCTGCCTACCCCGTAAGGGATTTGGCGTGAAGATATGTATGTATTATTAATTATTCAAATGACATATTAATTGAATAGTTAAGTAGGTATGTAATAATATATAATTTTACTGACAAGGCCCATATACAACCGCAACAACAGCTTAATTTATTTACCTAAGGTATGTAGATATTTATATTTAATATAGGTACCTATATTTTTGGTTATTTTTTGTTATTGTGTTGATGTTCCTATGACACTACCAGTTCTGCTCCTTGTCTTCACATTGCACTCCCCAGGCAAGACAGATATTTTAACGTTAAATATATATTGTGTACAATTTTGTTTAAATTATATTGACTTGAACCAAATTCTGGTGGGAATGTACGGTGATACACTAAGAATAAAGAATAATTTGTATGGATGTGTTTGTTTCTCTTTTACACAAAAACTACTGAATGGATTTTATTGAAACTTTACAATAATGAAAATAACACATAGGCTATATAATTTATCCCACGGCAAACTAATTTTAAATAATAATCCTCTACCAAACTCCACTAGGCCACATTGACGGTCCCTACGTAATGTATCGAAACTCAAAATAGTGTTTTCTAGGAGAGCAGTTTGAAGTTATTATCTTTTTTAATTTTCAAACCTTAAGTTATTAACTAACACTGTTTTGTAATTTAACAATATTAATTACATCTATATTAGCAATATTGATGAGTCATTGCCGAATATTTTATGATTTTTAGTTAGTTGATTTTTTCAGTTTCAATAGCCTACATTGTAGCAGTGTAAGTTAAAACTATTGTAACTATTAATCCAATGCCCTAAAAATATGTTTGAATTAAATATGATATCTCAAGTTTATTTAAAGTAAATTTTAAGCAAAAGAGCAAAGAGTTGATATGATCTGCTGTCAATCATTCACGTATATAAAACACTAGCTGTTTGACCCGGCTTCGCTCGTGTAGTAATCTGGTCATCATGTGCCATCGATTTGGTAGATGTGGCAAATGACATAAAGACTATATAGGTACTTTAGTTGAAAAGAGTTATATGCCATTTGAAAGACAAAACTCTACCAATTTATGTTTCAAAGTTATTTAAATATTGTTATGGGTAAACTATAAAAGGTAGACATATGCTCTCGCGGACTTTTTTAAAAATAATGTTAAGATGAACAATTCATCCATAGAGCATTTTTGTATAACTTTAACTATATGCTCAGCGCACGCCACGGAAGGCCTCAGAAACGATACTTTTCCCCCGTTTTAAAACATTTTTGGTTACTGCTCCACAACTATAGGACCTAGCGTGATATTATATAGCCTATGTTACTTCTGAATAATGCAGCTTTCTAATGGTGAAAAAATTATTGCAATCGGTCCAGTAGTTATTGAGTTTATTCATTACAAACATACAAAAATACAAATCTTTCCTCTTTATAATATTAGTATAGATGTATATCTGTTTGTGTGTGTGTTTGTTTCAAACACATACTACAATATGAAGAGGTAATAAACATTATCTTTTTATGCATACAAAGTCATTGGAATGAAAAAGTCTCAAGGTCATCTCAAGTAGTAGATAAAGGTATGTAATTATTTAGCATTTCAGATATGTAATTATGACTTTTGACAGCTAAGCTCAATACTTTTGGTTTGCTTGCTATCAACGGGTTGCCTTCCCATTATTATGAATAGTGTGCGGTCAGAGCTCCCTGAACAAGGAATGCTGGTCGTTAGGTGTTGTATGCCGCAAATACATTCATGAATTTGGTTCACATAGCACCAACAATGTTCCTGGGTCTCGCGCAGCACCTACTCCCTCTGCACCACCCCCAGCAGGGACGCTGGCACTGTCCACTTATCTTCTCGTATTCCTCGGAAGGTGGTCACAGTACCTGATAGGTATTTCTATGACCACAAGAAGATGAAGACACCGAAGTTTTAGATTAATTAATATTATTATTTAGAGTTAATTTCATTTTTATATGTATGTTAGTTTAATGGGCCATCAGTTGCCTGGTATTAAACGATTTATTATTATTTTTTACCAGATGGAAAAAACAATTTTATGGATGAATTTTAGGCTGTTGGTTTTCTAGGGTGATAAGTTGCACAAAGTCTCTGTAATAAAAACTAAATTAATTTATAAAAAAGAAAAAATACAAAATATAATATAAAATTAATATTTATACTAATACTAAGGATAGGGATATAAGTCCCATCCGCGTGGAATGGTGGCAAGAAAGCTGGCTGCATTTCCCCGCTGAATGGCAATACTGATTCTTTGGGCAAAGAAAGAGCCAACCCTCTTGTTACCGAAGGAGACAAGACGCTGTGTTATGCCTTTTAAAAACATTAATGCTTGGACTCCATGAGCCCAGAGTTTTTACACCAAATATGTAAATCTTTTAATATACTTACATACTTGCGCCGCTTGCCGGACTCCGCATTTTCCGCCGCGGCCCCCGCTTTATGCGCTATCCCCCTGAGATGCGACGCGGCGCGGGCGTCGACGCACGTGACGTCCCACACCAGAGCGCGTCCTCGTTCCCAAGAGAACAACGTCATACCATTTGCCAACATTGACGTACTTGTATATAGATATGCCCTCACTGATATAAAAAGGTTCCCAATCCAATCGAAGTCATGTAGCTGCACCAACAGTCGCGAGCTAGCAAGCGTCGAGAGCGCTTAATATTAATGCTCTTATCGAGTGAAATTAGACTTTTTGTATGCATTGTAACAGAATTTCCGATAAATATCGCATGTAACATTATCATTGCTTGGGAATTCGCCCTTAAAGTTGATAGGTACACGTCGCAAGCAGCACGTTTTTAGAGTGCAAATAGGCATAGATTAAAGCTGGTACAATCGTCGCTATTTTAAACTTAATCACTACATTTACAGACACCTTGTTTTAGTACAAACCAGCCGCTAATTCCTATGGCTACAGCTATCTGCCACAACTTAATTTGCCGATCTTGGAGGCTTTTTTTTACTTTTTTATTGTTTTCTTCGGTTACAGCGGTATATGGGCGTCACCTTCGAGCTACTCTGCCTTGTTAAAATTTTCGGCTCTAACGTTTTATGGATGCAAATGAATCGCAGACTCCCCATAAACTGTAGACATCTCTTCTGCATCTCTTTGCAGCGCCAAATCGAACATGGGGTACGTGACGTCATCCAGCAGCCATTTGCAGCTGCAGTGTTTCCGAGGGAAAATTTAAACACTAGATTTTAAGACGATTTAGACCTCAAAAAATCTAGTACTTTTCCAGGAATCCGTAAATAATTCAAAACACATTTTGAATAATCGTCAAATAGTTTATTACAAAGTGTTCAAATGAAGACGTAAATGCATATTTTTCTGTACATTTACGGACTTTTTCTCAGCAAAAAGTTCAATGCGCTTTGGATGACGTGTATATCGCGGGCTCAATAATTTCGCGTAACCCGTCCTTGGCTCGCTGCCAACTCAAAACTGTTGTTGCATAACTTTTATATCGAACGTAGGTTTTATACAATGTTGTCGAGATTTTCTTAAAATATATTTTTAGCCGTTTCCTCCACTCTAAAGAGGAATTGGCACAAGATATTAACTGGACTGGACTGGACTTGGATGAGGATAGCGAAAGATCGCGTTAAGTGGCGAGCCTTGGGGGAGGCCTACATCCAGCAGTGGAGAGACACAGTCTTATGATGATGATGATTAACTGGACATACGTCGGCCAGCTTTGCAACCTAGTCAGACATTATTAAACTACTGTAGGTAACTTGCGGTATGGTCAGAAACCAAGCTTGTTTTAAAGAAGCGAAATCAAATGCTATGACAAGTGACAAGCTCATCGATGTCTTTAGCGTACCAAACTCGAAAAATATTACAAATAAATTATTGTGTTGGGACCAGGAATGAGCGGCGGTGGATCGGTTGTACGAACGCCTTATTTAACATCTTAAATACACTTTCTTATGTAGATATATTTGTTATAGATTAACAACACGTTAAGCCATCGGTGGCGGTTCCACTAATATCAACTTGTGGAATCGTTAATAAATTGTCATTAAAAAAACACCAACCCGTATGGCCAGCGTGGCGAGTGTAGGCCAAATTCTCCAGATATATGTTCCGGAAAGCCCATCTCCAACAGTGGAGGTCTAGGACGAAGACCAGGATTCGAACCCGGCAACAAATACAAAGTCTAAATATTGGCTAGACCATAACTGGCCCATCCTTTGCTCGATTTATAATTACCTATCCCCATCATTTCATTTTCATCACAGCCCCTTGACCACAGCGTCCTAGACCTCCACTGCTCGAGATGGGCTTTCCAAAACATATATCTGGAGAATTGGGCCTACACTCGCCACACTTCAACTGGTCAGACATGTTGGCGAGGGTCCGATGTCAATTTTATAATGACATGACATTAACTACCTATACCAACCCAGCACCAATTGAGCGGTGGTGGCTCGGCTTTCCTTAACAGGTGTGTTATGTATCAATTTGAAACACACTTTTCTTACGTACTTTACGAGTATGTCATAAGACGGCATTAACAGAATCATATATTATTTGGTTGGGTAGAGAGAGAAGCAGAATCGAGGATGGTGAACGTCTTGTTGCGAAATAAAATATAAAAGAAAGGCCTTCTTGTAAATTAGCCTATTGTAGGTCGCAAGCCCGGGATAACATTTCTCTCTTTCCCACACACGATGGATGCTCCCGCACGATGAATGCAAGGAAAAGTAACTTGTTTTTTTTATTTAGTACGGCATGTGACCTTGCCCCCCCTTATGGTAAGTGGCGCGCGAGGTCCATGAATGTTAGCAACTGGAATCAGACATTTATGACTGACGTCAGTCCCTTGACTGGACATGACGGCAATGCGAGCCTGATCCCGAAACGCGTGGGTACAGTTTACTGGGTTTATCGGCACGAACGGTGGATACTTCCCCGCCCTGGCAAACTGGGCAAATTACCACCATCAGTCTGCCTACCACCTGAAGTTCTTCTCACCACACCGTTCTCGTGCCTCGGAGAGGACATTAACCTGTGTCGGTCTCGGTTCCACTAATACCATCTTGTGGAATCATTAATAAATTGTAATTAAACATTTATATCAAACCTTCGCCAGCCCGTCTGGCCAGCGCAGCGTGGCGACTGTAGGCCAAATTCTCCAGACGTTTTTGGAAGGTCCATCTCCAACAGTGGTTCAGTTCAAGTTCAAAATATTTATTTCTATATTGTTCACATGTAACACTCGGATATTGTCAATTTTTGCAAATGATTTACAATATTATTAAATTTAAAAACATACAAGCAACAAATAATAAATTAAAAGGTTAAATTAAATTAGAACTTTGTGTTTTAGGGGCTGTGTTGAGCGTGATAAATCCAGTCCCATTGATCTGTATGTACTATTATAAATTTTACCATTAATTATTACGTGGTAATATTCAATTATTTAAAAATGATTAAAACATTTACAATAAATAGGCGAAACGTACGTGACCTGGATTGTAAACAAAAATGTAAGTTTTAATGAACTTTGTACCTACGTGAACACAAAACTTCACCTCTCTGTGGCAGTCTGATGATAACACTGTTTGTTAACTCCCGGGTTCGTTGTAATCGATTTAAAAGATTGTCTGTTTTAAAATACGCAAACTAACATACATAAATCTCTAATGCTGTTTGTTCTCTTCTCCCGATGGATGATGAATGAAGTGATAGGGAAGGCTAAGGGTCAAGCCCATACAGCCAAGTCTGACGTAATATATCTTTCTTTTTTATGAGTTAATGAGGTCATCATCAGATTCCAGATGCTGCAGAATTTGATGCTTTTCTTGGAGTCCACTCGCGGCACCATAGCTCAAACACATCGGGTAAAATATGGGAGTTGACAGCGCGGGAAAACCGCAAAAAATAAACTGCAACTTGTGCCCCATATTTAAAGTAAATTTATCGTTTTTCATAATTATTCACATTGTAGCACATTATTCAACAAAACAACACCACTTTTGACCAATAATATCCACAGCAAATTAATTTACAAAACAAAAACTTGCACTTGACATGTCTACGCAAAATGGCGTGAAGAACTTCGTCATCTCTAATGGTGTCTTTAACTTAAAAGAAGCTTTGACAGCTGGAAGGAATAATTGAGTGGAGAAACAGTTGAGTAAATACCTAAGAATATGGTTGTTGGATTTACCTCAAAAAAAAAAAATAGCATTACCGCTCGTTTTCATTCCTCGGGTGAGGTGACGACTTCTCCCTTCATTTGACAGCTGCGGCAGCAGTCTATTTAGTTTATCGCAAACGTTAGATTGTCAAAATAGTAGAATCCGTTATTACTGTCAGTTTTAGCGCGAGTTTAGTGGAACCTATGTCATAAATACGATATATAACCGTTGAGGAAACATAATTAGTAAATCTTCTAAAGAAAAAACTTGTTTTTGTGTTATTGAATTTGAATGATGCCTACTATTTATTATTTTTAGATTATGTGGAACTATAAAGACGTCATAACTTATTCGGGAGTATTCCTCCGCTTTGCGTCTTATAAATTTTAGGAGTGCGTAAACAATTATTACAATAAATTATTACAAGAAATTGTTATTGGATTGTTTGGGGGGCGAGGACAGGGGGTCAGTTAGGGAACTTGAACTTGAATAATGCAAATTTTCCTTTTTTCTTATTTATTATTATTTCCTATTAATTCTTTTTATTTAATTTTTATTGATGATAAATATATAATGATAATGTAATACATTCACATACACATACACACTATACACTTTACACACTCATTCATATTATTTCACATAGTACTTGATGTGTTTATGGCAATTTGTGACATTTTGATTATTTATTTGTTTTGTTTCATTATTATTATTATATATTTTTTGGACGTAATTTTTATTTCAGTTTATGTTTAATAATTTGTTATTTATGTTTGTATTTAATTTAATGTTAAATTCGATTCAAAATTACATGTAATTTACTTGTAGATCAGATTATAAATGTATTTTAAACGGTGAAATCCTTTGGTTTGGCATGTAAAATTTTAATTGTATTGCTTTGTAAAATGTATTGCTGTTTTGGATTTTCTTAATAAATAAAAAAATAAAAAATAGTATTTTTTATTATTTAAATTTTTTGCTTCGCCTGTGGTTATTACTCTATCGTCTTTTATTTGTTAAACGTCTAAACCAACTTTAGCTTTTACCTTTCGACATTATTGTAAATTTCATAGGATTTTTTTTTAAATTTAAATTAAATTAAAATATATATACATTCCTCGCCAAGCCGTCTGGCCAGCGTGGCGAGTGTAGGCCAAATTCTCCAGATATATGTTTTGGAAGGCCCATCTCCAACAGTGGAGGTCTAGGACACTGTGTTCTAGGGGCTGTAATGATGAATGATGATATATACAACTTCCGACAGATGGTTTCTTAGGAAAAGTTGTTTATTTCTATCAATAGAATAACATATTATTCTAGATTTAGACTGGTCCGTACTGGGTAACACGGGTCCAGCCATCGGTCAGGCGGTCTACTCTGCTACTTTGTCTAGAAAATGAGTCACTAAAGCAAATGGCAAGGATCTGCTAGAACCAACAAGTGGACAAGAAAAAAGGACATACCACGGGAAAAAAGCCAGGTTTTCACTGCGGGCACGCTTTCTTCTCGCACTTCACTTTCTCGGAACTGTTTTAGGCACGATTTAGAGTCCAACCCGGCTTGGGAGCTTTCACACTAAAATCGCGGTGATTTTCGAACCGCACGGGCCGAGCGTAGATTTTGTACTGGCGCCAACTTGGGCGCCTCTAGTGGTAGATCACGAAACTACTCGCGATCCATAGACGATACTACCAGGCTTGGTGGTAGGAATTTTGGAATGAATGTGGATGGGATAAATTGGTGTAGGATCCTGTTGGATGTCTTAACATTTCCCCCCACTTGAAATCATCTAAGATTTCAAAACAAATATTAAACTAAACTATAATTTGGTGCTCGAAATCTTAACTATTTACTTAACTTAAATTAAATGCTAGGTTAACTAAGAAAAAAGTAGAAACAGAAAACTAATTCAAAGGTAAAGGACAGATCTTAACGACTGGTCGTCGGAAGAAGTGCCCTTTGGGCGTGCGAACAGTAACGACACGCACCGTACCATCGGCACCTGTATGTAGTTCAGTTACAACAGCTAAAGTCCACTGCAAGGGTGGCAGAATTGGATCCACCATCATAACTACATCGTGTAATTTAACATTAGGTGTGGAAACAAACCATTTGTTTCTTTGCTGCAACGTGTGTAAATAGTCTCGCTGCCAGACGCGCCAGAAAGACTGAGTAAGCTTCTGTAGCATCTGCCAACGAGACCGCGGATGATAGGACTCGTCGTGTACAAGCTCGGGTACAGCGACGAGCGGCGCGCCTACTAGGAAGTGACCAGGCGTGAGCACGTCGGACTCACGTGGTTCTGTAGACAATACGCACAGAGGTCTCGAATTTAGCATAGCCTCGATTTTCGTGAAGACGGTAAATAGCTCTTCTAACGTGAGAACTTGACAACCCACGACGCGTTTCAAGTGGTATTTGGTGGATTTAATACCACTCTCGAAAATACCACCGAAGTGTGGAGCACCGGGTGGGTTGAAATCCCACTGGATACGACGATGTGACAAGTTGTCCGCGATGTCTGTCTTTTCACGGGCAATGAAGTCGTAAATTTCATTGAGACAGCGATTAGCACCGACGAAATTTGTGCCACAGTCGGAAACTATTTTAGAGCACAGTCCTCGACGAGAAACGAAACGGTCTAGCGCGGCGAGAAACGCTTCAGTTGACAGTTCTGTCACCGCCTCGAGGTGCACGGCCTTAGTCGAGAGGCAGATGAAGAGACACAGATATGCCTTATACGTACGAGCGTTGCGACGCCTGCTTTCCTTTACAACGAACGGACCGCCGAAGTCGACCCCTACGTTAAGAAAGGGACGTCCCGGGAGAAGCCTGGCTTCCGGGAGGTCGCCCATCTTCGGTTGGCATGGAACCGGTTTGGATTTAAAACAGGTGACGCACTTAGATAAGCGTGAACGTATTAAAAGACGAATACCTAATATCCAAAACTGTCTTTGGATAATAGATTGTAGCTGGCGAGGGCCACAATGTAAATAACGGATATGTAAAGAATCTATTATTAATTTAGATAAATAACAAGATTTAGGTAATAAGTACGGATGTACGTTAAGGTCGGATAGACTAGAATTGGCGATCCTTCCCCCCACTCGCAGGATACCATCTGTATCAAGAAAAGGTGATAATTTTTGAATTGACTTTACGCAAGGCAGACCGGAAGTGATAGAATTTATTTCAGTTTGAAAATGATTAAACTGAGTTAATTTAATAATAACACGCACGGAATTATTTATTTCGACTACAGACAGCGGTGTGAATATTCGAGCGTTCATGGTAGACCCAGCATTTCTACGAAAACGCAGGCACCACGCGACTACCCTTTGTAGCTTGTAGAAACACGAAAATCTTTCAATTACTTGCGTAAATGAAGGTGCAGCGACAATAAGCAAGCTACTAGAAATTACGTCTGATTTTAGTTCTGGAATTTGTTCCGGCGGCAAAGTATTTAATAAACTATTTGGCCAAAATGTAGGATGTTTGGCCAACCATGGCGGACCGGTCCACCACAGGGGGTGGGCAGCTAGCTCGTTGCACGTCAATCCACGGCTGCAACAGTCTGCGGGATTGTCGTGAGTCGACACGTGACGCCACGACGACTTGTCGATCAAGTCGGTGATTTTTACTACACGGTTAGCAACGAAAGTTTTGAGATTGCACGGGGGTGTGCCTAACCAAGACAAAACAGTGGTACTGTCGGTGAAGGCCGTCACGGAATTAATTTTAATTTTAGTTTTTAACAGATCAAACACGTGACGTAACAAGCCGGCGAGTAACACCGCTGAGCACAGCTCGAGCCGATTTACCGTTAAAGTTTTAAGCGGCGCAACCCTAGACTTACCTACCAATAGATTTACCGTGAAGCGGTCACGGTGACCTGTACACAGGTACACACAACAGCCATATCCTTTGGATGAGCCATCACAGAAGCCCACCAAATACACAGAAGGTGAATTTGGCGGTAAAATTAGGCGAGGTAATTTTATTTCTGTTAATTTAGTTAAATAATTAGAAATGTCATGCCATTGCTTTGCAATATGAGATGGAACGGTGTCATCCCAACCTAAATTTAATCGCCACAAGTTTTGTAATAGCACCTTGGCGGAGAAAACAACAGGTGAGATCCAGCCTAGTGGATCAAAGATTTTAGATACAGATGAGAGAATAGAACGTTTCGTATCCTCTGTATTTATTTCAGAAACTGAATAAGAAAAGCAATCTTTTATTGGATCGAACTTGATGCCGAGAATTTTAAGATTAATTTCGGTGTCATCAAATGATTTTGAATATTGGCAATGCTCAGCAGGTATGTCGATGAGTAGTTGTGAGTTATTGGAACTCCACTTACGTAACTCGAAACAACCTAGGCCTAAAAGAGTGACTAGATCATTTTTGAGTTGGATCGCTTCCGTTAGTGACGAGCATCCAGTCGTGACGTCATCCATGAACGTTTCCTCGCGCAACACTTGTGCTGCCCGGGGAAACTGTTCACAGTGCTCAGCCGCGAGCTGGTGCAGCGTCCGTATAGCTAGGTACGGCGAGCTGCTAACCCCGTACGTGACCGTGGTGAGCTCGTACTCTCGGAGCGGGGCGGAGGGATCCTCGCGCCACAACACATGCTGGTAGGATCTCTCTTCCTGCCTGATGAGCATCTGCCGGTACATTTTGCTAATGTCGGCAGTAAATACGACGTTATGAAGTCGAAATTTTATAATTAAATCGACGATATCAGTTTGTAGCTTAGGGCCGGTGTAAACAATATCGTTTAATGATTTTTTATTAGAACTTTGACAGCTAGCGTCAAATACTACACGCACTGGGGTCGTAGCACTGCTCGGGCGCACGATACAGTGGTGCGGTATGATATACGATGCGCGGGCGGAGGGCTCGCTCGTGGGCTGCATGTGTCCCAGCTCTTCGTATTCGCGCATGAAGTTAATATATTTGGCTTTTAATTCTGGATCACGAGCAAGGCGTTTTTCCAAATTAAGAAACCGGTTTAGGCCTTGACGGTACGAGTCACCTAAACCTGCACCAGCTTTGAGCAAAAGCGGCACAATAAAACGACCATCCTGTTGACGGTACATGTACTCGTTGTACATTTGCTCACAAGCTGAGTCATCAGCTGTGAGCGTAGGCGGAGCGAGCGGGGGCTCCTCGACTTCCCAGAACCGCTTCAGCGTTTCGTCGACAGTTCGAGTCGACGTCACTAAGGAGAGGATCCTCTGATCGGTTGAAGGTAAGTCACATTGATATTGACCAGTAATAACCCAGCCGAAAACACTAGACAGCGCACACGGTAAGCCAGGACCGGGCGCGAAGCGCTCGCCGTTATATAACTGGTCGAATAATTCGACACCGAGAAGCATATCGATATGCGACGGTATGTCAAAACCATCATCGGCTAACTTTAAATGTTTAAAATGTTGACGGACAGATGACGGGAGTTTAGCAGAAGGCATAAACGAGGTAATTTTAGGTATAATTAAACAAGAAATATTAAATTTAGGCGTTACATTCTCTCGGGACATAATTGTACAGTTTGCAATTCCTTTGACATCGCATACTGCGTTTTGCCCTATACCGGCAACGGAATAGTGACAACGACGGGTAAAGAGCCCTAATCTACGAGCACATTTACTAGTAACGAACGAATCCTGTGAGCAGCTATCAATAAGAACGCGTGCTGTATGTAGGGTACCGTTATAACCAAGCACGAGTACTAAGGCAGTACCTAATATTTTGATAGTACGTTCAATAATAGGAAGTTGCATAATTTGTTTTCGCGCGCACGCTAAACCAACTGAAGTACTTGTACTAGCAGCTGAAACAGGCGTTACTACGTTTTGAACGTCTTGAATGGCACACGATACATTACTGCTTTGAGCAGACGAAACCGCGGGAGATTGATCGCCGTGCAGCAATGTATTATGTCTCGCGCCGCATACCAAACAACCCGTTTTAGACGGACATACCTTTGCACCGTGTCCTACACGTAAACAGTTATGACAAAGATTATGTTTAGTTATAAGCTGTAACCGAGATGCAGTAGTCAAATTTAATAATTTAGAGCACCGATAAACGCTATGTGATAAATTGCAGCAAGGGCAATTATAGCTTATTTGTTTATCAGTTTTAGTGGAAGTAACAAAAGAGTTTTTAGAAGATTGTTTATTTAAATTGTTTTGATTTAAATTGCGTTTAGTGAATGAAGGTTTTAAACAAGTGTCTTTACTAACTTCGAGTGCTTTAACGTAGTTTTGTAAAAACAATTGCAATTCCCTGAAAGTGGGAATATCACTTATGTTTTGTAACTCGAAACGTTTCCTTGTATCTGAGTCTAGTGTACGTGCAGATAGATAGAACAACAAAAACTCACTTAGGTTGTCTATATTTAGGGCTTTAAGAGCATTTACGCACTCATAAAGAACATTGTATAATTTGTTGATGTTTTCATGAGTAGGTGCTGTTATCTGCTGCATGTTAAACACTTTGTCGAGGTAAGTAGTGGCAAGTATACGTTTATTTTGGTAACGCTCAATGAGAGATGAGTAGACTATCTGATAGTTTTGTTCAGTGAGCGGTAAACATTTAGCAATACCTAGTGCTGGACCTGACAGACATGAGATTAGGTAATGAAACCTTTCTACATCAGTAAGAGATGAATTTTGGTGTATTAACGGAATGTAACTGTCTATAAAGGTAGGCCAGTTCTCAATTTGACCGTCAAACTTAGGTATTTCTATTTTTGGTAACCTAATCTGAGGAATCTTATTGTCTAAGCTTATAGATTTATTTGACGCGGTACTTGTACTTGGTTCTAAGGAATCTATAACGTTTTCTATGCGATAATATAAATCATCAAACGCAGACAACTTATTTGTATTGATTTCCGTTTCTGGTTTTAATTCTAATGATTTGATATATATTTCATCATTTATTTGGTAATACTCGTCACGAATACGACCTAAACCCTTGTACCTAGAACGAAATTGCGATTCCGCCGATTTATCTTTGTGTGCGTTTTTCGATAAATCGTACAATATTTGTACCGAACGAAATAAATGTTCACAACGTGATATAAGCACTTTAACAAGTGCTTCTACTTGTTTAGACATAATTACTTAGTTATTAATTACCTACGTAACAGCAAAAAACAATGACCGAAAAATAAAAATTTACGAAAAATATTTTTGAACTTTAAGGCCTAAAAGGTAACAAAATAGGTAGAAAAATAGTGTAAAATTAATTAAAAACTATAGAATTCGAGCACAAAATTACTTAGCACGTGAAACTTAGCAGCAAAGTAGATTTGACCAAAAACTGAGCACCACGTGTTATAGTAGGATTTTTTTGAATGGACTGTATTTTTATGATTTGAATGGTTTTATCCGGCTCGAAGGACCAATTAATGGTCCGTACTGGGTAACACGGGTCCAGCCATCGGTCAGGCGGTCTACTCTGCTACTTTGTCTAGAAAATGAGTCACTAAAGCAAATGGCAAGGATCTGCTAGAACCAACAAGTGGACAAGAAAAAAGGACATACCACGGGAAAAAAGCCAGGTTTTCACTGCGGGCACGCTTTCTTCTCGCACTTCACTTTCTCGGAACTGTTTTAGGCACGATTTAGAGTCCAACCCGGCTTGGGAGCTTTCACACTAAAATCGCGGTGATTTTCGAACCGCACGGGCCGAGCGTAGATTTTGTACTGGCGCCAACTTGGGCGCCTCTAGTGGTAGATCACGAAACTACTCGCGATCCATAGACGATACTACCAGGCTTGGTGGTAGGAATTTTGGAATGAATGTGGATGGGATAAATTGGTGTAGGATCCTGTTGGATGTCTTAACATAGACCATATAAAATCACCCGGTATAATCAACTATATAAAATGTATGTATGTTATCTTGAAGATTTTGATCAGTCCAGGGGCTCAAAACGCACTCGGAAAGTAGATCTGCCACTGGAATAATCTTAACATTGCACGTTTTTGTAATCTTGCGTACAAGCTACCGAGACCTGACCCTACCTGACACACTTGTAAGAAAAAAAAAGACACGGTCGAACCCCCCTTTAAATTACAGAAACCACCCTTTTTTTTCGAAAACCTCAAGTTTTTTAAGTAACGGATTCGCATTTAGCCAACTTTACTATAGGCATATCCCTTTCAGCACGGACAATACCAAGCGTGCGTTATACAAAAAAAAACTAAAGTCGCCAAAGTCTCTTCTACCACTTCGAAATAGCCATTGTAGTTCGTGTACTCATCTAGCTATTTAGTAATTATATTTTATAATATACTGGTGGTCGGGAAACAAAAAAATATTCTCTTCTCGAGTTTGGTACGTTCATCAACGAGCTAGCCAATTGTCATGATTGACCTAGTAAAGTTGGCTAAATGTTTATAAGCGTGATTTCTGACCACCCCGGAAGGGAAACGGTTGTGATGATACTTTACTTTTCTATATTTTATTACATTGTTGTAGTTAAGAAAAAAACATGCATAAATGAATTTTATTACAATTATATTACCGGGGGAGTTTGTGGAATTCGTTAGGAAAGGAATTTTACACTATTTTTATGAGATATTTTAGACCGTCGTCGTGCTGAAAGGGCTATCATGACAAGTGCAAGCTCGTCGATGTCCCTAGCGTACTAATCTCGAAAAATATCACAAATAAATTAAATTTTGTGTCACGACTAGAAATCCAACCAGGTCAGAGTCAAAATTCACGGATTTAACCGCTAGACCGCTAGGCAGGCTAAATTACAAGGAAAGTTCAACCTTAAGGTGGACTTAGCTATATATAAATGTGGTACTATACTTTTATTAGATGGAACTAGATAAAACATATAACCGGAAAGTTGAGGCAATAAAGTGCATCCTTGACATACGCCTTAAACTGGTTAGTTGCCATGTTATTAAAATCTATAGGTGGGTAAAAAAATCATGTTTGAATAATATGACTATTAATAACATTATTTAGTTATATTTAGTGATTAGTTATTCTTCGTACATTTCGTATGTAAACTGGTAAATATTGATTTTGAAAAATATATAGGCGCAAATTGTTATATGGAGATGTGAGAATCAAAGCTAGGCCTAATTCATCGTACATTTCGTCGAGCTGGTAAATCTAGACATTAAGAAAAATGTTACGCAAATTGTTAATTGGTGTGAGAATTTAGGCTAGGCCAAATTCTTTGTACAATTCTTCTGTAAACTGGCAAGTCTTGGTGTGGCGGATGGTGAGCGTATTAGCGCGCAATAAAATAAAAAAGCGAGGCCTCCGTGAATCCATGGAATGCTTGGAAATTTGACTTCTCTCTTTTAAGAAAAATATCTTCAAATTCAAATTATTTATTGTCAGAATTGTGGTTCTTCGCGCCATTTTGCGTGGACATGTCAAGTGCAAGTTTTTGTTTTGTAAATTAATTTACTGTGGATATAATTGGTCAAAAGTGGTGTTGTTTTGTTTAATAATGTGCTACAATGTGAATAATTATGGAAAACGATAAATTGGACTTTAAATATGGGGCTCAAGTTGCAGTTTATTTTTTGCGGTTTCCCGCGCTGTGGACTCCCATATTTTACCCGACGTGTTTGGGCTATAATGCCGCGAGTGACTCCAAGTAAAGCATCAAATTCTGCAGCATCTGGAATTTGATGATCCCCAACTCGGTTATGAACTCTGTTATGAAGATATATTATGCAAATAAATTACGTGTTTAGGGCTGATGTATTCTGTACAATGTCCTTTAAAGACAATAATAAAAAAAAAATTGACAGAATTGTTACATGTAAAATTTCAGAAACATTATCTTCATATAGATTATTGTTGAAACAATCTGCCCACATTAGGCATACAATACTTAATATTTTCACTAAACAATATTATATTATATTATTATTATTGCTTTTAAAACAAATTAGTTTTCAATTTAAAACCTATGTCAAATGAACATATTATTCAAACACTTCACCTTTACTACACCTACTACTTATCCACTAATACTAATAAAAATTGTCAACTACAAGATACAAATGTCACAATTAAAACTAAAACAATAACAATCAGCAATACAAACAACAAAAATAGGTACTTAATCTTATAGACGCAAATTGTTATCTGGAGGTGTGAGTATGAAAGCTAGGCCAATCGCAAAAGAATTAATTCGTCTATCACAGTGCATTGCCGGTTATGGTCGTATTTGACGTTATTTACATTATTAAATATTTTTATGTCCCGACCAGGAATCGAACCTGGTACCTCCGAGTCCAAATCCATGGACTTAACCGCTAGACCACGTAATCAGTTTATTGTTCATAGACTTATATATATATTTTCTCCGTGGTCTAGCGGTTAAGTCCGAGGATTTAGACTCGGAGGTACCGGGTTCGATTCCTGGTCGGGACACAAAAATATTTATTAATGTAAATAAATACATTTAATTATTATTTAATTTATTTGTGATATTTCTCGAGTTTGGTACGCTGGAGACATCGACGAGCTTGCCACTTGTCATGATTGGCCTATAGTAAAGTTAGCTAAATGTGAATCCGCTTATTTATAAGCGTGGTTTCTGACCATCCCGAAAGGGAAACGGTCGTGATGATACATTACATTACTGATTATTTTGTTATTGCAATAACATAGAAGTCTATATGACGAATGATTTATATTTTGTTTCAGGAATGACCGTATATTCCCAAGGCGCTGCTGCAACTCCCGTGCCGCTACTGAATGCTATGACCGAGGTCGGCAAGAAGGGGAACCTTAAGGACATCAGGGTCGTCCACATGCACACCGAGTTGGAGGCCCCTTACACTGCACCCGAGTGTAAAGATATCTTCAGGTAATAATAGGTGGTAGCCGGACTGATGGTAATAATTTCCCCAGTCTGCCAGAGCGGGGAAGTATCCACCGTTCGTCCCGATAAACCCAGTAAAGTGTATCCACACGTTTCGGGATCAGGCTCGAATTACCGTCATGCCTAGTCAAGCCGGCATAGTGTTAGGAACTGTTGTCAGTCATGAGGATCTGATTCCAGTTGTTACGATTCATGGACCTCTCGCACCACTTTCCATCAGGTGGGAAAAAGATGACATGTGATGCTAGAATAAAAAAAAGAAAACAAATATATGAAGAGAAGACAAATATCTAAACATTCCATGGATTCACCGTGCGTGTGCCGGGTCCATCGTGTGTGGGTAAGAGATGAGAAGAATGGTGTTTTAATTTCTTAATTAATTAAAATAATAAATTAAAAAAATAACAATAATAAGAAAAGGAGGCCTCGCTTTTTTATTTTATTTACTACGGATTTACCGTGCGGGTGGTGTCTCGGGCTTGGGACCGACAATAGGCTGGTTTGGAAAAGAAGGCCTCCTTTTTTTTCTTTATACAAGACGCTTACCATCCATCATTCTACCCAACCAAATACTGTATGATTCCGTTAATGCCGTCTTGGAAGCTCTTTCCATAAATGGTGCAAAGATTTTGCTGGAACTCCTCTCGGACCAACTTCTACTGCGTAAAGTCTGAAGTCTTGAACCCGTTCCTAATTATTTCTTCTGTGAGATCATGATATTTATTCGACTTCATGTTGTGGTCTTTTGGAATATTTGATAGATAGAAAAATGCTTTATTGCACAATAAACAAAAACACATTTAAATGTACATAGGCGAACTTAATGTCTAGTAAAATTTTCAACAGCTAACCTTTGGGATAGTGAGCAGTGATTGTGAGTGCATTAAATCATTAATTTAAAATCGGTAATAAAAAAAATAAAAAAATACATATTAATATTTCTCAAAAGTGCACTCAGAGAGAGATGCAACAACGTTAAACTCTCTTATCAACAAAACGCAAACGATACGAAATAAAACAATAATAATAATTCTAGATAACATGCTTTAGGAACAAACAAGGCACTTAACTTTAGGAGAGATGTGAAAGATATGTTAGATTTAGATAAGGAAGAAAAAATGACGTTTACATAGAATCAAATCAAAAAACCCCCGAAAAAAAGAATGCCTACTTACCTGATGTTATTTACAAAAATACATATCACTAAGGATTAATGATAGTCTTGTTAAACCATATCAAAATTTTATTATAAAAAAATACATAACTACGAGATAAGATGGCTTAATACACAATCTGATTCAACTCAATTATCCAGTAAACTTATTTAAATTGTAGCTATACATATTTACTTGCGCGGTGGTGGCTCGGTTGTAAGAACGCGTTCCTTAAATTCTACAAAGGTCGGTTCAAACCCACCCGGCATGTACGAGTACCAATGAGAAATACACTTTTCTTATGTACATTTGTCATAGATTTACAACATCACCGTTCCCGTGCCCCGGAGAGCACGTTAAGCCGTCGGTCCCGGTTCCACTAATACCAACTTGTGGAATCAAATCAAAAAAATCAAAAATGTATTTATTTCTTTTAAAATAGTTTTTTTACAAAATTGACACCGAGGCTCCCGTACAAGGCCGGTTAGGACTTGTACTACATGCAGCCCCGCGCCTACTTCCAGAGTTTATATAATGAAAAGAAAATAAATAATAATAAATTCGACTTAAAAACTTATAACTATTCTTAAATAATAAAAAGAAAATTAAATATACTATTAATATAATAATATATTATTAATACATATACACCTTGACGACGTATGGTGTATAGCTGAGGAATTATAGGTAAAGTTTTGTGAATTCTGAGTACTGTGAGAAGAACATCGTTAATAAATTGTCATTAAAATTGACATTATATCCTCGCCAAGCCGTCTGGCCAGCATGGCGAGTATAGGCCAAATTCTCCAGATATATGTTCTAGAAGGCCCATCTCCAGCAATGGAGGTGAATTGAATGAGTGAAAAAACACATTTACGATTAAAACAATGAAGTAAGCCATCATCGTCCTGAGAAACGTAACTAAACTTAATAATCAACACATCTCCTAGTACACAGGGTCCTCTAGACCTCCACTGTTGGACATGAGCTTTCCAGAAATTCCCGGAGAATCTGGCCTACACTCGCCACGTGGCCAGACGGGTTGGCGAGGGTATAATGTTATTTTTTAATGACAAGATTAACGATTCCAAATGTTGGTATTGGTGAAACCACGAGTGGCGGCTTAGCGTGCTCCCCGGGGCACGGGAACGGTGGTGTTGTAAATCTATGACTTAATAGGTAAAAGTATCATCACGACATCGGGGTGGTCAGAAACCACGCTTATAAATAAACGGATTCACGTTTAGACAACTTTACTATAGGTCAATCATGACAAGTGGCAAGCTTGTCGATGTCACCAGTGTACCAAACTCGAGATATATCACAAATAAATTAAATATTAATTAAATGTATTTGTTTACATTATTAAATATTTTTGTGTCCCGGTCGGGAATCGAACGTAACCGCTAGACTACGGAGACGTACTTAATGTACATAAGAAAAGTGTATTTCTCATTGGTATGTACATGCTGGGTTTCGAAATCACCTTTTTAGGTATAATAATACAAAATTAAATAATAAAAAAAAAACTACTCGCTTATGTTTTTTTTTTTTCATTTTAGATCTTGCTCGTTGTTTATGGCAGCGAATGTACGCCAGGCCGTGGGAGAGGGTCGCTCTGATGCCATCCCCATCTTCCTGCAGGACATACCTAAACTGTTTCACAGGAAAATCATTCAACCCGACATCTCTGTCATTCAGGTAAGCAACAAGCATTTAACCCAATATCTCCGTCATTTAGGTCCACAACAATCATTCAACCCGACATCATTGTCATTTAGCTAAATAATAGTCATTCCACCCGACAGCTCCGTCATTTCATTCAGGTACACAACAGTCATTTAATCTGACTGCTCTGTCATTCACTCTGAATAGATGAAGAGGTTTGTTGGAGATGAAGTTGATCGCTACTCCATAACATCCCACTTCTGATTTGATTCTTCTTTATTCTTTATTCTTAGTGTATCACCGTACATTCCCACCGGAATTTGGTTAAGTTAATAATTAAACAAAATTGTACACAATATATATTTAACGTTAAAATATCTGTCTTGCCTGGAGAGTGCAAGGAGCAGAACTGTCTGAGTCATAGGAACATCAACACAATACCAAAAAATAATAAAAATATAGGTACCTATATGAAATATATATATCTACTATATATAATATACTTTTAAGAAAGACCTTTGTGGTTTTATTAAAATGATCAAGGTAGAGTTAATAATAGCTCTCCTATTATGCTTAATATAGTATAACTATATATATAGGCTCGCTATATTTATCATTAAAAAAATATATATCTTTATTTATACTGTAGAAATTAGTTGCAATAATAAATAGAATTAACTTGTACTTTACTCCGAATAAATATTGAATAATCATACCAATGATTACTATTATAAAAAAAAAAAAAAAAATACTTGATGTGTACAAAATTGACACTACATATTTCCAATTGTATTGCACGTTGGAGCCCAAACCAGGATATGTTTAATGACATATCTATTAGACGCGCAATGACAAATGAGCACTTCGGGTAGGGTTCAGCTTATCCGTGTAGAGTACTATTGATTTATTTAACATTGTTAGTTTAATTTTTATTATCTTCATTTTTCATTTTTTTTTTTTAATGTAAGTGTGTTTACCTATGTGTGAAAACTTGTCATTACCTTAATTGTGTTCAATCTTTAATTTTATATATGTATGCTGTAAGTTTTCCTAACATAAATAAATAAATATCTAAAAAATAATAATTTTGATAAAACTTTAAGCTAAAAACTATTCTAATCTATTGTTAATGCATGCAAAAGCAATAAAACTAATAAATAAATAATTACAATAAAATAAATAATAAATAAAATAAAATTGCCGTCGCCACATGTTCAAATTATAATAAATAAATGATACTAATATTGTGATTTTATTTGCCATTTGGTAATAATTTTACAATATATTTTTTCAATATTAGAGATTTATTATACCTAACTGCGCTCACATAACACTTAGGTTTTTTCCTTAGATTTGTAGCAATTTTTTTTTATATACCAGGACGAAAAGCCCACCTTATGGTAAGTGGCGCGAGGTCCATGTATGTAACCAACTTGAATTAGACACTCATGACTAACATCAGTCCCTAACACCATGCCGGCTTGACTGGGCATGACGGCAATTCGAGCCTGATCCCGAAACGTGTGGATATTACTGGGTTGATCGCCACGCCCCGGCAAACTGGGGAAATTACCATCATCACCTACATTGTTTTCGTTAAAAGTATGTGCCATTTGCAATGATGTCAAATGCCAATTATGATTTTTAAGGAGAACTAATATTGTAAGCTTGCCATGTCAAAAAATAACACCGCTTGAAACAAAACTTACTTATTTGTGGTTAGTATAGAATTTCCTATATTCCAGGTATCCCCCCCAGACCAGCATGGGTACTGCAGTCTGGGAACCTCCGTAGACTGCGTCAGGGCAGCGCTTGTCAACTCCAAAACCATTATTGGTAAGTATTTAGTCAAGCAAGACTCTTACTCTGACTTAAAATGCATCTTTGTTTCTTAAAAACATTAAAAAATATTTTATTTCAGATGTTTGTCCATAGTGTTAGTAACAATACAAAATAGATCAAATCGTAGGGCTCCTATTTGTATTTTATTGCGCAACATGACGCTCATCTTATTCCACTCCTCTTCTTAAAGAAGACAGATTTCTAAGCTTTCAATGGATCCATCTTGTATGGGTAAGACAAGAGAAGAATATATTTTTAATTTTTTTATTTTTTTTATTATTAATCTCGATTTTAAATTAGTGATTTAATGCACCCACAATCACTGCTCACTATCCCAAAGGTTAGCTGGTAGAACATGTCACTAGACATTAAGTTCGCCTATGTACATTTAAACGTGTTTTTTTTTTTTTTTTATTTATTTATACTATCAACAATACAATAAAAAAATACGTTAAAAAAGAATTAGAAACAAAGTGTCATTAAAAAGTTCTCACTAATAGATTTTATTGTGCAATAAAGAATTTATCTATCTATCTAAGAAGAATCTAACATCTACGAGGGGCGTTCAAAATATTCTCGGTATTGATACGTTACAACCTCTTTTATATATATATTTGTTACTGGCCGCTAAGATTCATCCATTGACATTAAAAAAAAGTAAAATTGGAACCGAGATGTTCTTTTGTTTTTCTGCAATTGCCGAACAAACATGAACACCATGAGCGAATTAACAATTTTAACGAAATTAGAGCACCGATCCGTCATAAAATTCTTGACAAAACAGGGTAAAAATCAAAAAACCATAAAAGAGGAAATGGATTGTGTTTACCGTGAGTCTGCTCCTTCTTTATCTACTATTCAAAAATGGTCAAGCGAATTTAAGCGTGGAAGGGAGAGTATTGAAGATGACCCTAGACCTGGCCGGCCTGTAGTGGCTACCTCACAAGAAAATATTGATAAAGTGGAAAAACTTATATTGGAAGACGGCCGAGTGAAGGTAAAATCTATAGCTCAAGTAACCAATCTCTCTATTGGTACCGTACATGACATTATACATGACCATCTTAATATGTCAAAAGTAAGTGCAAGATGGGTTCCGCGAATGCTGACGCTTCTTCAAAAGGATATGCGTGTGGCTTGCTGTTCAGATTTTATCGACCTGTGTGGTGAAAATCCCGATGAGGTGCTGCAAAAAATAGTTACTGGAGATGAAACCTGGGTTCATCATTATGACCCAGAGAGCAAACAGGAGTCCATGCAGTGGCACATTAAGGGTTCAGCTCATCCCAAGAAGTTCAAATCCCGTCAGCTGGCAAGGTCATGGCCACAATATTTTGGGATTGTGAAGGAGTTTTGCTTATCGATTATAAAGAAAAAGGTGTAAATATCACAGGGCAGTACTACGCTAACGTTATACGTCAATTAAGAGATGCGATCAAAGAAAAGAGGCGAGGAAAGTTAACCAAAGGTGTTCTGCTTCTGCATGACAACGCCCCTGTCCATACTGCTCATATTGCCAAGGCAGCTATTGTTGAATGTGGGTTTGAAACTGTTACTCATCCACCCTATAGTCCGGACTTAGCCCCAAGCGACTTCTTTTTGTTTCCCAATCTTAAAAAGGATCTGCGTGGAAATAAATTTTCTGACGATGAAGCGTTGAAGACGGCCGTGGAGGAGCATTTTTACACCAAAGATAAAAAATATTTTTATGAGGGATTAAAAAAAATAATTGATCGATCTTATAAGTGTATGAACATAGGGGGGGAGTATATTGAAAAATAAAAATATCAAACTTTTCGTACTTGTTTGTTTTTATCCACATACCGAGAATATTTTGAACGCCCCTCGTATATCTAACAATACGCTCACCATCCACCATTCTACTTCTCTCCCTACCCAACCAAATACTGTATGATTCCGTTAATGCCGTCTTGGAAGCTCTTACCATCAATGTTTTGACCGTGGTCTAGTGGTAACAAACGTTGCCGTGAACTCGGGAGGTCGTGGGTTCGATTCCCACCGGGGGCAAGTTGTACATTGTATAATTTGTCTCGGTCTGAGTGTTTATATGTATAATATGTATATATTTACAAAAAAAAAAAAAAGTATAATATGTAGTTTATCAACCATCTAGTTTCCGTAACACAAGCCTCGTAGCTTACCACGGAAACTAGATGGCGCTGTGTGACCTGTCTGGAAATATTTATTTATTTATTTGACATTGTCCAATTCATTCAGTAAGTGGTGCAAAGACTATAAATATATCTCTTAAATGTCCTGCCTCCATGGTCTAGCAGTTAAGTCCGTGAATTTAGACTCGGAGGTACCGGGTTCGATACCTGGTCGGGGCACAAAAATATTTATTAATATAAATAAATACATTTAAATAATATTTAATTTAATTGTGATATCTCGAGTTTGGTACGCAGAGATATCGACGAGCTTGCCACTTGTCGTGATTGGCCTATAGTTAAGTTGGCTTCTTTATAAGCGTGGTTTCTGACCACCCCGAAAGGTAAACAGTCGTGATGATGTTGATACAAACAAAGGATTGTGCGAGCGAGAGGAAAGAACAGGCGTTAAACCCTCTTTAAGTGCAATACAGAATTTTTTTTTATATTTTTAAATATAATTTCAGCTCAAGTTAACCCCCATATGCCTCGTACATTTGGAGATGCTATCATCCACATGTCGCATATAGACTACGCAGTGGATGACCACACGCCACTTCCTGAACACGGTGGAAAGGGAGCCAGTCCTGAGGAAACCAAAATAGGACAACTTATTGGGGAGAATCTGGTCTGCGATGGAGCCACCTTACAAATGGGTGAGTCTATAACTTCCACTACACCGAACATTAAAAAAAAAGTTTTTTTTTTTTTAATTTAGGACTTTATTGGTGACGATTCCGACGTTGCTCTCAAAATGTCCACGAAATTGGATCGATTTGTAGACATAATGAGTTAATAGTAATTATCATGTGTTCGTTATTAAGAAGGTTCTTTGGATCTCAGATTTAAACATTTTCAAAAAATTAAAAATATAATGCCGCGAGTGACTAAGAAAAGCATCAAATTCTGCAGCATCTGGAATTTGATGATGACCTCATTAACTCATAAAAAAGAAAGATATTACGTCAGACTTGGCTGTATGGGTTATGTAGACCTTTTGCCTTCCCTATCACCTCATTATCATTATTATCATCCATCGGGAGAAGAGAACAAAACAACAACAACTAATATTTATATCATTCAAACATGTATTATTTCTTAGTATTAATTAGTTAAATTACTTATTTTAGTTTTAAAAAACTTTTTTATGATTTTAAAATAAAACAAACTGATTCAAATCAAATTTTGTTTCATAATTGTAAATTTATTTTATGACAGTTGAATGATGTGAAAGAGGTACTTATGGATGTTAAAAGTGCTTGAGCGTGTAGTAGGTTAATATGACAAAATGAATATTTACTCTGTATTCGACTTGTCGCTTTAAGTCGATCGACTTGGCGTTTGTCTATGGTTTTTTTGCTTTTAAATAGAACATATCATTCGAATAAGGGAACGCAATCTTCAATGTTGCCACAAAAATAAAATCCTATCAATTATTTAAAATGGTAACATCTATAAGGCAAAAAGAATTTACTGGTTATTCAGAAACAATTTACTGGTTATTCAGAAAAAGTAAAAACCATTAAGCAACAACAATTATGCAGTCTTAAACATAGATTTAACATCAGAGGGTAATCGTAAAACTACAAAGGTGGAGGGAAAACATGGCCCAGTCGCTAAGCAAGGTCCAATTAATGTGTCACTATAAAATGTATGTTAATTTAATTTTTCAGGTATCGGCAGCATTCCGGACGCAGTCCTATCGGCTTTGAAGAACCACAAGGACCTCGGAATCCATTCTGAAATGTTTAGCGTGGGGGTCATTGACCTCGTGAAGAGGGGCTGCGTCACCAACAACAGGAAGAAGACTCACAGGGGAAGGATCGTCGGCAGCTTCCTCGTGGGAAACAAGGAGCTCTACGATTTCGTAGATAACAACCCTTTCATTGGTAAGTTAGAGCCGCCATCTTGGATTTACTTTCTCACGCAGGCATCATCTGAACGCCTTCTTGAACACGTCCTATGTCATTGTTGCCGCCATCTTAATATACAATATCGTAGATGGCCATCTTGAATTTATCACGTGTGTCGTTGTGGCATTTATCTTGGATTTAACAAGTCCACTGTGTCGTGCAGCCATCTTGGATTTAACACGTCCATTGTGTCGTTGTGGCAAACTTCTTAGATTTAACACGTCTACTATGGCATAGTGGCAACCATCTTGGATTTAACAAGTCCACTATGTCGTGCAGCCATCTTGGATTTAACACGTCCATTGTGTCGTTGTGGCAAACTTTTTGGATTTAACACGTCTATTATGGCGTAGTGGCAACCATCTTGGATTTAATACGTCCACTGTGTCGTTGTGGTAATCGTCTTAAACTTAAGAAATCTACTATTGCTATATTTCACTTGAAATAAAGCCTTCAACGCTTTTTTACCGAATTTAGCTTAACGCCAAATCGAACGATTTTCAAAGCGAAATAAAGTGCTTATAGCGTCAAGTCAAACACAGGGTATGCCAAAGTAGCAGCCATTTTGGATTTAACACGTCCAGTGTGTCGTTACAGCCGCCATCTTGGATTTAACACATCGTCCATACAACATACATTCGCACTGTTGTACATATATACATACAAACATACATAGGCTGAAAAAGACCGATTGAAACATGATTTGCATGATGAAAAAATATATTTGATTTCAGAAATGCTGGAGATTGACTATGTGAACAACACGCATATAGTGTCTCTGCTCCCGGACATGACGGCCATCAACTCTTGCATTGAAGTCGACCTCACAGGACAGATCTGTGCTGATTCTATTGGTAATATGTTTACAAATTCAAAATTCTTTATTGTATAGATTGCTTATTCTAATTACAGTTGTACATGTCATGATGATGCAATCTGCCCATATTATGGGCATACAATATGCTTATGTCAATAGATATTTATTTATTTGTTCTTGTCAATTTATTGGAATACAATGTTAATGTCAAAATTTGCATGCTAAAAATTCTTTTATTGAGTAAAAACAGTTGTCAATAAGAATTTTCTTTAACTCAATAGTAAAACGTTTTATAGGTAACTCTCGTATCTCTCTAGGAATTTTATTATATACTCTAATGCACATTATGTGGCAGTTTCTGCCGTTATATTTACTTACACAAGACATTATATTGGTAAACAACTTCATAGGAAAATAACATACATACATATCTTCACGCCAGATCCCTTGCGGGGTAGCCAGACATAATTGAGCGCCACTTGTCACGATCACGACATAACTCTTTCGCTTCTTCGACATTCATCAACCCTTTTATTTCGATGGCTTTTCAACTCTATTGTTTTATTTATTTGTTCGTAATATTTGAGTCTTGGTCTGCCAGGGTCTTCTTTACCCACAACTTACGCATTATATATCTTGTCAATCTCTCTTTACTCATCCTTTCAACATGCCCGAACCTAGGAAATTAAATTATAGTAATTTTTATATTATTACATTTTTGTTTAATTCTGATTGGTGGCATGATAATCGGCATATATAAAAAAATACTTTAGTATCAGCACGACCGTATCCCTTTTGAGGTGGTCAGAAACCACACTTTCTAAGAAGCAGATTTACATTTAGGCAACTTTACTCATCTCACTTAACGACAAGATTGCGATATTTACCATCTTATAACACTGCTGAGAGTCGTGTCCCTCTCCACGGATCACTTTGTCCCGGACGATGCTGCTCCATCCGGGTCTGTTTACGGCTGCATGTAGGCAGCATTTGGGTATTTAGGTTGGTGCGGATCTGGTCCTCCTTGAGTATTGACACATCAGTTCTTGGTGCTGCCCAAGGGATACCCAACATACGCCTCCAGCGCCACATCTCAAAGCAAAGGGATCGATGCGGCTACGATCACCGGCTTATATATATAACACACTTTGATATATATACATTTTTTTTGTAATATTAGGAACGAGGATGTATTCCGGATTTGGAGGACAAGTGGACTTCATCAGAGGAGCTGCCGAATCCATTGACGGAAGGGGGAAACCTATTATAGCTCTCGTCTCCACTACCAAGAAGGGAGAGTCCAAAATTGTGCCTACACTTAAACAAGGTAATTTATTATTTATCATTAATTTATTTAAAAAAATCATTGCATGGGCAAAGGGCAAGGACGCGGTCACCACGACCGACATCAGTCTCTACCACTATGCCGGCCTAACAAGATGCTTTGATTCGAGAGTTTTCAAATCAATCAAATCAAAATATTTTTTTATTTCCATTGGTTCTCTCAAAACAACTTGGATACAGTCAGAACTAATAAAATCAATACAATTTTCACAAATGTACTAATCAAAGTGGTAATAATGGTTGGACCGTAAACAGGCAATAATCCATATTTATGTAGGCTATGCACAACATTATTGCTACAAGCAAGTAAAACTAACTAACTTAGAAACTACTTAAATAACATCGTGGCTGTAAAGAGGCCGTGTTAGTTTACATTCTAAATACTTAATAATTATGATGTACAGAAATTATATACATATGTCAAATAATTTATAAATGTATAGAACAAAAAAATAATAATAATAATAATAAAAAAAGATGTCATCTTATAATCTAAATACTAATAATGATATGTCAATTAAACATAAATTCATAGCTGTAAATGGGCCGTGTCATCTTATATTCTAATAGCATTAATGTTAATTAATATTCGTGGCTGTAAAATGGCCGTGTCACCTTACAACCTAAATAAAACATTCTATGTCAAGTAAATTTAAATTTAAATTCGTGGCTGTAAAAGGGCCGTGTCAATTAAGAATAAATATAAAATTAAATATTAAGAATTATTATTAATTTATAAAATACGGCCGAGTACTTCTATGCAATGGTATCTTTCATTGCATCTTGTAGCTCATAATAACTTTTGTTTATGAGAATATTAGAATAGCGTAGAATTTTGATTGAAGCCACGACTTTGTATAAAATATGTCATAATAAGTTTGATTGCCGACAGATAGTAAATCTAATCAGTTACCTCATTCCCAGTAGCTCCGTACGTATTCGTGAACTATACCCCCACCGTCTATTTGCAGTTAAATATTGCCGAACTAACGCAGGTAAACGTATGCCACTAAGGCGAATTCTACAATCCTATAATGATCTCTTTCATTGTGTCGATCTCTTTGCATTGTCGCCTGTCTCTTACAGAAACCAGGTCTTGCAAATGTTAACTTTAGAAGAAAGAGATAATTAAAATGGTATATATCTAGCAGTTATATTACTGTACAAAAAGTTGGTTTTTTTTTTTTTTTAATATTATTATGGTTTTAAAACAACTCATGGGTTACATTTACTTCTTTTAACATTTGGATTACTGAAGCTGGTTGTGCAGATATTAACATTGTTTGTAAAACCAATTTATTGTGTATTCTCTCTCTGTACAATTGTTTGTAATCCTGTATATAATAAAATAAAAATAAAAAATAAAATAAAATATTTTTTAGTGATGTTTTAAATTTTGCATATTCTAAATTTGTTGCATCTGCCGATAATTTATTATATAGCTGTATACCATTTTGGAGACTATGGTGTCGTCCACTATCCGAATGGCCCGCCTCTGCAGGACATTGAGAGCATCTGTAAGATACTTAGCGGAGGTGAGAACAAACGAACGACTTGTGCTAAAAAAAGTGGTGTTTTCATGTTGACATTTCTTAAAACGAACGCGGCCTTAGACTAACAAATATGGTTATTAATTAGTGTTTTTTTTTTCCACGTTAGGTGCTGGCGTTGTTACGACTCGTGCGCACGTCCACTATGTGGTTACGGAACAAGGAATAGCTTTCTTATTCGGCAAGACTTTAAGACAACGCGCCTACGAGCTCATCAAGATTGCGCACCCCGACCACAGGGAGGCGCTGGAGAAGGCCGCTTTCGAAAGACTTAAATGCATGCCAGCTCCTTAAATAATGATAAAAATAACTTAAGAATGCAGTAAAGTAAAACTGTCTCCGTAGTCTAGACTTGGAGGTACCGGGTTCGATTCCTGGTCGGGACACAAAAATATTTATCAAAATAAATAAAAATACATTTAATTTATTTGTGATATTTCTCGACTCTTGCCACTTGTCATGATTGGCCAATAGTAAAGTTGGCTAAATATGAATCTGTTTATTTATAAGCGTGGTTTCTGACCACCCCGAAAGGGGTCGTGATGATACTTTTTACTTTTTAGTATCATCACGACCGTTTCCCTTTTGGGGTGGTCAGAAACCACGCTTATAAATAAACACATTAACATTTAGCCAACTTTACTATTGGCCAATCATGACAAGTGGCAAGAGTCGAGAAATATCACAAATAAATTAAATGTATTTTACATTAATAAATTCATTTGTGTCCCGAACAGGAATCGAACCCGATACCTCCGAGTCTAAATCCACAGACTTAACAGGCTTTTTAGCAAAAAAAACTGTAATTAACGGTTTATCATTACACCCCGTAGAACACAGTCTGTTGGAGATGGGCCTACAGTCGCCATGCTGGCCAGACGGGTTGGCGAGGGATCTGATATCAATTTATTAACGATCACGGACTTGAAAAATCTTTAAATTGTTGGAGTGTGCGAGCGAGATGGATGCGAATTGTTAACAAACATTTTTTTTATAACTTGTGAAAAACTTTTTAAGTTACTGCATTCTTAAGGATTATTGTGTAATTTTTTAATGTAACAATTATTATATTACGTTATGGCCGAATTGAAAATGACAAACCCCTGTTTTGTAAGTACTGAATCTTCTCGCTTTTTATGAAATAAATTAATATTAAAGTTGTAAACTGCTTCCGTGGTATATGATTATGATATATATATATCAATTATTTTTAGATTTAGTTTTTATTTTTATTCGAAGCTATATAAAAGAATTACAATATTAAATAAACTATATTACAACAAAATCTAACCTAAAATAATAATAATAATACATAGAAAATAAAACTTAAATACTTACAAAAAAAATAGCTCCTCCAAATCGCTCCTCCAAATAGCTCCTCCAAATCGCTCCTCCAAATCGCTCCTCCAAATAGCTCCTCCAAATCGCTCCTCCAAATAGCTCCTCCAAATCGCTGTCTTGTGGCATGGTGCAGTGTATCACTAGCAGCATTTCCCCTTTGAATGATGATACTTAATTTTTGGGAGAAAAAACTGGTATATCAATTGGCTTTGGTTGGTTTAAATTGTCTTCCAATTCTGATTTTTCTTTTCTCCATTTGACGACAACTATAAAAACAGTCCCTTTAGTGTCGTTATATAGCATCGTTTCGACTGCAAATGGGATGATTACGATGATCTCCGCGTACTTGTTGCGTTTAAGGCGCGCGAAATAAATTGTATAACAGTATGTCTAGTGTGACAGTGAAGTTTCGGAAAACGTAACTGCTGTAGTTACGTTTTTTTATTTTACATTGCGTGTTATTGCAAGTTTAGCTATAATAACAGGCAATGAACATCGGAAATTCAGTAAAAAAACTCTACTACTATAGTTGCGTTTACGAAACTTCACTGTCACACTAGACATACAGTTCCAATAAGTGATACCATATCAAAAATTGACAATAGTGAATAGTTTACTTTTTAAGTGTATTTTTTTATATTTTATCATGTTCTAATTAAGTATCTAATATTTTTTTGCATAATTAAATCTAAATTTATTAAACGAATTTATTTCATTGTATTTTTAAAGTTTAAGCATTATTTTTGTAATTTTTTTTGCATTATTTTTACACCACGATTGTATTCAAATCACTATGTTTTAAATGGTTATGTTATGTTATTAGTATAAAAAAATTAAATAAATAGATTTTACTGTTTTTTTGTGTTTTTATTAATCATAATTTTAATAATAAGCCGTCCATTAATCACGTGAGAGGGGACTTCGGCTAAAATCACGAAATATCACGTGTATTTTTGTCTAGACATTTTATCATGGTCCTTAATTATCTTTATATACCTGTATTTAAAGATAATATTCTAAAAAAATAAGATTCTTTGTAGGTACTTAAAAAGTACATGTGATTTTGGGTGGGGTAGGGGATAGTCTTAAACCTCACCAAGGGGAAGAGGGGGAGTTAAAAATGCTAAAAAACATCACGTGATTAATGGACGACCCCTTTATAGCCTAAAACCTATATAATCCTTCCCCAGTGACATTCCTTTACTTAAAATACAATAAAATATATGGGAACGCGGCTTAAAGTGAAGAAATATCAATATGGAAGAAAGTACAGTCAGTTACCGGCCCTTAACTTCAAGGTAAGTATTTGAGATTAATTTGTTTGTATTCTCATCTGATGAATGATGAAATAGGTGACAGGAAAGGCAAAGGGTTCTAAGCCCATACAGCCAAGTCTGAAGTAATATATATTTATTTCTTTCTTAGTAGTTATTGAGGTTAGCATAAAATTCCAGATGTTGCACAATTTGTGCTTTTCTTGTCGCTCGCGGCATTATTGCCCAAACACGCCTGCAGGCCTATTCTGTGAAAAATTGCGCGAAGAACTCTGTTGACGTAGATTTCTTTATCTCTCTCTATTTAATATTATTATCATTATGAGTAAAAATTTACTTCTTATTTTTGTATTATGTGTTCCTTTTGGGGTGTATCAGGCAAAGCTTTTTGTAGATGTCGCTAGCGGCACTGGTACCTTGTTTTACACCTGTCGCATCATTTTTTAAACGTTTTTGTAGGTTTTAATTTAAAAAACAGAAAAATGAATTTTTAATTAACGTTACCTACCTTAAAAGACGAATTAAGAAAGCGCACACCGTCTTTAAAAAGAAAAAAGGTTTTATTAATAGAACGGCAATTTTGAGATCACCATATCCTTGATTTCGATTTGTTCACTAAAAATCTGCTTACTTCGGCATAATATCCAGAAAATAATAAATTTCGCAATAAAAATACATGTTTTCTATGCAACTGACAGTTATATTAGGTACCATCTATCTTGCGCCATCTACCGTGATAAAAAGTTAGTGATACACCCCATTATAGAATTAACTCCAATATCCCTAGAATATGTAGGTAGGTTTTAATGACTTGTTTGGATGTCGACCTGTTCGAGACATCTCCTTTCACCCTCAGACGTTTATTGACTACAGAGTACTGTGATGAGCATATTGAGTAGATGTCCATTAAAATGTTGAAATATTACATTATTATTATTTTAAATTATTTATTTGATCCTTTTTTTAGTTTTTTTTATTTTATATATTTTTCTATTACTTATGTTTCATTTATATTTCTTGTCAAAATTTGTAAAATGTTGTTTGAGTTACCTACTTGTTGTTACACTTAATTACTTTTATTATATTGTATGATTCTTAAGTTGTAATACGGGATCAGTATACAAATGCAATTGTTATTTCATATCTCATTGTTATTGTACTGAGTTTGTTGGGTTTTTCCTATACGGTCGCTCCAGAGCCTCGGATTATAAGATTTTTCTGTAAGCGATAAACTTTAAAACTAGATTGCGTTCCAAAATATATTTAATTTCCGTCAATATTAAAAGACACAATTTTACCGGCGAAAGATGGGCTGATTATATTTTGACATGTTCCAAAGTGACAGGCTATCACGTGGTGTATATCAAAATATTGATCAGAGATTATTTTAATCATCCTTTCTGCAACTGGCCGAGGCTATAAAGACTGTGGACAGTAATCCCGACAGGATATAATCTAATATAAAAAATATTGGAACGCAATCACAATGGGTTCTATAAGGACATGAATTAATAAAAATACATTTTTATTATTATTTATTTATTGTAAAGTGCAGAACATAATATAATTTCAAAATAACACCAAGGAGACAGAGTAATCAAAATACCTGAAGTCGGAAAAATTTGGGCAAAATACAAATATTATATTAAACTCCATTGAAATATGTAATATCTTTGCAATACCGCGCAAGTCAATTTGACTCATTTTATAGGGGACTAAAAAAACTGTTTTTACAATTGAATTGAAGATACCTGATGGGCCCATGGGGACACTCAGCCAAGCGTCTGGCCAAGGAGTTGTCCAAACGGCTTGAGACAGAAAAGCTGGCAATTATTTCTGCCAACGTATTAGCTTAGTTATACAGAGGGGAAATGTTGCCAGTTTTCTCGGAAGAGTCGTCTGTCTCTAGAGGACATTTTTTACTTATAGTTTATTTTTTATTAGGTTTAGTTTGTTGCGGCTTTTTGCAACCTCTTTGGACTGACTTTGACCTCCTTTCTAACTGACAACTTTAGACGACATTATTTTATGACAGAATGACTTTGAATTTAGAACACAGATGACAACGAAATGAAGACGCAATAAATGAAAATTAAAGACAAAATTTATGATTTTTATTTAAAAGCAGACATAAAGTTATCATTTCAAGAAGAAGTGTTCCTTTCTGTAATAGTTTATATTAACTTTTAAGTGGTTTTAATTAATTATACTGTTTGGAAATTAACATGACAAGAAAATGGAAAAAAAATCTTGTCACTGTTACACATGATGCAATTATTGTCTATATAGTTGTTGTATTGTATATAATATTTATGTTATTATATATGTATTATTATTCACTTATTACCAATTAGAACAATCAGGGTTCTTTAATTCAATTACAAAAAAATATTTGTTAGTAATAAGACTATTTTTAGAGTTACAATTTGTGTTATTTCATTATTATAACGTACTAACATTTCTGTGCTCGAAGAGCTTAAGCTGACCAGACTCTCTACCGTCTGCTTTGCCCAAATTCTGCAATACTTTGGCCACATTGCAAGAAGAGAAAACAATAATCTAAAAATAGAAAAACATCTAATCACGGGCAAGGTAGACACACTACGCCGAGGACTGAAACAGTTAGAGACGGCTGGTGCATGAGCTTTTTGCAACGGAGTCATGATCCCCATCAATGGGGTATCGATTAAGGAGGGTAAGCAGATTTTATTAAATTAGTCACTAATCTCAAGGTCAAAAAAAGTCAGCATTCAAGTTGACCTGCTTGAATTTATAGTTTTCAAGTTAATTTAGCATTGTGACTCCTCCTGAAGCTCTGAATATATATATATATATATATTTATCTCTTCTCCCGATGTATGATGAATGAGGTGATAGGAAAGGCAAAGGGTCAAGCCCATACAGCCAAGTCTTACGTAATATATCTTTCTTTTTTATGAGTTAATGGGGTCATCATCAAATTACAGATGCTGCAGAATTTGATGCTTTTCTTGCACTCGCGGCAAAAACTTTTTTTTTAAACTGCAAAACGACTTTTTTTTTAAAGACGACAGTAAAATGGAAATAATTTACAGTGATGATTAAATCACAAATTAAAAGTTACCATTTTCCTACATAGAGTGTAAAAAAATCAACTGCGTCTTTTTAGGTAGCCATCTTTTAATCTGAAAATATTTAACCAATCAGTAATTAATTTTAAATTATTACTACCTATTTAGATAACTATAATAAGGTTAATCACTAATATGTTCTTTACTTGTATTTTATAAATATTTTACAAGTAGCTATGATAATTACCTTTCTTATTGGACGCAACGACCTTTAAAGTACTTATTAAATTGTTGTATTTTTGGGCAAAAACAAAATGGCGTCAAAGCAGATGTCTTAAAATAGCAATTAAGTAAATGATTACTCTGTCCCCCAGTATTGCACGCCACCCAATCAGTTCCGTCCTGTGTCCTAACCATATTCTCAAAATCGACCAAACAACCGAAGTTAAATCCAAACTGCTCTTTTTGGTCATTTGATAATGTTTCAATGTCAAATCATAAATTTGACAACTAAGTAAGATTTTGTCTTCAAATAAGCACTTTACATGTCTGTGCAAAAGCGCGGGAAAATATTGATATTTTAAAAAAATATATTATTTATGACCCATTCAGCCTAATTAAAGAATGTTGTTTTTTTAAAGTTACCTAGGCAGTGGAAATAAGCTCGGTTGATCGACCAATAGTGATCCATTTTATAGCAGCGACAGCTATTTCTATAACTACGGCAGTATATTGTTAATTCTTTAAAACTAGTAGCGCAATGGCCCATGGCCTCAATTGTCACGCAACAGAGATGATGTCGAATGTGATATTTTAAATGCGACATAATTCGATTGAAAAGTGAATCACGGCCTATTGCAGTGTTAGTAGCAAATCGACGCGCGACTTTATCTACTTTCCTTGCCGATTAAATTTCTTACCTCTAGTTCCTGAGGAGATTAATATAATTCAGTCAGACATAATATTAATAGCTCACTGAAATATGTTAAGCTGGTAAATAGTCGTGTAGAGAAATGCCTGCTATTGAGGAGTAATTTCTAGAGAAATGTTCAAGTCGAACCTAACCTCTCGGGTAATCCTACAAAGGTCGGTTTAAACCCTCCGGCATGTACCAATGAGAAATACACTTTTCTTACGTACATTTGTCATAGATTTAACGGGTTCAAGACTCAGCTTTACGCAGTGGAAGTTGGTGCAAGAGGAGTTCCAGCAAAATCTTTGCATCACTTACTGAAAGAATTGAGCCTAAGCAGGTCTGCAGAAGATACATTTATGGAACGAGCTTCCAAGACGGCATTAACGGAATCATACAGTATTTGGTTGGGTAGGGAGAGAAGTACAATGGTGGATGGTGAGCAAGTATCGCGCATAAAAAAAAAAAAAGGAGGCCTCCTTTTCTTAAACCAGCCTATTGTAAGTCGCAAGCCCGAGACACCATTCTTCTCATCTCCTACCCACACACGATGGACCCGGCACCCGCACGGTAAATCCATGGAATGCTTAGAAATTTGTCTTCTCTCTTCACCACCGTTCCCGTGCCTCGAAGAGCACGTTAAGCCGTCGGTCCCGGTTCCACTAATACCAACTTGTGGAATCGTTAATAAATTGTCATTAAAAATTGACATCAGAACCTCGCCAACCTGTCCGGCCAACGGGGGCCAAATTCTCCAGATATTTGTTCTGGAAGGCCCATCTCCAACAGTGGATATCTAGGACGCCGAGTTCAAGGGGCTGTAAGTATATAGTAGTAATTCCTGAATTCCTGCCGGGTAAAGTCTGTATTCCAAACCCATTAGCCATCCGGACCTGGACGACCGCACTGTTGATGAGAATTGGGAGAAATATGACGCTAAATAACGTAAATGCTAAACTACGACTTGTCACAAGTTTTACGTAACTTCAAAATTTGGTTTGCAAACATTAGGCATAATAATATTTGCGTTGGCAGGATAAAGTCCGCTACCCTTTCGTCCTTCATTTTCCATTTTATAAGAATACCTGGAAGCCTTTTATGACCCGAAGCCTTTCAACGATCCGCGGATCTGAGCTATTCACTGCTGTAAAATGGATCACAAACTATCGCGAGCCTATGAAAATGTGTCGCAAAAACACTGTCATATTTACAATTGAATAAACATTAAGATACACACGTGTACCTGGAACACACCTAGGCAGTATACACTATCGGATAGAATGTACACAGTACCTGATAGAATGTACACTGTACCTGATAGAATGTACACTGTACCTGATAGAATGTACACAGTACCTGATAGAATGTACACTGTACCTGATAGAATGTACACAGTACCTGATAGAATATACACACTAGCTAATATAATGTACACACCACCTGATTAAATGGGCACATCACCTGGTAGAATGTACTCACCATTAATATAATGTACACGCCACCTAATGTAATGTACACACCACTTAATAAAATGTACACACTACAGGCTGATTTATACACACCACCTGATAGCAAGGTGTGGCATGTTCCAACAAAAGAAAAACATCTTAACGCATTTTTTTTTAATTTACATTTTTTTTTTCATATTAATCTTATTTTAGTTGTGTAATTTAGTGAACATTTTGAGTCAGCAATCTGACCAGCGCATACTCGACAGTTTGGATAAATATATAACAAAATTATTAATTAAGACTAAAATTAGAATATTGAGAACAATTATATTTAAATGATAAAAAAACATACCATTTGTATAAAATAAATTTAGTTTTTAATTAAATCAACTTACCGACGACTTTACGACGTAAAAAAAAGAATAATATGGACCCTAAAATAATTATACTTAGTCGAGTTAATTCTAAAATACGGTCTACTATTCCTATGTTTCACAAACTAACTCAAAACTGTATCCCACTGACATATTTATTACCAAATTCATATTTAAACCAAATATTAATATAATTTAGTTTGTTTTAAATATTTTTTAAAATAATTCTAAGTATTAGTACATAGATGTGGTATGTGCATTATAATGTTTTTTTAAGTACAATTGGACGTAAACACAAAAAAAGATCCAATCCACATGTGGCCACAGCCTCCTGATTGTTATTTCTGATAGGTTTGACTCCCGCTATGTGCATATCTAATATGTATTTTTGCAGGGATCCATGGTTGTTTCTTGGCGGATGTCAATGGCAATTAATATATATATATATATTTTTAAAATATATTTCCAGACAGGTCACACAGCGCCATCTAGTTTCCATGGTAAGCTACGAGGCTTGTGTTACGGAAACTAGATGGTTGATAAACTACATATTATACTTTTTTTTTTTGTAAATATGTATATACATATTATACATATAAACACCCAGACCAGATTATACTGACACTTGCCCGAAGTGGCACATGCCAGACATTTGCCAAACAGTGGACATGGGTCTAAGATTGATTATATTGTATTGTTACTAACACTATGAAAAAATGTCTGAATGTTTTTGTTAATTTTTTATTAAGTTAATTTTAGGTTATAGGCTATTGAAATTGGATCTGAGATTAGTCAGAAAATTTAATACATTTAGAATAAGTAAAAAATGTTATATTTATCTGGAACTTTTTTTTAAATTTAATATATTATTCTAAGGACCCGTTTGGCATTCATAAAAAAAATCGGAAAAAAATGTGGATTGGATCCTTTTTGCGTAACTGCATTAAATTGTTTAAATGAATGAATGACTGTTAAGTACCTAATTACCAGTCATTCATTCTTTTTTTAAGACATACACAAGTCAAATTTTAATTTTTTTTTTACATTAAGCCAACTATAAAATATGCCCATCATGATAAGTGGCTCGTCGATATATCTTGCTATCTAGTTCTATCCCGGTACCCCAATCTCTAAATCCACGAACTTAACCGCTAGACCACGGAGGAAATATATTTGTGTATTGCTAATTATCCTATAACATCTTTGAAAGATGCTGATTCATATTTATATACTATTTAATTACTATAGGCCCATCATGACAACGAGCTCGTCGATTCGATATCTCTAGCGTACCAAACTCGAGAAATATCACAAATAAATTATTGTGTCCCGACCAGGAATCGACCCCGTTGACTCCGAGGCTATATCGAACATGGACTTAACTGCTGGACAAATGTATCAGTTTTATTTTAAAGGTCAGCATTCAGCTGGTACTATTGACGCCATTTATAAATTAAATAGCTACAATTACAGAGGCTATTTTGATACAACTCAGCCTTAGATGTTCATAACATAGTTCATGGTTCAATAATAAACTATACTTTACCACATCTATGTATTATTACATAGTAGTATACAATCAATATATTAGTATTTAATGGCTAAAAAGAATCCATATTAACCAGTCTGGTTTAAATCTATATTATTTAAAATTATAAAAAATGTTTTTGCTTTTTTAAGAATAATTTTATTGTCAAATTGTCAGTGGGGGCCAAAATTATTAGAGATATAATAACATCTGTCTGTATTAGATACACACGCACACCGCAGCTTCGCGTCTTCACACCGCTTCATTACTGCAAATATAAAAATTCAATATTAAAAGTCTAATTATTAATAAATATTCAATTTACACCAACCGGTCTGGCCAGCCGTGGCGAGTGTATGCCAAACTCTTCAGGGCCTATCACCAACAGGTCTGTGAGACTATGTACTAGGGGCTGTAATGAATGAATAATTAGGGGGTCCCGGTTCCACTAATGCCTACTTGTGGAATCGTTAATAAATTGTCATAAAAAATTCTGGCCAGCGTGGCGAGTGTAGGCCAAATTCTCCAGATAAATGTTCTGAAAGGCCCATCTCTAACAGTGGTCTAGGGGCTGTATAATGATGATTAGGGGGTTTATCGCATTTCAACCCTCTCATTCTCACAAATAAAAAAATTCAAGGATTTTTTAAGTCAATGTACGGCCTGTTGGTGAAAGGTTGGGGCTAAGCAGGTCTGCAGGAAATACATCTATGGAATAAGCTTTCAAGACGGCATTAACGGAATCATACAGTATTGGGTTGGATAGGGAGAGGAGTAGAATGGTGGATGGTGAACAAGGAGGCCTCCGTTGTAAGCTAGGTCTCAAATCCTAGACACCATTCTTCTCATCTCTTAATGTGAATCCATGGAATGCTTAGAAATTTGTCTTCAAAATAAACTATGATCAATATTGGCAGTTAGCTTGGCACTTTGGTTATTTTAGCCAATGACATGTCTCATAGGCATAAGTTAAAGATGGCAAAAGGCAATCAGCATTTGCAGCAACTGGCCGGTTCTATCAACTTTGTTATAATTTTAATCAAATATTTCATTTTATTTTAAAAAAATAGAGAAAAGGTATTATTATCAAGATCCCTATCCCTTTCGGGGTGGTTAGAAACCACACTATTTCTGTTTTGTTTTAATGAAGCGGATTCACATTTAGCCAACTTTACTATAGACCAATCATGACAAGTGGCAAGCTCGTCGATGTGTCTAGCGTTCAAAATCAAGAAAAAACACAAATAAACTATTGTGCCCAGACCAGGAACCGAACCTGGCACCTCCGCATCTATGAAAGTGAAAATATGTCCAAAATGTCTGTAATTTTATTTCCTATGAAGTTGATAGACTATCAGCCAAGTTGCAAGGCCAAATTATCTTTTGACAAGGTGGCCGAAATAACTCAATAAATATCGATTATTTTAGTGAACCTTTCTGTAACCGGCTGTGTGAGCGAAAGGGTTAAATCGTTGGATTTGAACCCGGTACCTCCTGCTATAACTTAACAGTATAGTGAATATTAACTTTACTGCAGGAGCCTTCCGTCTACCACTCAAGTAGCTTGGTTCACTTGAGTGTGGGTAACGCAGCCACTTAAGTGAACAAAAAATTGAATACATACTTCTAAATACCATTATCAAATGAAATAGACTACAAAGAGATGATAATAGTACCAAACTAGGTTAATGTAATTTTAATCATAATGAGTCAGAAATTGTTACATTTTGAATTTTTGGACAGAGCTTTCTTTAGAGAGAAGATCAATTAAAATAAACTACACTACAAATAAAACTAAATCTATTTGCTAAACCTGTAAACTATTTCTCTCCTTTCAGCGCAACCGTTAATAATAGGACATATGCCATAAAATTTGTATATTTCGTCATGATCGTAGAACAGTGAGGGATCAGCTATATTTAAAATTTTCATGGCGGCATTCAACTGTTATTTCGACTGTTTTTTTGTCCCTTTTTAAGTTAATACTAGTCTAATAATAAGTGCAATCCTTTTAGATTTCATTTTGGAACCCTTTCTAACATTTGCACTATAAATTACAGACCACAAACAATATAGTATCATCACGACCGTTTCCCTTTCGGGGTGGTCAGAAACCACGCTTATAAATAAGCGGATTCACATTTAGCCAACTTTACTATGGGCCAATCATGACAAGTGGCAAGCTCGTCGATGTCTCCAGCGTACCAAACTCGAGAAATATCACAAACAATATAAAACTATATATAAATATATATGCAAAATTATGGTTTTTTTTTTAAATCCGACACTGTTCTACGATCATGACGATTTATTTGTATATTTCACCTATATAACAATCGTTATATTATGGTATGTCAGTTAACAAATTTTAAAATAATAACAATAATGCTATTAACACCATGCATCGTAGACAAAGGAGCATTAGGAACACAATACAGTAGAAGGCATAAGACCACAAAATTATACAACTATTTAAAAGAATTTTCCGTCAAAGGCATGTCAATAAATTCAGACAGGTTATAAAAAGCATTATTTTGGAAAAAGATTTTCAATTTTGTTTTAAATTCATTTGGTTGTAGTCTAGTTATAATCTCAGGTAGTTTATTGTATAATGTAATTTTCAACGGCAAACCTTGCTTAAACATTTTTCTCAACCTGGTTTGCCTTACATAGATTTCATTAATGATTTTTTTTTTTAATTTTTACTTTTACACATTTCAACGACAACAACAAACAGGTAGTAGACTGATGGTGACAATTTCCCCAGTCTGTCGGGGCGGGGAAGTATCCACCGTCCGTGCTACTAAACCCAGTAAAATGTATCCAGACAGACTGGAATTGCCGCCATGCCCAGTCAAGCTGGCATTGTGTTAGGGACTAATTGATTATGATATATATATATATTGTTGATGGTTGGTAGTTTGTTGTATCCGTAATTAGTATTATAAGTATGTATTTATAAATTACTATTATAGCATCAGTTAATTTAAGTATCTTTTATATCATGTTTGCGTTATTACTCTATCCTTGTTTTTTTTTTCTTTCCATAGTATTTGTGTTTAACTTCTATTATGTATAAAAATATTTTTGGCTCTCAATGTCTTCTTATTGTTATTAATTTATTACACAGATGTTCAAACTTGTCACGTGCCAGCAAAGCCTTCAAATGGGGGCCCTTAGTGGTTCATATTATTTATTAGTTTTCAATTTTAGTATCTTGCAAGCCACAGTGACAATTTTGTTTATCTGCGATATTGTTTGTGTTTGTTGCCTAAACAAATGAGGTCCCTAATCTAATATTAATACTTTCTATATGAAATAATATTTAAAATGATTTTTTTATCTGGCAATACAGTAAATAATAAAGGAGATGTTTCAGTTTTGTATAGAGCTTTGTCTATCACTTTGTACACACATTAAAGTAGGCGAATATAGGAAGGGCACTGCTGTTTTTATTTTCATTTTTTTTTTGTTCTATTCTCCCGATGAATGATAAATGAGATGATAGGGAAGGCAAAGGGTGTAGCCCATACAGCCAATTCTGACGTAATATATCTTTTTTTTATTACGAGTTAATGATTGAAGATGAAATTCCAGATGCTGCAGAATTTGATGCTTTACTTGGAGTCACTCGCGGCACCATAGCTCAAACACGTCGGGTAATATATGGGAGTTGACAGCGCGGGAAAACCGCAAAAAATTAACTGCAACTTGTGCCCCATATTTAAAGTCCAATTTATCGTTTTCCATAATTATTCACATTGTAGCACATTATTAAACAAAACAACACTTTTGTCCAAAAATATCCACAGTAAATTAATTTACAAAACAAAAACTTGCACTTGACATGTCCACGCAAAATGGCGCGAAGAACTCTTTCGTTTTTATTTTCATTATTTTACGAACTTCGTCGGTTTAGAAATATTGTTAATTATTCCAATCAAATACTTTTTACTCATAAGTTATTTTTTTTGCTTTAGTTTTCTTCTGTCAAATGCTATGATGGTGTAGACATGCTTTGGTGGTAAACTAATGTATTAACTCTGACAGCCAAAACTTTAGGACATTTAGACAGTATAGATGGTAGGTGCAATATTAAGTAAGTCCATATATATATACATGCCAATATTTACTTACTATTATTTAAATAAGTATAATAATTATTATTATTTGCAGCAACAACATCATTATTTCTATATTATTTTACTCATCGTTTAAGTGGTTTATTCGTATTTTTATTATGTGATATATATAATTATATAAAACATACTATATATCACATAATAAAAATACAAATAAAACACTTAAACGATGAGGAAAATATTACAGAAATAATGATGTTGTTGCTGCAAATAATAATAATAATAAAAAATTGTATACATCACGTTCCTATATACATTTTTTTTTAAGATAGCTCGATTTAAATCTTGTTTTATATTTAATGATAAGTCGTTTCAGAGATTTGCAGCAACAATGAATGGGAGACAAAAGAAGTGGTGAGAAGGAATGGAGAGTGTGGAGTTGAATCTAAATTGATCTATATATATATATTATCCTACTAGTAAATAGGCCAATCATGTCAACTGGCAAACTCTAGAAATATAATTAATTATTGTGTCCCGACCAGAATTCGAACCCGGTAAGCAGTTTGGAAAATATTCGTGCACTTAAATTGCAAATATTTTTTAAGTAAAGCCAAAATCGAAACATCACCTTTGGTAAACTAATCTATTAATATTAAACAATTAAGAAAATCAATTACCATTGGAACGTAAAGCACTAGGCGTAAAGACAAGTAAAAAATTGTTACTTTTTAATATAATAATTTATTAAAAATACACAAAGTTTTCATAAAATAACTTATACACAACGTTTAGGCTGCTCTCCCAGAGATGTGCGAGGATGTACTGACCAAGTCTTCTCGCTCCGCAATATCACAGAAAAGTTTTTGGCCTTAAACGAGAAAGTTTTCTGGCTTTTGTGGATTCGGACAGGGCTTTTGATAGAGTGAGTATGGAGTGGATGACAAACTGCTGCAAGCTATACAGTCTCTGTACAAGGACTGTAAAGCTTGTGTGCGGGTGATAATTATGTCGCCTTGCTTTGAATCCCGAATGGGCGTCAAACAGGGCTGTGCTTTCGGCCATTTTTCACTCTATATCTCGACAAATGCCTAAAAAGAGTGAGAAGAGTAACTGTGGGCTAAGGAGTGATCTAGTGGTAAACTGCTTGCTCTATGCAAATCCGAACAACAACTGCAATCACTAGTTACAGAATTAAAAGAAGGATGTGCAGAAAAGGGACTCCGTATGAATGCGAGAAAAACCAAGGTCAATGACAACCGTGACGATAAAGATTGATGATGAAACTCTAGAACAAGTAAATGAAATTATATATCTGTTTTCACTGCGGATGGGAAGTACGATAGGGATGTTGAAAGAAGAGTGAATGCGGGAAATAGTGTTAACGGTGCCCTGGGGTCATTGATCGCCAGTCTAAATGTCAGTGACAAAGCTCGGCTCGCCATACACAATGCCATGCTGGTACCAACACTGATGTATGGAAGCGAGACGTGGATATGTCAGAATACGCATGAGAGTAGGGTTAATGCAGTAGAAATGAGGTCGTTGCGTCAGATATGCGGCGTCACATTGGCGGACCGCATACGAAACGTCGAAATACGGAAAATGGTCGGTATAAAAGAAAACATAGGGATAAAAATAAGGAAAGGCATGCTATGGTTCGGGCATGTTGAAAGGATGAGCGAAGAAAGATTGAAAGTTGTGGGTGAAAGAGGTCCTGGACAGTTAAGGACTGACATATCACGATCAAATAAATAAAACACTGGCTGAAGGCACATTAAAAAGCTTTCGTAACAAAAGGGCATATATGAAGAGGTTGATGAATGTCAACGAAGCGAAAGAAGTATGTCGTGATCGTAACCGCAAGGGATCTGGCGAGAAGATATATATGTATCAAGTTGTTCCCGATTATGGGACTTATTATTTTTGTAAAATAAACAGTTGTTATTGTTATATCCTCGCGGACATGTCATTTTCCTCGCACACCTGTAGTGTAAAAGCAGCCTTAATTATGTTAAGAATATCTTTAGAGACGGCCCTTAAATGGGTAATTCCATCAATATTAATTATAACAAAATTACTATTATCTATATTTTTCTTTATTTAGTTAGGAAATTAAGATTGTAGTCAGTTCGTTGTATTTCAATATTCTTGTATTGCCAGTAACATTACTAAATCTTCTTTCTTATGGAGAAGGGAGTCGTGGGTCTTTTCTGTAATTATGGTTCTTTTTTATTAAAATTGCTAATTAACCCTTATTAATACCCAACCCGAGGCTCGGTTGTAAGAATGCTCTCCTTAAAAGGTCGGTTCAAACCCACCCGGCATGTACCAATGAGAAATACACTTTTCTTACGTACTGCAGTCATAAATTTACTGATACGATCAAATATTACAAAAAACCACAACATGAAGTCGAATAAATATTATGATCTTACAGAAGAAATAATCAGGAACGGGTTCAAGACTCAGCTTTATGCAGTACAAGTTGGTCCGAGAGCAGTTCCAGCAAAATCTTAATTAATACATTTATGGAAAGAGCTTCCAAGACGGCATTAACGGAATCATACAGTATTTGGTTGGGTAGGGAGAGGAGTAGAATGGTGAATGGTTGCGCAATAAAATAAAAAAAGGGAGGCCTCCTTTTTTAAACCAGTTTATTGTCGGTCGCAAGCCCGAGACACCATTCTTCTCATCTCTTACCCACACACGATGGACCCGGCACCCGCACGGTGAATCCATGGAATGCTTAGAAATTTGTCTCCTCTTCACCACCGTTCCCGTGCCTGGGAGAGCACATTAAACCGTCGGTTCCCCTTGTATATAATATCAACTTGTTGAATCGTTAATAGATTCTCATAAAGAAATTCTATCAGAACCCGTTTGGCCAGCGTGGCGAGTAAAAAAGTAAAGTATCATCACGACCGTTTCCCTTTCGGGGTGGTCAGAAACCACGTTATAAATAAGCGGATTCAAATTTAGCCAACTTTACTATAGGCCAATCATGACAAGTGGCAAGCTCGTCGATGTATCCAGCGTACCGAACTCGAGAAATATCACATTTATGTATTTATATACATTAATTAATATTTTTGTGTCCCGACCAGTAATCGAACCCGGTACCTCCGAGTCTAAATCCACGGACTTAACCGCTAGACCACAGAGGCGAGTGTAGGCCAAATTCTCCAGATATATGTTCTGGAAGGCCAATCTCCAACAGTAGATGTCTGAACGCTGTGTGAATTACAACACCACCGTTCCCGCGCTTTGGAGAGCACGTAAGCCGTCGGTCGCGGTTCCACTAATACTGAATCGTCACCAGATCCTGGCCAACCCGTCTGGCCAGCGTGTATTGAGTACGGTACCTCGTTGTTGGTGGTGGTGGGCGGTTGCTGTGCGGGGCGGCGCGGCTTGGGGGAGGCGCGGTCCGGTTGCGTAGTGGCAGAGGTTCCAATGGTGCTCCTCTTCTGTCGGAGGATGGTCCAGTCGAACGTGTAGTCGTACTGATAGTTCATCGTGCGGAACAAAATGCGGAACAACTGGAAGGGAACAACACAAATCATTATTAAAATGTTTTTATTATCTCACTTTCATATATGTCTGTCCGGGTGGAATTTCATAATTGATTTTAAACTAATTTGGACCATAATTGGAAATTTTAGAACAAATTATGCAAAAAACACTATTTTAAGGAGGGGCAGTAAAACTATATAATGATTGCTGTGTTGACGTGGACATATTTGCTTGCTCTAAGTCAGTGTATGGGAGCAGAGTCCGTGAGATAATTAGAGTTAAGTATTCGATAGAATAGACTTAAATGTGATTTTTACTTTCTTTTATGGTTTAATTGTATTTTGAAAATAATAATAAATATTTCCAGACAGGTCACACAGCGCCATCTAGTTTCCGTGGTAAGCTACGAGGCTTGTGTTACGGAAACTAGATGGTTGATAAACTACATATTATACTTTTTTTTTTTAATATATACATATTATACATATAAACACCCAGACCGAGACAAATTATACAATGTACAACTTGCCCCCGGTGGGAATCGAACCCACGACCTCCCGAGTTCACGGCAATGTTTGTTACCACTAGACCACGGAGACGGTCAAAAATGTAATAAGTATAGTTCTCTTTCACAGTTTTGGTACTCCAGGTCTAATTATATGTATATTGTTTGTTATATAAATTGTATTATGACTGTTTGTTACCATAATAAAATAAAATAAAACGGTATCATCCTAAGGAGCTGATTAAAATACATAATTAAATTTCTGAAAAACTGTAAATTGGACTGCGTCCAATTTGGAAGATGAAAAGATTTACAATTTTGAGATGGAAGATAATTCATAAAAAAATTGGGTTCGAACCCCGGCATGTACCAGTAAGAAATACACTTTTCTTACGTTCATTTGTCATAGATTTTCAACACAACAGCTCCTGTGTCCCGGAAAGCACGTTAAGCCAGTTCAACTAATACCAACTTGTGGAATCGTTAATGAATTATCATTAAAAAATTTATGACAGTCTGGCCAGCGTGGCGAGTGTAGGCGAAATTCTCCAATGGCCGATCTCCAACACTGGAGGGGTAGGACTCTATGTACTAGGAGCTGTGAAGAAATGAAATGAACATGCCGGGATTCGAAAAGATATACCCTTCTGTGTCAACTTACAATCTAAATAAAAAAAATAAAAAAATAATTTGGACAAAATGAGATAATACATATACGGTATGGCTTTGTATTAACAGAATCATAAAGTATTTGGTTGGGTAGGGAGACGAGTAGAATGGTGGATGGTGAGTGAAAGGGAGGCCTCCTTTTCTTAAACCAGCCTATTGTCGGTCGCAAGCCCGAGACACCATTCTCCTCATCTCTTACCCACACACAATGGACCCGGCACCCGCACTGTGAATCCATGGAATGCTTAGAAATTTGTCTTCTAGAATCACATATTACTCTAACGTAAGACCATACAAAGTCACCCAGTATCTACACACATAGAGACACAGCTTTCTTTATTTATAACATTAGTGCGGATTGAGCTTACCTGTCTAAGATACATGTAGTCGGGTGTTTCGTCGAATGTCATTCCGCGTGAATAGTTAAGATACATCGCGAACTCTGCAGGGAAGCCCTGACAAAATATATAAAAACATTAATTATCCGGTTCGAAGGACCAATTATTGCAAAAAAGCAGAATTCCATTATTGTAAAAAATAAGATCGACCTTCACCCAATGAGTTGTTCAAATGAAATCCACCTTTTATATAATAAAATTCGCTAACATAAAAGCAGCTATTCAGGGGGGTGAATTTTTCAAGGGAATAAGTCTCTCTAAACTACGAGGACTATTAAAAAATTGCGGAAAATCGGTCGGACGATTATGAAAAACAATAAAAAGTATTCAAACAATTAAAAAAAAAAAACATTTCCTGCGAATCCGATCCAAAAAAATCGTATTTTTTAATTCGACATAACTTCCCAAAATTACATTCACCTGTATGAGGATTTGGACTAAATTGTATTCAAAGTTATATATGAATTTTTAGATAAATTATTCCAACTAGATTATAATTAAAGTAGAAAAAACACTTTAATTTATATAGTTTATTTTTTAAAATTAAAAGTAAAGTATCATCACGACCGTTTCCCTTTCGGGGTGGTCAGAAACCACGCTTATACATAAACGGATTCACATTTAGTCAACTTTACTATGGGCCAATCATGACAAGTGGCAAGCTCGTCGATGTCTCCAGCGTACCAAACTCGAGAAATATCACAAATAAATTAAATATTCATTAAATGTCTTTATTTACATTAATAAATATTTTTGTGTCCCGACCAGGAATCGAACCCGGTACCTCCGAGTCTAGGTCCACGGACTTAACCGCTAGACCACGGAGGCAATTTTTTAAAATTATATATCCAAAATGTTTAAAATATCAATTGACAGCACTAGTACTAAAGGACTTGATTGATACGAGAACTACATATTTTATTTTCCAAATAACGCACAGTAATATACAGGGTGTCCCAAAAATCAACGTCAAGCCGAAAACGGTTGATAGGCCAGGTGGTGACAGTTATCAGAAAAATAATTTAAATAATCTAAGTACTTTACAAATTATTGATTTAAAAAAAAAAAATAGAAAAATGTCAGGGATGATCTTCGAAGTACTGTGACTACAAATCTTTACTTTTCATATTTTTTTTGTGAGTGGTGTAAAATCTCACAAAAAAAAAAATGAAAAGTAAAGATTTGTAGTCACAGTACTTAAAAGATCATCACAGGATGACATTTTTCTCAATTTTTTTTTTAATGTCAATAATTTGAATAGTACTTAACTTAGATTTTTTAAATTATTTTTCTGATAACTGTCACCACCTGCCCTATCAACTATTTCGCCTTGACATTGATTTTTGGGACACTCAAACAGCCTCCATGGTCTAAGTCCGTGGTAAGCGGGTTTGATTCCTGGTAGGGACACAATAATATTTATTAATGTAAATATATATTTTTTTTATATATGTATATAGATTTATTTATTATTATTATATATAAATATTTGCATCTACCTTACATTTGAAATGGTCCACATTGTCCCAAAGGTTGGCTGCCAGATAATGTCTAGCGCCATTAAGTCCGCCCCTTGTATAACGTGCAATAAAGTTTTAAATAAATAAATTCTTACCTTAGATAGCACCTCTACTGGGGTCGACATTTTCTTCTCACTAATTCTCTCGTATTTCTGTTTCTTAGTAATAGCCTTTAATCCTTGCCAAGGCAGTGAGCCCCTGACAAACACAAATTATTAATATTTTTATCCCTTTCAGCCGGACAGTACCAAGCGTGCGTTATTAAAAATTTCGAGCGGTCAACAAATTCTGTTTTGCCGCTCCAAATCAACCTCGATAGATCATGCATAGCATCTAGCTACTTAGTGATTATCTTTATTAAATTGTTAGGCTAGTCCATAGTCCTTTTTTAAGAAAAAAACATACAATAGTGCTTTTTATTTCTAACATATTATCCAATGCACGAATATGCGGAGGGGGTTTTGTGGAATTCGCTGGTGGGTTTTTTTCACTATTTTTATTAGATACTTTATTAGAACTGAAGTATTTCAAAGTTATTAATACCTTTTAATATTTTTTGTCATGCTGAAAGGGATATACTACGGTGAGTGTTCTGGAGACCTTATTTTATTTTATTTTTTTTAAATCACAGCTTATTATATTAAACATATAAACAAAGTAGCAATAGTGGAACACAAGCCAAATAGATTTTATATTATTTAAACAAAACAATTAAAACAGAAATAGCAGTAAAATATAGTAATTAGATTTAAATTAATAGTGCTATTGAACTGTGACTAGCAAAAGTAAAAGAAAAATAATAATAATAATAAATAAGTGAAAACCAATAGGTTTAATGAATATTTACCTAAAACAAAATGAATGAATGAGAGGCAGGAGCAAAATTATACTATATCTACGAGTATAGCAGTATTCGTATATTAGCAAGCGAAGTGGATTTTCAAAGTCAGTCCGGGATAGGAGTTGTCTTGATACTGCCTCCAGTGATTAGTTAGATGTATCAGAGTAGAACATGGCTAAGTATAATATCATAAAATAAAATAGCTATATATCTGCCACTATCAAGATGTTTTTTCACTCCTGAAGGACTCCAGATTAAAATTGCATAAAAGCATTTAAAATTGCTAGCACACTAATAAATAATCAAATCATTATTGGGTGAACAATTAAATTGAGTAATAGATATAAATATATAACCTATCGTATATATTTATTTTTCAATCATTTATTCATTCACCTGTTTAGATTACTGTAAATGGCTTGTCTATATTAACGTTTTAGCCATGTTCTACTCTGATACATCTAACTAATCACTGGAGGCAGTATCAAGACAACTCTTATTCCGGACTAACCTTGCAAATCCACTTCGCTTGCTAATATACGAATACTGCTATACTCGTATATATAGTATAATTTTGCTCCTGCCTCTCATTCATTCATTTTGTTTTAGGTAAATATTCATTAAACCTATTGGTTTTCACTTATTTATTATTATTTTTCTTTTACTTTTGCTAGTCACAATTGCACTATTAATTTAAATCTAATTACTATATTTTACTCTTATTTCTGTTTCAATTGTATTGTCTAAATAATATAAAATCTCTTTGGCTTGTGTTCCACTATTGCTACTTTGTTTATACGTTTAATATAATAAGCTGTGATTTAAAGAAATATATATATAAATAAATGATGTGGTAGGCAGACTAAATGTGGAAATTTCCCCGGTCTGCTGGGACAGGGAAGTATCCACCGTTCGTGCTGATATCCACAAGTTTCGGGATTGGGCTCGAATTGCAGTCATGCCCAGTCAAGCCGGCATAGTCTCACTGACTGATGTCAGTTATGAGCATCTGATTTAAGTTACATTCATGGACCTTGCGCACCACCTACCATCAGGTGGGTCGTACTATTATAAAAAAATATATGTTCGTGTGCTAATGTCAAAGTAAAAGTATATATCGTAAAATGGGAATTACAAACTTCAAAACGAATTTATATTGACATACTTTATAAATATACTCCTGAAATTTAAAAATAGAATCACATAATAAAACTTTTTCTCCATCAAAATAATGTTTTATTTCATTTTAAAAATAGAATCATACATATCATATAACAATATATATTTTTTAAGCCAAAGGTTCCATTACAAAAAAGTTTTGATTCCAATTTTTACTTGTCTATGGCAGCGCCCGCCATAGCGCGTGCGCGGTCATAAGCTAGGTTTTGGCGCCATTTCATTGTTTAGGACTTATGTATTCTGTACCATGGTCATTTAAAAAAAATAAAAATTAGCGTTATTCAATAAGTTTTGTTGTATAGCATTTCTTATTCTTTTATCTTTTATTTAGTAGGTTCAATCCCAATGTATGAGAGTAGATAAATTAGTGTATGAAACTGCACATAACTAGGTATTAAAACACTCGTGTGATACTATTAAAACAACACACACTCATGTATAAACCCCTTATTATGCAACAGTTTCATAAACTACTATTATTCACGTAAACCTATTACGTCATTAATTTAATTATTTTGAATGATTCTACTCCTGCTAGTAGAAGACTAAGCAGCAAAGTGGCCCAATTTAGCAGAAGACCAGCAGTTTTTACAAATTCCAATGACATGTTAATGTTTAATCTGATTGAGAAAGGTGCTGTAATGATGAACGCTTATAGAAACAGACTTGAAATAGGAACATTTGTTAATAAACATTCTAATCTCTTTAAAAAATATAATACTTGTAACAAATTTGTACCTAGAGATTATACCCGACTAATCTACCCAAGATGTGTAAGTGAATATTACAGCAGAAACTGCCACATAATGTGCATTATAATAATTTATATATTCATTATATAATAAAATTCCTAGAGAGATACGAGAGTTACCTATAAAACGTTTTACTATTGAGTTAAAGAAAATTCTTATTGACAACTGTTTTTACTCAATAAAATATTTTTTAGCATGCAAAATTTGACATTAACATTGTATTCCAATAAACTTACAAGAACAATATTAAATATAAACTATATACAAATAAATATTGTAAATAAACATCTATTGACATAAGCATATTATATGTCCATAATATCATCGACGAGCTTGCCACTTGTCATGAATGGCCTATAGTAAAGTTGGCTAAATGTAAATCCGCTTATTTATAAGCGTGGTTTCTGACCACCCCGAAAGGGAAACGGTCGTGATGATACCTTGCATCATCATGACATGTACATACAACTGTAATTAGAATTCATCCTGTCAAGGGCGCTTACAACTGCTAACATCCCCTGCATCCTCGAACCATCGGGGATAGTTAGAAATGATGGTAGGCGTCCGGACGGGATGTCATTAATTCCATATACTAGAGGCCGCGCACTGGTTTGGGATGCCACATGTGTTGACACACTCTGTCAGTCACATGTGACATCCAGCCATAAGAAACCTGGGGCCGCTGCAGAATCAGCCGCACGCCTTAAGCGCAACAAGTACGCGGAGATCATCATCAATCACCATTTCATTCCATTTGCAGTTGAAACGATGGGCCCGTGGTCCGAGGAGGCTCTTGTGTTCTCCCGTGAGCTTGGTGAGAAACTCCACTTGGCGACGGGTGACCCTTTGAGTAGAGAATATCTTGTTCAAAGGGTCAGCCTCGCTGTTCAGCGGGGGAACGCAGCGAGTGTCCTCGGCACACTACGCCCATCGAATAGTCGTAATTTTATTTATTAATTTTTAGTTTTTATAATTTAGTTCTTAATTTATTTTATTTTTTAATCTTAGTACTTTACTCCGAATAAATTGATTGAAATGAATAAGTAATCTATACCATAAAGAATTTTGAATTTGAATTCGGCTGCCAGAATTGCTTACCTATTGAAATACATAAGTACATATCCAAGGGACTCGAGATCGTCTCTGCGGGACTGTTCGATACCGAGGTGAGCATTAATGGACGCGTAACGAGCTGTGCCTAAAAGAAAAACACATCATAAAGTTTCATTACAAAGGACATCATTCATCTTGTATGGGGATTCGGGCAAAATTGTATTCAGTTATATATGCATTTTTAGATAAATTATTTTAAACCATTCAAACTAACCAACTGCCCCCGTAGTCTAGCGGTTAAGTCCGTGAAAGAGACTCAAGAGGTACCGGGCTTGAATCCAGGTTGGGACACAATAATATTCATTAATTTAAATAAATTTGATTATTATTTAATTATTTATTATATTTCTCGAGTTTTGTACATTAGAGACATCGACAAGCTTGCCACTTGTCATGTAGAAAAGTTGGCTAAATGTGAATCCGCTTCTTTATAAGCGTGGTTTCTAACCAGCAATGGATTAGGTTGTGATCATAATTTACTAAACAATTTTATTAGTCATATTTGAACATACAAAGTGAATTACATGTAGAACAGTACAATTTGATCTATCGAGTGTTCAACTAACTTAAAACTTTACTACTTTGTTAAGAAAATATCGGGAAAAGGTACACAAAATATTAGGTATTCTTGGATGCTCTGTAGCACCATAAGCCTGAAGACAAATTTCTAAGTATTCCATGGATTCACCGTGCGGGTGCCGGGTCCTTCGTGTGTGGGTAAGAGATGAGAAGAATGGTGTCTCGGGCTTGCGACCCGACAATAGGCTGGTTTAAGAAAAGGAGGCCGCCCTTTTTTATTTTATTGCGCGATAATACGCTCACCATCCACCATTCTACTCCTCTCCCTACCCAACCCAATACAGTATAATTCCGTTAATGCCGTCTTGGAAGCTCGTTCCATAAATGTATCTCCTGCAGACCTGCTTAGGCCCAATTCTTTCAGTAAGTGATGCAAAGATTTTGCTGGAACTCCTGTCGCACCAACTTCCACTGCGTAAAGCTGATACAGCTAGTTCCTCTGGTAGCTTTTTTAGTAAATCCGAACAGAAAAATCTATTGGCGATAAAAAATCAGGACAAACTCTTTATTCAAAGTTTTTGCCAAATGCCAAACGCCAAAATGGAAAACAGTTGTGCCATGCCTGAGAGTCCTTCGCGCCATTTTGCGCGGATATGTCAAGTGCAAGTTTTTGTTTTATAAATCAATAATATCAACAATATCCAAGGATATTGTTAGTCAAAAGTGGTGTTGATTTGTTTAATAATGTGCTACAATGTTTATATTATGTATAAATAAATTATTAAAATCAATAATTATGGAAAACGATAAAAAGGGGCACAAGTAGCAGTTTATTTTTGGTGGTCTTCCCGCGCTTCGCACTTCCATATTTTATCCGACGTGTTTGGGCTATAATGCCGCGAGTGACTCCAAGAAAAGTATAAAATTCTGCAGCATCTGGAATTTGATTATAACCTCATTAAGTAATAAAAATGAAAGATATATTACGTCAGACTTGGCTGTGTGGGCTAGATCCTTTGCCTTCCCTATCATCTCATTCATTATCCATTGAGAGAAGAGAACACAACAATCATCCATTCCCAATACTTTTTTGACTGAATGTCCATAAAATATAAAATATTATTATGTTCAAGCAATGTCAACTTATTATTTACATTATGTCATTAAATATAGTAAATTGTCACAACATTAAACAATATCACATAAATATTTATTCGAAACAAGATTACAATTTAAGTAGAAAAAACCTTTATTTTATATAGTTTAATAAAATAAGCATTTTACTTCATTAGTTGTGTGAATAATGTCCAAGTCAAAATTTTTTTTCAACTAAAATCATTATAGAAATAATTAGAGTGGATGGGACTTACAAGCTACTATTATTATTATTATTGAATAATAGGCTCACAGCGCATTGCTGATATGCCTATATCAAGCACTGGTGTAAAGTTTATTAAATTGTCAGTTATCACCATAGTCTATTTGGATTGTCACTAGCCACTTGTCCAGTTTGTTTTTAAAAGTGTTTACAGTTGAGGACTTTAATATGTCTTCTGGTATTTTGTTCCACATATTTACAACTCTGTTATTCATGAAGTGATATCCTATATTTGTATGGCTGGATTTTCTCTTTAGCTTCTAACTATAGATAAGTTACCTGTCAAATTCTTATCTTCGCGATATGATATATGCTGTCTGGAGCGTGAGTCCCTGAATTTCTTGGCCAGGCCGAAATCTATCATGTATAATTTGTTGCAGTGTCGCCCAATTCCCATCAGGAAGTTATCAGGCTTTATGTCACGGTGAATAAAACTTTTTGTATGCACAAACTCCACACGAGCCAGCATTTGGTCTGAAAAAAATAAATAAAATCAAAATGGCTAGCATCTGCTTTTTTAAATCCTACAAATTATATAAATATCAAATGTCTAATGCATTAAAAAAAGAGTTACACAAAATGTTACTTTAGAGGTATTGTCTTTTCATCAACGTAATGTAATGTCAAATAATATTGTATGTCTAATGCAATAAAAAATAGTTACATAAAAATGTTACTTTGGAGGTATTGTCACATCATCAACGTAATACGCATACCTTGTGTGCTATAAAAAATACTGACCTGCTAACATGAGCACAGTCTTGATGGTAAACTGCCTTGAACAGAAGTTGAAGAGGTCCTCCAGTGAAGGGCCCAGCAAGTCCATCACTAGCACATTGTGGTCTCTCTCGTACCCATACCATCTAAAACATATTTTATTGTCAATCGAGGGACATATTAATGGTTGTGGGGTAACCTTATTATGTATTGTTCTTTGTGGTGTAATGTAACAAAAATAAAAATTGTAAACTTAATAAAAAATAAGTAAATAAAGGGAATTTAAAAAAATATGGATTTAATAATAAAAAAAACAAGTATAACTCATAATTTAAATTTTTAGATTAAGAATTTTTAATTATGTTTACGATACAACCTGGTCCAAGTTTCCAAGACGGCAGTAACAAAATCATAAAGTATTTGGTTTACTACCCTACAGTGAGGAGCAGGATGATGGATGGTGTGATTCTTCTCTCATATGGTTTGGTAGCGGGATGGAGAGGAAGGGATACAGTTATTATTAGACATGATAATAGTAACCTAAGCACGCTTAAAGGTGTTCCGAGACACGCCTAAACTGTTTTGCCAAAGTTATGTGACGTCACAAATGACATTACTCCTCGCGCTTAGACTGCTCACGATATCGAGGTAGATCGCTCTGAGCGCTGTCAGTTTTTTGTCATTATATCGCGCGCCATGTTCAAGTTTATTTAATATTAGGTTTTTTTTTAAATTATTTAATATTGTAATTTGTTTATACTGTATGTATATTACTTCTAAAACAAATCTATAATTAATATTTCAGTAGGAAGTGAAAAAAAAAATCTGTAACACGGCAAGTTATATTAAAATACCAAAGTAAGTTAATAATATTAAACTTTACACATATAAAGATGAATAAACCGAGAGATGTTATGTTTGTTAGTATTCATACTCAAAGATGTGGAATCCGCAAATTATCTTCCATACATAAAAAAAAAAAACTATGATGTTATAAATGAAAATGTGATTTACACCGATATTTGATTCGGAACGACGGTCAGTGTCATATTGGTTCTAAGCACTCTGAGCACGATTCGAAATGAGAGGTTAGAGTTCTTCAAAGAACTCACAATAGTATGACTGGTAGAATCTGCTTAGCTGCTGGTCTTTTGCTAACAGCTTACTCTTTGAAAAACTTTGCTGCATATTCTTCCACTTGTCTGAAGTAGAATCATTCAAAATTACTATAATGTATCACAAATTCTGCAGGTTTACGTGAATAAAAATATTTTGACTTTGACTTAGAGAAGCCACATCTACACACTACTCTGGTATGGTATGTATTATATACTCACAATTAAGGTTTATGCATGATGCAGCTTCACTGCTGAAGTTCCAAATTATGGTCACTTTTTAATATTACCCACACATCATCAACTGTCATTACTGTCACTTACTACATTATGGGACATCACTAGGTCAGTCAAGTTGCCAGCTTGGTGTATGTGATATTTTATTATATTCCTAAATTGAACCAGTAGTTTTATGTTTTGTTATACATACCTTACATGTGGTATGCCCGGTCCTCCCTGAAGTACCTTATACACTCTGCTCTCGTAAAGAAGTTGCGGATGTCTGGCCTTGCTGGATTCTACTTTTATTGCTACCTCCTGCAAACAAAAGTACACATTTATCACCAGATCTAATTAATCACTACAACACCTTTTGCTGTTATATTAAATAAAGAAAAAAGGATATTTCTAAGCATTCCATGGATACAGTGCTGGTGCCGGGTCCATTGTGGTGTGTGGGTAAGAGATGAGAGGAATGGTGTCTCGAGCTTGCAACCGACAATAGGCTGGTTTGAAAAGGTTCACTTTATTGCACAATACATTAAAAAATAAAATTTACCTACTCTTTCTAGCCCGATTAGTTGGAGTTTAATTTTTTTTTTAAACACAGTATCCTCACGTGTGTTGTAAATTTATGATATAATTTAATACATATATAATATAATACATTTTAAGACAGAGAAGTATATTTCCCAGGCTTTAACACTAGAAAGACGGACGGGGTCATTTGACCAATTTTTCGAGTTTCATAGATGATATTTTTAACACTATTTATTTTTACGACTTAAGATTTTATGACAAACTGATCTTTATCTTTAGAAGAACTTAAAAGATTTATTTCGATTTGATATGTCAGATATACATACTCTTATACATGGAGAGAGGCAATGGGGTGTTTATACATAATAGGAAGTTATTTGTTAATAATATAAGCTACCAGAACAGGAGTAGAAGATTAATTAGATTAAGAAGTTAAATTATTAACTCTACCAATCCATTCTCTCTCACCATCATTTTGTTGGCTTTCGGGTTGCACACGGGCAAGTAGCCAATCTTAATTCTGACATACCAGGTATTGTAATCTCATAGGTGAATTTAAAAGATATTTATAAATTTATTGTTGTGTAATTCTGTATTTGTAAATTTGCTATAGATAAGTTTCCTTGTAGATTGCTTTCTCAGTCAGATCAAACATTAACACATCATTGGAATAAGCTAACAGTTACTCTTTGGACCACTTCGCTGCTTAGTCTTCCACTAACAGGAGTAGAATCAGAGAAGACAAATTTCCAAGCATTCCATGGATTCACAGTGCGGGAGCCGGGTCCATCATGTGTGGGTAAGAGATGAGAAGAATGGTGCCTAGGGCTTGCAACCGACAATAGGCTGGTTTAAGAAAAGACGGCCTCCCTTTTTTATTTTATTGCACGATAATATGCTCACCATCCACCATTCTACTCCTCTCCCTACCCAACTAAATACTGTATGATTCCATTAATGCCGTCTTGAAAGCTATAAATGTATTGACGGCAGAACTGCTTAGGCCCAATTCTTTCAGTAAGTGATGCAAAGATTTTGCTGGAACTCCTCTCATTTTTATTTAAATTATGACGTGTCACAAATGCCTGTAATAGGTTTATGTGATTAAGTATATTTTGACTTTGACCACACCACTTTTGTCCAAGCAAAAAACTGTGTGTAAATAAGTCAGATGCATTCCTAAACATTGTTTTAAAACATATGCTAATAACTGCATTGAGTTATTGTTGTCCCTATCCTATGCTATAGATATGTGGTTAGCTATTTATTCCAGCACTAAATTCTGAAGATAAACCGATGGACCAAACTATAGCGCACATAAAGAAGATAACGAAAACGTAATAGCGATGTTGGCATTAAATACGGGACAATCGATAAAATATGCCTCTTACTTTCCAACACGATATCGACGATAAAACTAAAAACTATATTGTCTCAAAAATATAGTAATAATTAAAGTATTTACCTGTCCATTATCAATATTTATCGCAGCGAATATTATACCAAACGATCCAGCACCCAATTTACGTAGGATTTTATACTTTCCATCGATTAAATTAATTAAAGTATTTGGACGATTCATGTTTTAAAACCTCGTTAAAAGTAATTTTAATATTACCATAGTTATAAAATAAATATTTAATTCCAGCGCTACATCTGTATATAGAAACAAAATTCTAAAAATTTAATAAAAATCAACTTCAATTTCACATTTGACATTTTGTTTTCGCTAACCTTTTTAATGTTAAAAAGTTAAGGGAATCATGACTATAGAGCCATGTTTTTTCAAGATTATTATACAATGTTCACAAAAGCGGAAAGATTAAACTTCATTTTATATAGCGTGTATTACAAAGAAAACGGTGTTTTGCATATTGTTTCTGAATATCAATTGGGGTGTATCACTAACTTTTTATCACGATAGATGGCGCATGATAGATAGAGGTACCTAATATAGCTGTCAGTTGCATAGAAAACTTGTTATTTTAATTACGAAATTTAATATTTTCTGGATATTATGCCAAAGTGAGCATCTTTGAAGTGTACAAATCAGGATTTCCAAGCAAAATCAAAGATATGATATAATGATCTCGAAATGCCGTTCTATTAATTCAACCTTTTTTTTTTTAAAAGACGGTGTTCGCTTTCTTAATTCGTATTTTAAGGTAGGTAACGTTAAGTAAAAAAATATGTTTTTGTTACATTTAAAATATGATGATAGGTGTAAACAAGGTACCATTGCCGCTAGCCACATCTCCAAAAAGCTTTGCCTGATACACCCCATTATATATCAAGGCTTTTACGCAATACGTAGCCAAGCTAACCAAACGCCCACTTGTAAACGGAAACGGAACGTAGTCTGGGTTGCCAGATTAAAAAAATATACCATCAACTACAAATGTTTTCACACGAAAAATTAAAAGCAAGGAAATTAATACCGTCACGACCGAACGTCCCTGCGGGGTATACAGTTAAATTATATTTAATATAAAAAATGAGGCTGAAATAAGCAAACAATTCGTTTACTATCAATGATTACTAGGGCCATGTTAAAGTTACAAAAAAATAAAAATTAGATAATTTCCGTTAAAATATTTTTTTAATAATATATTCCCTAATAATATTTTGTGGCTCAAAAACCATAATATTAATGAAACACAAATTATATATTTTGTAATTTTAAATTATTGGCACAAATTGGAATTTTGTCTCCAGTGTGAGCTCATGAAAAAAAAATGGTTTCGATTAAGAAGACAAAAATCTAAGCATTCCATGGATTCACTTCACAATTTACCGTGCGGGTGCTGGGTCCATCGTTTGTGGGTAAGAGATGAGAGGAATGGTGTCTCAGGCGTGGGATCGTCAATAGGCTGGTTTACAAAGGAGGCCTCTCCTTTTTTAATTTATTGCGCAACAAGACGCTCACCATCCACCATTCTACTCCTGACCCTACCCAACCAAATACTGTATGATTCCGTTAATGACGTATTGGAAGCTCGAAGTATATTAATTATAAGGAAAAATAATACGAAGCAAATAAAATATATCCCATAAAAACAAAAATAATATAAATATGACAAATGTGCATTTCAAGTGTCTTGGGGTACAAAGGTCGTAAAAGCCATATACCATATAAGTACTTTACAGGACTAACAAAAAAACAAAATGTTTTTTACAAAACAATTTGGCTAATAACTTTTTTGTTCTTATAGGTATAATGACAATATAAAGTGAGATTTGATATATTTTCATGTGCTTTGCAATGGATAGCCTTATTTTATTGTACAAAGATCAATCAATAGAGCCGAAAAATCTGAATAAGACTGCATCCATAACTCATTTTGGGTAAAATGGTTTATACGACGTTTCTACTCCAAGGTGATAATGAATGTTTGTCTTGCCCTCATTCCTAGAATATTGAACCGAATTTGATCCCTGGAACCCTGTATGACACCATCATCTGGCCACGACATGTGACTCCGTGACCATATAACTGTATAATTTTGACAAGGCCCCTTTACAGCCGCATTTAAGTTATTTTAAGTATCTTCACCATAGGGTCACTGCCAGTTCTGTTCTTTGCTCAAATATAACACTTCCAGGCACGATAGATATACGAGTATGTAGTAAGTAAATTATATAACATAACACTCGTACCTAATAAAATTATGTACTTAATCATAGACCTAACCAAATTCCGGTGGGAATGTACGGTGACAAAATAAAGAATGTATACTTATTTTGCCTTCACGCCTATATAATTTTACTAAAACGATTTTGATGCAATTCGGAAGATATGTTTCTTGGAATCATTGTTGGACATGAATATTTTATATATATATATATATTTAAAAAAAACTAGTAATTTTATATTTTTTAATTGATCCAAATGTTGTGTGTCCACAAATGTTTGTTTACCTAATTCATAGCTTTACCTGATGATTAATTAATTTAAATAGCAGAGATAAGAAATACACATAAATAATGAATCGTCCACACACTAAAAGTAACATATTACATTACTGGACCACAATGTGGTAAACATATATTTTATTTATTTAAGTGATACTTTATTGCACTTCAAAACCGAGCTATAATGTAATAATATACATACATGTATGTATGTGTATAAAAAGAAAAGTAAAGTGGAAGAAGCGAGTTTACATTTAGCCAACTTTACTCTAGGCTCATTATGGCAAGTGGCAAGTGACTCGAAAAATGTTACAAATGAAATGATATTTATGTTTTCAACAATGAATCGAACCCAGCACCTCTGCGAATAAATCTACTTTGTATGTGAATAAGTAGAAAATATATACCTAAATTGATAACAGAGAGAAATTTATTGCAGCAACAACAAAGGAAGACTTCATTCCATTATTCATCCATACTGATATTATGTGATAAAACCTTTGTCCTTTCGAGTGTGTGTTTTATTTCTTACATTCATGCCTTACTTATAAACAAGCCATTTTTGAATAAATAGGGCAGTTTTTTGGAACCTTAGGCTTTATTTATCATCTGATCACAACAAATGAACCTACAGCCAATCTTTCCGTTTATTAAAATTGTCTTCACACCTATACTAGATTAATTGTTGGAACCCATGCTGGTGCCGGTCTTCTGCTAACAGCTTACTTATTACAAACCACTTTGCTGCTTAGTCTTCCACTAGCAGGAGTAGAATCATTCAAAATAATTAAATTAATGACGTTTGAATAAATGCCTGTAATAGGTTTACGTGAATAAAGATATTTTGACTTTGACTTTTATGCCCCTCATTCCGAGACACGGCAAGTTATTTAAAAGACCAAAATAAATTAAAATATTAATCACTACACATAGGAAGCTGAAAAATCGAGAGATGTGAGCTTGTTAGTACTTGTACTTAAAGATTATTTAACTTCTCTGTATCAAAAAATAAATGTGTTTGGAATAAAAATGTAATTTACTCCGTTCCGGATTTGATATTACGCTCTGAGCATCGTGATATTTCATTCGGAACAACTATTACAAATTCATTGTAAGCTAGGCGGAATGCCCAAGCTTTTGACATTTTTGACAGACTTAATCATCCTAGCCCGATCACGGCCATCTGTCGTACTTATGGAATACACAATTTTTGTGTGTTTTCGACATCTATCAAGTCTTCATGATGGCCAGCCTACTACACCAAACCAGTTGAAATAGCTAGTTAGATGAAAGTACTAATTATTATGTATATTCGTACCAGTGGAATAGGTACCTCGGCACCATGGGCTTTCTTGTGCTAGACGTGCCATCCGTATTCTTCGTCACACGGCTCTCAACAACATCATCCGAAGGGCTCCTGCTACTGCTGGAGTAGTACCCGCAATCCTAGAACCCTGTGGGTCATGACCGTTGGGCCGTGGAAACTTGGTAGGTCTCTGGTGTGGGGTGCGACATGTGTAGACACATTAGCCCCACCTCACACCAACCTTGTCCACCGCTCAGAGTGCGGCGATACTGCTGTAATGACTGGTAAAATGTTAATAAATTGTAAGCTAGGGCAGGGCTGACAAATTAAATCCTAGCTTATATTGTTTGATTGTTGTTGAACAATCAAACTACGAGACTCTTCACAAGGTTTTCTATGACTGCTCTTCTAAGAAGGGGCAGCTGCCCTTCCCTGCCCATACCTCGCTACGCCCATGACTACAGATATTATATATTTGTTTGGTACTTGGAATAAGTTATTCTTATTGAACTTACCGTTTTGTGGGAATCAAATATTGTAAAAGATCACAGTCAAACTAATATATGATCAGGAACAGATTTAAGACATTGAATGTGCGAGAGGAACTGAAAGGATTAGGCCTAAGCAGGTCTGCAGTCAATACATTTATGGAACAAGCTTACAAAACATCATTAGTGGAATCATACAGTATTTAGTTGGGTAGGGAGAGAATGGTGGATGGTAAGCATCTTGTTTTGCAATTAAAACAGTCTTGTTGCATTTTTCTATAGAATGCTAAAAAAAGTCTTCTTCGTAGATTTAACATTAGTTATCACTGCACTCGCGAAACAATCGTTAATCTATGGCCTTATATTTATTTTTTATTATTGTAATAAAATAAATCATCTAATTACCAATTATAGTTTTAGAGTTTGTTTTTAATTCATTCATTATAGCGAAATTAATGACAAAGCAAAAGTTAATTTAATTGTAATCTTTAAATTATCAAAATAGTTTTTTTTTTCCTTACCAGTCAGTTTTTTAATATCCAAACTTAGCAACATTAAAATTACAATATCACCTTTAATAGAGGTTGACAATAACAGTGACCTTTGTCATTATATAATGTTTGTGATTAAAGAAAAGAGAAGACAAATTTCTTAGCATATTATGGATTTATAGTATGGGTGTACCGGGTCTAATGTGTGCATGCGGGGAGAATAACGTGTTGGGCTACTACTAAGGGGATACTCTGTCACTTTTAGAGAAGCATTTCGAAACTGATCATACAGCCGTGGATATCAACTGAGACTCACACAACACCCAAAAATGCTTGACGCAGACGTAAAAGGCAGCGTCATACACCGCAGGCTGAAACTAAAGAGTGTCCTGGCGTTGGTGTCAAGTTCAGGCCTTGATGTCACGTTCAGCGGAGACTGGGGAAGGAACCAATAGGTTCACTTCCAATATTGACATCAATATTAAACAAAGTGTGGGTTATTGTACCAGTACAGATTGCCATGAATGCAGTACTCAACCAAGAAAAAAAAAAGTTAGTCAAGTTGTCACCTAAAAATAATTCCCTAAACAGGTCAGTTGTCTAATAAGGTTCAGAGTGTTGGAAGCAGACTTCGGCACATTCAAGCTGCTGACTAAACCTGGCAATTTCCAATAACTCGACATGCCATATTACTTAAACTCATCTACTTAAAGATAATAACAGATTGCCAGATATACAAAGAAAAAAAAAAACACAAATTTGTATCGCTATGTTTAACTTGAAAGCAAAGCAAATCATTCACCACTTTTTAACCAAATTTTATTTAAAATGTATAAAATAATAAAGCAATGCCAAGTCGAATGATTTTACAAAAGCAATATAAAGCACTTAAATCATCAAGTCAAACACAGCATAAGTGTAAGCACAAAAAATCCTTAAATACCTATTGCATAATATTTTGTCATACATTTATGTATTTTAACTTTTTCGACAGTTAATAACGAGTTACTAAAAAGGACAACTCAAAACATTATTTTTATTGGTTTTAAATAAAGTTACTTGTATTATGTGTATGAACAAGACTGCACCTTAAATTAGACTGAACAAACAATTTTAGTTCTATCAGCATAAAACAGAACCATACATATTTGGTTTGGTAGGGAGAAGTCAAAAACTGATTTACTATTTTGTTGAAAAAAAAAAAAAAAAAAAGACCAACACAAGCTGGGTTTAGACTAAACATTACAGCTGCATGTCATTGTGGGCTCAGTAACCAGTCTTTTAAAGAAACTGATTCAAATTTAGCCAAGGTCATCAATGTCTTTAGCTTGCAAGCCCGCATTTTCATTGGAAAATAACAATTATTTTAAATTATTTTCACTCCCCTGTAAATTACTTTTAACCCTTCTGGCTATCTTGGTGGGAGAATCCAAATTATCGAGAGGTATATTCTGGAAGCCCATATTCAGCAGTAGAGGTCTAGGGGCCGGATTCATAGTCAGATCACAGCATAATCCTCCAAATATTAAAAGTTAGTTTTTGTTAATAAATATGTGTTTATTTGAGAAGTATTAATTAAATTTAAGATACACACAAAATAAGTTAGTTAGGTGAGTTAAATTTAAACACACACGGCCGGTTGCAGAAAGGTGTATTATCTTCTGACATGTTTGATGTATGCCTATGAGGCATATATACATACATGTTACCAATCATATGGCCTTTCTGCAACCAACCAACAATGCACCTACTATATATTACAAAGAAAACTTCAAGCTCAATTTATGTATATTTTGAATACTGGTATGTAATCTTGGGTTACAAAATATCTAGTATTACTAGGCAAACTGAGACAATCAAATATGTAGGTACTTACTTATTATTCAAGGCTTTCACCATGTGGGTAGCAGGTTTGTTGTAGTAGGAGCATAATAATCTTACAGCTATTAATTTTGTGTTCAAATTTCAAGTTAATCACCTGGACTACCTATCTTATAATATGTTAATTTGTTTAATATGGTTTATTAAATTAACAGTGGTTGCTATGATAATAATTTGTAAGTAATATTAGAGATAATTAATGATTTAACAATTCCAAAAGGTATAGTGTTAACACATTGCAGATGGCATGTACCTATCATCTGAGTCTTAACACCATGACCAAATATCCATCACCACGACTGATGAAAGAGGTCAAAATTGGGTCAATCATACTTATTTAAAATTATATCTTACAGCTATGGTGTCCAAAATAGTGTTGTGATTATAAGATAACGCGTTCACTTACTTCTCCGTCATGAATGTGGATACCCAAGTAAATGTCGCCAAAAGATCCACCACCAATTCGCCTCGTAATTCGATATTTCGCAGCAACTATCAGTTCCATTCGATATATTAGATGATCAAAAGGCATCTTTGCAGCTAATTTGTAAAGTTAATCCAAAGAACTATTATTTGATTTTACAATTAAAATAAAATCACCAAGAAAACAACACGAACACACATCCGCGACCAACTTTTCGATGGTTTATTTTTTATGGCTTTCTGTCCATTTTTGCCAATCGAACAAAGAAATTACATCATAGACAATTTCTTTATTACTGGCAACACTAAGCTTATAAATTTCATAAATATTTTTTGGTTTGGGTTTATGTCCTATTCATCCCGATTTCAAATTTATTCTTATTTATAAAGTTTTAATGTTTGGTTTTAATAATCAAGGGCTGATCTGCCGTGGTACAAGATATGATAATGTTGGGCAAGGGAAACTAGACTTGTGTATACGATAATGTATTTTGTTATTATTCATATATCACACTTGACAGTATATTTCATCTGATATGAATTAGAAGTTTTACAAAATGCCCCCTTAATTCATATCCAATGAACATTCAAATAAATACAAGAACTAAAACAATACACTTAACATTAGAACAATAAAAATAATAATTAGGTAAAACTATTTGAAATAAAAATTTAAACAGAGCAATACCTGTACCCATTGTATATTTATGATGTGCAACTCATATAAGTAATTTAGTGAGAAGATTAGCAAACATTTAAGTCGTGATAGTATAACGAAAAATAAATAATACATTTTACAGCTCAAAAAAATAATACGGCACAACTCTATATTATGTTCTGTTGTGGTGGATTGGGATTCGAATAAATTTTGTTACAATAAACTAAGACTCATTTACCCTATCCGAATTTTAACTTAGAAATGAACCATCTTAGGAATAGTATCTTAAAACACTAGCAGCATAAGCTATTGTAACCTATTCGGCTTCAATTTCAGATACAAAGGTCTGTTTTTTACCTTAATTAACGTATTGTACTCTCCGACTTCGAAGAAATAAAATATACAAAAAACATTCTGGTAAAATTATCTATAGCATATATTTATTACCTTGAAATGATGTTGTGGACATCGGCCCGCACAAATCCGAATGTACCAATTCTAGCACAGAAGTAGCCTGCTTGTATAATATTTTCTTAAATGGCTACCGCGCTTGTTTACCTTCGACACATGCTACACATGATTCTTTATATACCTAACCATAATCTAAGCCGATAGCCTGACCATTCGTAAGGTGGTTCATTCCTATACGACAAAGACATTAGGTCACTAAACGTTTATGCAATAGTCGGTAGTCGGATACGTCAGTACGAACACTAAAAGCCGTAGTATTTTGACTCGGATTAGCAGTACAATCTAGAGTGTACAATCCACCATTTAAAGTACCATGTGTAATAACATTACCTTTAGAAGAAAATAAACTAGAATCATTATGGTAGTGGCTAATCTGGATGCTGGTAAAGTACAATTTTCATCTTTTTGGACTTGGCTAAGGCCTTTGACACTGTCTCTGTTTCAATCCTACTGAATAAAATGGAAGCAATGAGTGTTAAAGGTGTACAGTTAAAACTATTTGAAGACTATCTTAGTGACAGGTGATCAGTGATCAGTGCTGCGTAGTAAATAAGCACGTCAGCCAACCAATGCCTGTCACACACGGCATCCCACAGGGCAGTATATTGGGCCCCACGCTCTTCATTTATATAAATGATCTATGTCTACTATCTCCTCCTAAGTGCAACATATTCTTATATGCTGATGACACAGCGCTCCTTTTTACAGGCGAAACTTGGGAGGATGTCCATCATCCTGCCCAAAATGGTCTGAATATTGTGAAGGATTGGCCATCTGATAACGTGCTCACTCTTAATGTCGAAAAAACCAAGTACCTAGCCTTTTCAGTTAGGGAATCCTCACAGCCTCCCTCTACCTTGTCAATCACGGCCCACAATTGTCTTACGCCACAACCAAAAACCTGTGATTGTGTACCTTTGGAAAGAGTTCAATCAATCAGGTACTTGGGAATGACACTGGACTTTCATTCAAATTTCAAAACACATATTAGCCTGCTAAATTCTAGAATACGCAAACTAATCTACATTTTTAAAAACCTACGATATGTTGGTGAACCAGCAGTTCTTAAGCTGGTCTATAATGCTCTGTGCAAATCTCTTCTGTCATATGGCATTACAGTATGGGGTGGTGCCCCGAAGACGATACTTAAGCCACTTGAAGTAGCTCAAAGGGCAGTACTCGAGGTTAGCACTTTTCGACCCTTTCGATATCCAACTTTCAAGCTGTATCAGTCTTGCGAGGTACTCACCGTTCGACAGCTCTTTGTACTGCAAACTATTCTTAGGAAGCACTGTACGTTAAAGTATGATACAAAAATTGAGGAAAATAGAAGGCATCACGACATTGTTTGTGATACACGATCGTTTCACCTTATGTTTACCCGAAGGTTTTTTTGTTTTTACGGGTTTTATTTATACAATAAGGTTAACAGGATTCATTCAATATACCTACTCTCACTCAAAGTTTAACTGCTGTAAAATAGTCACTGACTGGCTTTACACTCAGTCATATGATGATACGGAATGTTTTTTTAAAAGTCATTATATAAAGGGATAATATGTACCTACATAATTTTTGATTTGTTCACTTTTTTAATAAATTTCGCTGTGGCATCTGCTATTTAAGGAGCACAGTTTTAAATGGTTATTATATATATATATATATATATATAAATCTCATACACACCCTCACACACACTCACACATATATCACGAACACATAGAGGACATACATCATTTATTGTTATAACATTATAACACGGAAGAGCACCGATATCCCGCACTACAGGGCAACCTCGTGTAGGTATCACAAACACATCACCCTATATTGTTCACCTATTTTACATCTGTATACTTTTTGTGACAATAAATTATTATTATTATTATATAAATTATATCCATTATTATCAAAAACTAATGTGAAATGATTATCAACAGCTTTTTTACTGATAAAAGATTTGTATTTAAATTAGGCACGAAAACTATGTTGCTTATTGTTTTCGACAGTTTCACCACAATTACTAATAGAAATATCACCAATACTACATATTTTAGACATCGCCTTCTCATCATTCCTGGCTAGTAATTATCGTCGATTAAAAGCATTCGCATCTTAAATTTCCAAATGCTGTAACCATCTCGGCATGTTAGGGCTTTGTCAGTCGACATCGCAGTCAAACTATCGTAATGCCTGTTAATATCCATATGGTCACGGTCTCCAGGCATGTTAAATGTGCCAATAGAGACACCACACAATCATATTTAATTATCATATTCAACGCACCTTAGGTGCTGGGCGCTGTTCCTACTACACCGCCCTTGTGGCTCACAAATCTAGTCTCCTAGATTTGTCTAATTTAGTTCTTCTTCAAGAGCGCCTCCCTAGGTAGCCGTGCGAAAGTAGGAGCGATATCCTGAAGATGCTTGTAGGATCCGTTGTCAGCCCGGTAAAACATATTTATCTAGTTAAAAACTTAATTGCACTTTTGTACAAAGGCGGACTTAATGTCGTTAGACATTCTCTGACAGCCAAACCTTTAGGACATTTAGACAGAATCAATAGCAAGTAGGTGCAATATTATTAAATGACAATTTGTAAGATATATGTAGACATAACAACAAATACATACTAATAATACTTAATAATTACATTCTAAAACACATATAAATTATTCTTTATGGATTATATATAACCCTTCCAGCATTACAAAATATATTTTAGATAATGAAAGGTTTATTGATAACTTTGAGATCCTTGAGGTCTAAAATATCTCATATAAATAGTAAAAAAAATCAAATGGAAATAAAAATCACTTTTGTATGTTTTTTCTTAACTAGTCCTAATAATTACGAAGTAGCTAGATGAGAGCAGGAACTACTCAGGCCATTTCGGAGTGGTAAAACAGAATTTGGCGAGAGGTCTAGATTATTTTTTGTAATAACGCACGCTTGGTATCATCCGTGCTGAAAGGGATAAGATACGTTTAGCTAGGCCGACAACAAATGCCTCGATAGTAGTCATCTCCAGATCTGCTGAGAGAACACAGGGTTCGTTAAAACTCCTTCTTAAGGATTTTGTACTAAAGCAATAATGGTTTCTAGTGCATTAAGGGGTTGAAATAAAACAAGAGTTACACATTTTACACTGTATTAACATTGTCATATTAAATTTACAAACATGTTTGAACTTCGTATTTAATTCCGTCGTTATTTTATACATCTTAATTCAGATGTTTAAAATTAAGACTTAATAACTATTGGTGTATGTATATAGTGTTTGTCGGTAGGTCAATTATTATAACCATACAAACTTACACCGAATTGAGTTTTTATATAATACCATTTTGGGTACTTTATAGTAAATACGAATTAAAAACATCCTTGAATTACCGAATTACATTGGTCAACAATAATTTGACATATAAGTAGATTAGAAGCCCTACTATGAGGGGCTGTTTACAGAAAGAAACAACTAGATAACATTAATCTATGTAGCTTACAATTATCTTGATAACTGAAACTGGAACTATTCAAAATCAAATGTATTTGGTTAAAAAAAAGACATCAGTTTTTTATTTTTTTATATACTAGCACGCTATGTGACCTTGGGCCCACCTGATAGTAAGTGGCGCGCAAGGTCCATGAATGTTAACAACTGAAGTCAGACACTCATAACTGCCATCAGTCCCTAACACTATGCCGGCTTGACTAGATGCTTTTTCACACTTCGCTTGAAGGACTCCAAGTTATAGGAAAGTGGAAACACAGAGGCTGGAAGAGCATTCCACATTAATTCTAATTTGGTTTATGTGATACTAAATAGAAGATCAGTATTTAAATTTTATTTGTAAAAAACAACCGTTTGCATATCCGCACCGTTTACTCCTACACACTCGTTTAACCTAGAACTAAAATTCTCAATAACACGCTGGAGCATCGACCTAGGAATAGCTTTAATTTCGTCTGTGATTATTTGCTTTAAAACATCCAAATTGTATGACAAAGGGTTATAGACTCTACTCTTTAAGTAGCCTCAAAGGAACTCTGCAAGTTATTATTATTAGGTTTGGGCTCCTGGTGGCAAAATGTAAACCATAGTTGTAGCCACTTTTTTCTAGTAGCAAGCAAATAATCACACACCTAATTAAATCTATTCCTAGGTCGATGCTCCAGCGTGTGATTGAGAATTTTAGTTCTAGGTTAAATGAGTGTGAAGAAGTGAACATAAACGATAGTGAACGAAAAAATTGCGCAATTACAAACGGTTGATTTCCAAAATTAAATTTTGAAATTTAACAAATAAACCGAATTAGAATTATACTCAGTTCTTTTTTTTTTAATTACATAATATATAAAACGAAAAACATTCTGAGTTATTCCTATCCTTTATTTTTAAACATTTTACTGGGTAGGTTAACTTAGATGAAGGTATGCATAAATTCAGTACCATCCTCCAAATAATATAAATAGTAGCCTGTTACAGTTTCCAAGATAAGTTTCTAATAATAGTATGAGTACATACAAGAATAAGATACTTTAATAATATTGAACAATAACAGCGTAACAAAGTGCTTACACGCAAACGATATTCCCAACTGCTCCAATATTATCTATAATTTGTGGAACTAATGGGATTACTCGAACATTCTGATACATTATAAAGATAGGATTAACAAGTGTAAAGATCAACAAATAAAGAGTGCATAATAAGTATTGGTTTGTTTTCAACGATAAATAAAAGTGGTGGTTTTTGTCATTTAAGACAGTGACAATTTGAATAATTAAATAAGTTATTAGGTAGTGTGTTGTACTTGTATCCCGCCACTTTGGCGAACACAATAAAAAAGCAGTTTCCGAGTTTTACAATAATTTTAAAAATGTTATTCTAATAATTTCAAAAGCGAATACATAAATATACAATACGAATATATTGTTCTCAATACTACAATGATATTTATTTTACGAAAAATAGAGTTATGCGTTATGCGAATAATATTAATATTTTTTTTATAGATATCACACGCTTAGATATTTTTGCTAATTTTTAAAGTGATTTTTACAAGATTATGATAGACTAACTTACAATGTTAGATATTCGTTGTAAACAAACCATATTCCTTTGACCTAAGAGTTTTGTGGCAAAGTCAAATACTAATGCTACCTATAAATGCCTACTTAACTACTTTTTTGGTATTTATTAATAGGCAAGCAGCGCATTGTTTATTTACCCAATTATGTTTAACGGCTAGTGTAATCATGACCTTTAATTCCCAATTATTATTGGCATGGCTAGATTGTTGCGAGCAAACTGACGTTTTAGTTCACGCCCCGTGATTAGTTAACTAATGTTTTCTAGAGTTCATGGTGGCTGTATGAACACTACCGCCGAGACAGAGCGAGCTTAGCCTCGGCGGGGCGGTGAGAACTCTCAGTCGCGAGTGTAGAACCACCATTAGAATAATAGCAACCTGATTTTATTTTTATTGCAGGCAATATTACTAAAGTTTTAAAAAGTTTTAAATCACACACTACTCGCAAAGTTGGTCGACAACGAGAATGTTAGAGAGGCACTTCGATTTACATTTTCCATGTTTTAACTGAATTTAGCTTTGAAAGGCGTTCAAGTAGCGATATCGTGAACACGGAGTTTGTGTAATTTCGCGAGGTTACCTACCTCGGATATCGACTAACTTCGACAAGTACGTACTTCGCCAAAGCAACTTCGCGAGTAGTGTCCAGTAGTGAAGTAAAGTTTTTAAACCCCCAACAACGTTCCCTGATAACAAGTCTACACTATCTGCGTTTAAAAAATATTTTGACAGTTATATTTGATAATTAAGTATAATGGATTATAATATTAAAAAATTTACAACCCTTGCGCTGCGTCCTAAATGCTTTTATGACCTTGCCACAAACTCCGTTAGGATACGCATAGTATAGGAATAATTTAATAGTAGGTACCTAGGTTAGGTATAAAGAGAAAGATTAAGAACTAGACATGTCGTTTTACGAGTTACTAAGGGCTAAGCTACACACTACACTGTCCGCCAAACGGTCCAACTGCTATCATTATTCTTTGGTTTACTCAAATACACGTCCCTGAGTCACAGAACGGCTATCTGTTGTACGAATTTCGTTTCATACAACAAAATAGATTAAAGATTAATGAGTCGATGTTTCATTGGCGGATAGTATAGCGCCGCATCTCGACTATCCAATATACACAGCTCTCAGGGGACAGGCTTTCTGTTTGCTAATTAATGTGACAATTGCAGCAAGAATTTAAGTCCAAATTTTTGTCGTTTCTTGACTTATCTCACAGCCCGTGCGTATGGTAACATTTTTTAAGTAATAAATTGTCTGAAAATGGTTTACTTTTTAAGCTAGTATATAAATGGTTGAGGCTGGTATCATACACATGTCAGATGGATTTTTTTGCTAAGCTATAGGTCGGATCACATGTGCACGAAATACACATACTGTCAGTCGAGATAGCGACGATTATAACTAACAATTTAATTGGATACATCGATTGTTTATTATAGGAAATACAGAATCATACCGAAAATTATAAATACGTAGTCTTAATAGATGATAAGGGGTCATTAATTTATTACGTAAGACGATTTTCGACAGTTTTTGACCACTAAAATAAGAATAGGCCGACTCCTTGTTTAATATTGTAAGAATCTAAAGGAAAAAATAATACAAGCTTTGGTTTTGTGTTAAACTTTTTCTTTACCATTAAAACCAATTTTACATATTTATCATGTAATGTATATATGTAATCGTAAAGATTTTTATCAGTCCAGACGCTTAAAATCCAATCTAAAAGTGGATCTACCACTGGAATTATCTTAACATTGCGAATTTTTGTAAGAAAAAATAAGGCATGGTCCACCCCCTTTCCTTCTACATTGTCTTACGTAATACATGAATAGCCCCTAATAACGTAAGTAGTATTAATATTATTTCAACCTTACTAATTCGTCAGAGATTGAAATTTAATAACATTGTGGTAGGTATGTCAAGGGCGTACCCAGGTAGGGGCAGGGGGGGCAGCTGCCCCTAGAAGATTAAATAAACGTCAATTGTCCCGGCAAGTGGGAATTAAAAACGTGTTACCTACTCTGCGCAAAATGAAGTGTTGGAAACAAAACATCTTTTCAGTCAGATATTTTGATTTAATATTTTTTATCTATAATTAAATATTTAACATTCTACAACATTCGATATAGTATACTGTAAGCGACGCAATATAATTTAAATCTCCCGCGAAACCGTCGCATCTCGTAGTTTCCGCTCCCGAGTTCCCGACGAGATAATCAGAGCCATCTAGGATTAAAGCTGAATATAATTTGGAGAAAACAACATCTAGCGCTAGACACTCGACAGTACTTTTTCCAGTCAATTTTCATGATTTTTTGTTTCAATATACCCGACCGACCATCTTCTCGAAACAGGTATGAGCTGCCCCCTCCTAGCTGAAATCCTGGGTACGCCCTTGAGGTATGTTCTAACTTTGTAGGGACTTTGAATATGAAAGTAGATAAAATATTGTGCATGATTTATTTAATATCTATATTAAGTTACACGTGCATTAATTACCAATCATTTAAATTATCTATTCACGAACAAAATAACATTGGGTAGAGAGAGAAGCTGAATGAAAAGGGTGCCATTTTAAATTCGGCACATGACGTCGTTCGCTACTAGGGTTGCCAACCTTCCCGCGTGAAGCCGATACGTCTTGGTTCCACGGCTCAAATAAAGTGTCCCGCGATACATGTCTGCTTTAATGTGTCATGCCTGGCCGCTGAAGGCCAAGAATAGGTGCAACTGATGCCAGCTACTATCGACAGACATTAGTCTCTACCACTATGCCGACTTAACAAGATCTATGGAAGGTATGGTTGAATGGAGGAGACGTTAAGGAGAATACTGGTGTATGGATTAAATTAATGCCGCTAGGAAGTTCAGTTACCCGCTCTACACTAATTTATCACTACAATAATATAAATAAAAGAGTAGAATAGATATTCTATACGATTGCAATCAAAATAATAATTCACCTAAGTATTTATTGTAAAAGTTCAATATTTGCTAATTTTTTTTATAGCGAAATCTACTTCCTCTATAACACTTAAATAATATACATTTTTTTTACTTAATTTAGTTCAAATACCTAATTTGACATTATGATGGTCCAATCGCATCTGTAATCGACTTCAATTTGATGCACTATTTTGACAGTTGTGCCAGCTAATATTTGGCTACGCAAGTTACCAACCATTATTTTTTAAACACCCATATTCTAATAGTACAAGATCCGAACTAAAAGCGAACTTACTCGAAGAAATACTCAACTACGACTACTCTACTATAGATAGTTCGACTTGAAAGCATAGTAAAGTGTACCAGAAAATGTACTATATAGGTAACCTTTGTATTTATAGTTTTTTTTTTTTTTTTTTTACTGAACTTTGATTAAAATATATTAAAGCGACAAGTCAAACACAGGGAGAGTCATCATATACTGTGTTTGACTTATCGCTTAAAGCGCTTTTTTTGCATTGAAAATTGTTCGATTTGGCTTTTCTCTATGTTTTTCATACAAAATTCGATAAAAAAGCAAGCTTTGCTCATCAGACCCCACCTTTCGGGGGAGACGGGAATCTGTAGCGAGGTGTTGGCCTCCGAACAGAAATAGCATTCGCTGCATGTAACAACAGGGAGTGCATGTGGAACCTTTATTGTAGATTAATAGTACGAGCGAGCGCGGCGTAATTCTAGGAATCATTTCATTCATCATTACAGCCCCTAGAACAGCGTCCCAGACCTCCACTGCTGGAGATGGGCCTTCCAGAACATATGTCTGGAGAATTTGGCCTACACTCGCCACGCTGGCCAGACGGCTTGGCGAGGAATTTAAATCCTAGGAATATGGGTGTTGAATTATGCTCTGTGCGAGAGCGAGTAGTAATCGAATGACACGAATAAATAAGATACTTACTTAAAAATTGAAATGCAACCGTAAATGAGCTTAATAATATTTAGGTATTAATATGGAACAATTTAAAGAGTATTTAAAAAATAATCGCTTACAACTGCCAATGACACCATAACTTAGTACAGATTTACAGATAAATAATAAGTTACAAAACATTATTGCTTAAGAGCCGGTGTCATTCGTTACATTATCGTTTTTTTTAATAAGTTTAGGTACCTAAGTATTTTGCTAAAATATAAATAGGTACAATTCATGTAGATAAGTAAAAACCATTACACCGGCTCTTAACTGGTTAATTACAAATCTAAAACACACAACACCTATAGCTAATTTATGAGATTAATGAATTGACATTTTTAATTGATACATATTTTTAAAATATTAGTTTCTAACACTAATACTGAGTTTATGAGGGAATCAATAAGATAACAAAGGCACGTGATTGGCTTTCAGAGTTACAAGCCAACTACCAATCACCTGACGTAGGTATAAGTAAAACGATAAACGTTTGATATCCTATTGATCCCTTATCACTCAGGATAATTTGTTTAATTTTCGTCTTACACTAAGAAAGTTCGTTTACACCGATCCTTAAGAGAGTTGTTACGCTTTGCTCGCTCGCACACTTCAACATATTTAACGATTTTTCATGTCTTGTGTGGACTTTTGACAAATGTAGTCAGCTTTCTGGGAAATATAACACTAAAAATATATTTACTGCATAAAATATTTTTTTGCAAGGGGGGTTATTTTTCGCAAGCCCGAGACACCATACTTCTCATCTCTCTTCCCCACACTTGATCGAATCCATGAAATATATATGATAAAAAAACATAAATTGAAAAAAAGTTAGTGCGAGAGGAGTTCCAGCAAAATATTTGCCTCCCTTACTAAAAGAATTGGGTCTAATTAAAGATACATTTATAGAACGTATCTCCGGCTTTTTTTTAAACCAGCCTATTGTCGGTCGCAAGCCCGAGACACCATTCTTCTCATCACTTACCCACACACGATGGACCCGGCACCCGCACGGTGAATCCATGGAATCAGTATCAGTATCATCACGACCGTTTTCCTTCCGGGGAGAAACCACGCTTATAAATAAGCGGATTCATATTTAGCCAACTTTACTATACGCCAATCATGACAAGTGGCAAGCTCGTCGATGTCTCCAGGCGTACCAAACTCGAGAAATATCACAAATAAATTAAATATTAATTAAATGTATTTATTTAAATTAATAAATATTTTTGTGTCCCGACCAGGAATCGAACCCGGTACCTCCGAGTCTAAATCCACGGACTTAACCGCTAGACCACGGAGGCAGTTTTCAATCTATTCCATGGATTCTGGAATGCTTAGAAATTTGTCTTCAAAATTTTTATGTTACTTTTAAATTGTCCGTAATTTCCTAGAAAGTAGATTGATTATATTTCTCAAAGGTACACTCAGACTTAAAAAGTATTTGAAAATATTTGAGTGAGCGAGCGAGAGAGATGTATTAATAACCTTCTTAAACATATTTACATAAATTGTTTTCGGATGGTGCAAATAGGTCTAACCTATTTAATAGTCTAATATAACATATTTGTGTTTATTAATTTAAGATACACGTACTACTAAATTATATATTTTAAATAAATAATAATAATTCTTTGGCTATAGGAAGTATTTTATATCAAGCATTTATTGTATAAATTCAATAACTATTATATAAAAATAAAAAATAAATATTTTAATTTAATTAAAAATACTCGTAAGTAATAAAATTAGGTCTTTAAGGAAGCGTATATATTACTATACATATTTAGGAGGTAGATAAAAAATAGGAAAAATAATGTTTTTTTAATTTAAAGGAATAAAAAATATTGTAAACTTCGATGTTAATATAACGTTTTTTTTTTTAATTTCACTAAAACGTATAATAATTTAATTATTCCTACTTAAACTACGTTTGTAAACTATTCGTATATCTAATTTTTAATTCGATGAAGCTGTATTTAATAGATAGTAAATTTATTTATTCAGAGACGTTTATCTATACTTAAACGGATAGACTTGTTTTTTTTTTTTAAATATTGGATTGGAGAGAGCGTTAAACCTTTTTAACCGCCGAAGGTTACCATAACAGGTACTTAAACCATTGTAAATTAAAGCACTCTCAGCGAGTGCTTTAATTTACAATATTAAATTTATAACGTTCGACCGCGAGTTTAGCTAAACGTTTCTGAATAGCTATTCTAAAGTTTAGAGCTAAAGAAACATCGTTACACTTTCATAAGTAATCGGACAAGCAATAATGCTTTCATATTTTATATTTACTAAGGCTGCACCAAAACGAACTCTATAATTGTAACGATTTAAAAATGCCGTCTGATGTTTTTTTTATAATAGAACGACACGTGATGGTAAGTAGCGCGCAAGGTCCATGAATGATAGTATCTGGAATCATACACTTATAACTGACATATGCCAGGGGCCTACACTATGCCGGCTTGACAGGGCATGACGGCAATTCGAGCCTGATCCCGAAATGAAATGAAATAATTTATTTGTCAGAAACATGGTAGGTACAGGGATGTAAATTATTATATGTAATTATATCACATGCTTCGCTATTTCTAGCATACAAATATTTATTTAGTCACATGACTTTGTCGAGCTTAGTGTCTAGGTATTCTTTTGTCAAATAAAAACATTTATTAACCAGCATTTGTTTGACTCTTAATTTGAACAGTTTTAGTGACAGCTCCCTTATAGTAACTGGAAGCTTATTAAATATCTTTGTTGCCATTGCATAACAATATTGCGTACTTTTATGAGTACGAAACATGTAGATACCCTTTATGGCTTTATCGTCACAAACGGTGGATACTTCCCCGCCCCGGTAGACTGGGCAAATTACCACCGTCAGTCCGCCTACCATCTATTTACTAACTACTACTAACTGACGTCCGACCTTCAAAATAAATCTGGTGCATTCGACGCCATTTTTTACTTTAATGGTTACAATTACAGACACTTCACTTTGGTACAATCGAGCCTACATAATCATTTACTAATTTGTATAATAATAACATGGTCATAACTTTTATAAGAAAAAAAAACTTTTAATAAAGCAAAAAATATACGTCTAAGTTACGACTAACTTGGTTTATTTGGGCTTAGTAACTAATGCTTAGTACTTGTCACCAACACTAAGCCAGTATCTCGAACGTATTTTTGGTACCTACTTAAGTAAAATTTAACAAATGTATGGGTAGTTGTCAATTTTGCGTTTCACAAAGCAATAACAAATAATTAAGTGATTTATGACAACTGTTTTCTTAAGTAGCAGAAGAAGGTCCAATAACTTTTTTTAACGTTTATTATTTCTTATTACCCACATAGCTACAAAAATATGAACGTAAGCACGGGTGGTTTTCCATTTTCAAAGAAAAAATAAACAATAATACCATCAAGGGCTATCGACTTCCATAAATTGCACTGATTCCAGCATAGGGTTTGGGGGAGATTTACAACTCCGTCACCCGTGGTAGATGAGTGGACTGTATATTGTTTGGGGGGGTTTGATGACGAGCCAGCTCTGTGAAGTCCAAAGAAAGGGGCAGAAGCACTTACCTCTTCAAGCAGCAGCTGACAACGTCTCAGTGGAGTCGACCCCAGGGTGCCAGAAGAATACCAGCTCTTCTTCTGATGCTAAAACTCTTTTCACATAAAACTAATAATCCAAGTTCCGATCGATAAATACACTCGCGTGGCTATTCAGCAGACACTGCTGCAGCACCGAAAAATTGAGCACACACAGTGTGACGTCACCGAAACACAAATTGTTGACGTCCGCCGCCGACCGAGGCTGAGGTGCGACTACCCACCGATGGGTCATAGAACTGGCTTTAACAGGGTTTTTGTTTTTAAAGTTACTAATAATATACTTTTGTATAGTTAATCAGTTTTGTTGTTTATATTTATTATTTTATCAATATTATTTAATATTTAGTAACTCTATTTAAATTATTAAGATTTTTATATAGTTTTATACTCTGCGCTTTAATAATTTATTATATATTTTAATAAAGTTTTTTTAAAAATATACCTACTGGTAACTTAAATAATAAAGTAAATTTGTCAAAACCAAATCGAAGCAAAACGGAGTCTTGGCTGTTGCGAAGCAGATTTGTTTTTATTTTATTGCCTGTTTACGTGAATTAAAAGATAAATTTATGTTTTTAAATTGTGCAACATTGTGAAAAAATTTAAATATGAAAAATGAAAAAATTTAATACAATAAGTGCTCCAAATGTTGTTTGTTTTTGATGAGAGTTTAGGTGTAAAAAATATTTCATTCAATTTTAATAAACCAAGTATTTTCAGCATAATAGGTATGTGAAAGTAGTTATCCCTAACTCCAAGAAATAAATTAAAAATATTATTTGTGTTTATTTAAGTTACAAGATTTTAGTTACATATCTATTCCGCCATTTTTATAATAATTGATATACTATTAATTTTGTTCAACAAATTTGTACTTTTATTGATTTTTTTAATAGTAACTATCGAAATTAATAAATTGATCAATTAAATCAATTTTTTAATTTAATATATAATTAATTAACAAAAAAAGTACAATCACAATATATATATTTTTTTAATTTGCTGCCAATTCTATTTCGGTGTAGTCGCGCAAAAACTGGAACACTTTTCATGTATGGAGTTACGCTTTTCCTTGTTTTTTGCTTCATTCGTTTAGTCCGTTTGTTCAAATACTACAAATGACTATAACGCGACCAGTTTAAATTGGGTCAACAAACATACAAGAACCGAATTAGTGCGCAAATATTACGTTGTAATAATATTAATTGGTTGAAAATCTCAAGGTAATTTTATAACATACTATAAGTTAGTGTTGAAGACTATTTAAAATTAAATTGGATAATAAAAAAAAATGGATTATAGATTTGGAACGAACCTGTTCCTTGTTTTGTTTCACGGCAAAAGCACTTATCTCTACAACATGTTTATATTTTTAAATATTATATTCGATGAGGTATACACATATACGTTCGTTACAAATTGTCACATTCTATTATTTTGAACAATAATATATATGTAATCTCTAGCTAAAATAATCGTAGCATCATTGAAGCGACATAATTAATATTGCAGTGAATTAAATTTGCTGACTTGTCTTCCCTATTATCGTTCTCCGTAACACTATGCCGGCTAGGAATTCAGGATATAGGAATGGGAAAATACACTGGCTGGGAGGGCATTCCACAGTTTCATTGTGCGACAGATGTAACAGTCTCCGAATTTATATGAACAATGTACATTCGTAGATGGGGCTCATATTTTGCCCTGTGCGTGTGGTTCGGATGCGGAATGGAGAATTAGGGATAAGGTTTTGGAGCTCTTCAAGCGATTCGAGAGTTTTAGACACTGTGACACCACTATCCATATCGAGAGCATCGAAGGTACTTAGTAGAACTATCCCAGACGTGAGAACAGTATTCCACTCATGACCATATTTGTGCTTTATTACTCCTAATTCTGGCTTGCTGGAGGGTTACTGTTGTAATCCCATAGGTACTGATAACTAAATTTAAAAGATTATTAATTGATCGTTGTGGTGCAGTTCTGTATATGTTTTATTTTGTAAATCTGATATAGCTGAGTTTTCCTTGCATATTCCTTTCTCAGTCAGATTAAACATTAACAGGTCACTGGAATCTGCTAACCTGCTGGTCTTCTGCTAACAGCTTACTTATTGGACCACGTTGCTGCTTAGTCTTCTACTAGCAGGAGTAGAATCATTCAAAATAATTTAATTAATGACGTTTCATAAATGCCTGTAATAGGTTTACGTGAATAAAGATATTTTGACATTGACTTTATACAGTATAAGTCTTAGTGAAGGCGGGAAAAACCGTTTAACATTGTATTCAGGGTTTTTTGGAATTGCTCTCAATGTAGTTTTAATGGTTGAGGTCTGAGCGTATTTCAACCTCAGGTATGTTAAAGCTGGGTTAAAGTTACAGCTTAGTGTTCTGAGGAGTAGAAAGAGGAGAGTAGTCTAGGAAGTGACGTTATATTCAGCATGCGACAGCCCATACACTCCAAATTTATACGTACGCGTAGGAATGGTCATTACGGTAAATAATGGATGCATGTGGAGGAAGGGATAAGGTCATAGATTTAGTAGAACGGTAATAAGTAGAGATGAAACGGATAGATACCGGTTACCGAATATTCGGCTAGCTACGAGGCCGGAGCGCCGGATATCCGGCAACCGAATATTCAGCCCTTTATCGCGTTACATGACGCGACCAGTTTGATTTGAAATTATTATTACCAACAAATGCAGAAAATTTGGTTATCATTCACTATAATTTGCCACTTGTTAATTTTGAGTATTAAGCTAATTAATAAAATAAACATTTTTGTCGAGTGATTATTAAAATAAACTGTGTCCATAACGTAGTGTGGTATCATTTTCCTCGTATAAAATAATGAGAATGGTTTGAATATAACTATCCGGCATCCGACCGGATACTGAGTTACTATCCGGCATCCGACCGGATACTGAGTTACTATCCGGCACCAGACCGGATACTGAGTTACTATCCGGTATCCGGCCGGATACTGAGTTACTATCCGGTATCCGGCCGGATACTGATTTACTATCCGGTATCCGGCCGGAGACTGAGTTACTATCCGGTATCCGGCCGGATACTGAGTTACTATACGGTAGTAAAAATAAGGCCGGATATCGGATAGTTACCGGATATCCGTTTCATCTCTAGTAATAAGGTTTTAAACCTGCTTAAAATTCACTGCCGCAGTCTGGTGGGTGGAAGTCTCCGAAGATGTTGAGCTCGTAGAGGCTGGCGAAGGTGATGAACAGAAGGTACCAAACCATGAGCACAGCACCGTACTTCCGATCCAACTTCCAGCCGTTCGCGTGGGTCGCCACAACCAAAAACACCACCGTCGACAAAAGAGACAGAGTCGAGTAAATTAGACCTGGAAAAAATAATTAGGCTAAATAAATGCATTTGATCGCAATAAACTTGGTGTTCGTTTTTATAACACACTCCCCAAGGAACTAACTAGCTTGTGTTTAGATAAACTAAAAATTCATGTCAAACGTCGACTTATAGGCAAGGCCTATTATAAGATAAATGATTTTATTAGTGACAAAAATGCCTGGTAGATGTGCAAATGTATATTATTAATATATTTTGGACACCTTTTAATAATAAATAATAATAATAATAATAAAAATTTATTTCTTCACAAAAAATTGCCTTATAACTAGTTACATTAATGTTTAGGTGTTAACAGGATATACAATTTATTACAGGCAATTTACAGATTATTGGAACCCTAACCTCTGTATAGAAAGTATAATATACTTCTGGACCACAGAGGTTAGTTTCCATACTAATTTGTACAACATTTTTTTTTTAATATTTTTTATCAAGTATACACATGCAAAAGTGGTTAGTAATAAATAAAAGATAAAATAATAATAATAGTGTTTAGACACAATATGTAGGATTATAGGGTGTATAAGTAGGTGAAAAAGTGTGTGTGAAAAAATAGGTGTAAAAAGTTATGTAGTAGGTATTAACAATGTTTCGGTTTGTTCGTATGTCAATGTCAAAAGCCATTTAGTTAGTAACTTTTTGCATGCAAATTTTGTATGCGGATAAATATTCACGTACTTGCAACTTTTATTATATAAGAAGGAGGATAGGAAGGAAAATTGATGCTGAGCAAATTTTGTGGAACAGGGGATAACTGAGCAAACATAGTCACTGCGTCTTTTGTTTTTTTCAAAATTTAAAAAGTTGAGTGTTTGCGAAGAATAATGCGCAGCACAAAGAGCTGTCTTACAGAGAGTACTTTGCTGGTAGAATAGACTAAATTTGTTGGAAATCTAAAAGTTTTACTGTTGGTGTATGTTTATATTTAGGTCAATTCAATTGTATTGTAATAAATTTAATATAATTTATTTAAATAATTATAACAATGTAATGTGACAATACAAAAGAGCCCGAGAAGGCCAAATTGTAATAAATGATTTGACTTTGACTTTGAAAGATCTGCAAAAGAAATTAACTAATAGTATCACTTCATCATTACAACCCGTAAAACACAAAGTCCTGGACCTCTACTGCTGGAAATATATAAATATCTTTTAGACGATATTTTAGAAGAATTTGGCCTATACTCGTCACGCTCGCGCTGGCCAGAGAGATTGGCAAGGATCTGATATATATTTTTTTTGTTCTCTTCTCCCGATGGATGATGAATGAGGTGATAGAGAAGGCAAAGGGTCTAGCCCATGTAGCCAAGTCTGACGTAATATATCTTTTTTTTATGATTTAATGAGGTTATCATCAAATTCCAGATGCTGCAGAATGCCGCGGCATTATAGCCCAAACACGTCGGCCGCATAAAATATACTGCAATATTCAAAGTCAAATTTATTGTTTTCCATAACTATTCACATTGTAGAACATTATTAAACAAAACAACACCACTTTTGACCAACAATATTCACAAAACAAACTAATTAACAAAACAAAAACTTGCACTTGACATGCCCGCGCAAAATGGCGCGAAGGGAGTCCTTGGATCTGATTCTAATGTCTATTTATTGTCAATTTCGATTCCACAAGTTCGATTTAGTTGAACGGGTACCAACGGCCCCCTCGTTCCGAGACACGATAATAGTAACCTAAGCACGCTTAAAGCCGTTCCGAGACGTGCATAAGCTATATTGCCAAAGCTTAGTGAACGTCAGGAGGTCTCTCGCGCCATTTTGCGCGGCCATGTCAAGTGCAAGTTTTTGTTTTGTAAATTAGTTTACTGTGGTTATTATTGGTCAAGAGTGGTGTTGTTTTGTTTAATAATGTGCTACAATGTGAATAATTATGGAAAACGATAAATTGGACTTTAAATATGGGGCACAAGTTGCAGTTTATTTTTTGCGGTTTTCCCGCGCTGTCAACTCCCATATTTTACCCGACGTATTTGAGCAGTGGATGGTTCCGCGAGTGACTCCAAGAAAAGCATCAACTTCTACAGCATCTGGAATTTGATGATGACCTCATTAATTCATGAAAAAGAAAGATATATTACGTCAGACTTGGCTGTATGGGCTAGACCCTTTGCCTTCCCTATCATCTCATTCATCATCCATCGGGAGAAGAGAACCAAAAAAAAAAAAAATTAGTGAACGTCACAAATGACATTAATGATGTCAGACTGCTCACGATATCGAGGTGGATCACTCTGAGCGCTGTCAGTTGCTTGTCATTAATGTCATTGTGTCGCGCGCCATTTTCAAGTAGGAAATAAATGTTAGCGACGAGTGTTAGCGTGCTCACCTTCTTACAGGAACGGTGGTGGGAGAGAAGAGAGGAGAGAATAGGATGAAACAGATCTAAGCATTACATGGATTCACCCTACGGTTGCCGGTTCACAAAGACTATAGCCTGGTTTACAAAGGAGGCCCTCTTTTTTTATTTCGCAACAAGACGCTCACCATCCACCATTCTGCTCCTCTCCCTACCCAAGCAAATGCTGTATCATTTCGTTAATGCCGTCTTGGAAGCTTGTTTAACCTGCTTAGGTCCACTTCTTTCAGTAAGTGGTGCAAATATTTTGTGGGAATTCCTTTCGCACCAACTTCCACCACGTATAGCAGAGTCTTGAATACTTTCCTGATCATTTAAAATCTATAACAAATGTACGTAAGAAAAGTGTAAGTTCCTTTCGAGATTCGAAACGCGGATTTTTTGGATAAAAAAAGCTTTGAAACGCATGCTGCATGGTCCACCATTACCTTTGCTGATGACGTTGACATGACTTCCTGGATGAATGATGGCGGTCTGCATGAACCACGGTAGTCCGAGGCACACCAGGATATCAAACACATTGGATCCCACAGCGTTGGACACAGCCATATCTCCGTACCTAAAGAAAAAAATCAACATCAACAATAAACGGATTTATTATACTTTGCCTGTTATCATCGTGTTCAAAAGAGTTGCAGCAATGTACAATGTGAAAATATATTTATTTATTTATTTATTTAAACTTAATTGCACAAAGTACAAAGGCGGACCTAATGCCGCTAGACATTCTATGACGGTCAAACCTTCGGGACAACGAGAGCAGTAAGTACATATATATTGACACTACTCTAGCCCCTTGTTCGACTTAGCGCTGTAAGCATTTTACTTTGCTTTCCTAGCGGTTTGAGATTTTGATGACATTGAAATCCAAAGACAAGGATGCAGGTTTTATAGCGAATGACGTAGTACAATATTTAATTTAATGTTTCTTAGACGTGTTTCATATTTTTTATTAAGCATTTAGGCAATCTCTTTTACCGACATAGCTTTCAAATTTTGCAAGTTAAAGTGGCAATGGCCCCATCTACCGCAGAAACGATAGAAGTGGGGAGCACATCGGGACAACGACAAGAAGCTGGTAGTTGTTTAATAGCAAGCCTTATCAAGCATATATCTAATAATAATAACTTAAATTGAATACGAACCCTTCCTTGATGACCGCCAGAGAGGAAAGAGCGTCAGGAACGGATACACCGGCCGCTACAAAGGTCAGCCCCATCACTGTATCAGGGATGCCCAGGGTGAATCCTGAAAAAAAAAACAATTCTAAACATCTCTATGCTAATATCAAAAACCATGCGCATACTTTTAGCTGTCCTGTATTTAAATTATATTTATTTAAGTGCTACCGTTAAATTGACAAAAAAGTGGAAATGATAAGGTGATCGGTTACCTGTTAGGCACAAAGAAAATAAAGACCCACTAACAGCCGGTTTCTTGAAGCTCTACTTAATTATTTCTTAGCTAAGAAATCATTATCTTTAAGTTTTTCTTAAGTCAAATGGGGTTTCACGAACAAATTTATCTAATTATTTGTTATTGCTTTGTGAAACCGCAAAATTATCAACTTTTCATACATTTGTGTAAATGACAGCCCCTTCTTAATTATTTCTTAAGATATGTATGTGAAACGCATTTCTTGCAACCTGTTAGTTTTTACTTAAGTAATAATTAAGTACCAACAATAGTTCGAGCGGGAGCGGTGGTGGCTCGGTTGTAAGAATGCGATCCTTAAATCCTACAAAGGTCGGTTCAAACCCACCCGGCATGTACCAATGAGAAATACACTTTTCTTGTGTACATTTGTCATAGATTTACAACACCACTGTTCCCGTGCCTCGGATTGCACGTTAAGCCGTCGGTCCCGGTTCCACTAATACGAACTTGTGGAATAGTCAATAAATTGTCATTAAAAATTGACATCAGATCCTCGCCCCCGTCTGGCCAGCGTGGCGAGTGTAGGCCAAATTCTCCAGATATATGTTCTGGAAGGCCCATCTCCAGCAATGGAGGTCTAGGACGCTGTGTTCTAGGGGCTGTAATGATGATGATGAATGAGTTCGAGAAACTGGCTGTATGACAGTTGGATTGGACTGAGATTATCGCAAAATTGGGTTTTGAAGCTATTTATATCTAATGTAATATAATTTATATAGCGCACACACGATTCAGACAATTTTATTTAAAATACAGTTGTAACAGGTAGTGGTGGGAAAGAGAGAAATACAGAAAATAACAGAGGATAGAACGGGATACATAACAGCCGTTACGCCGCGCTGATGTAACCCGACAAATTTAAGACTGTGCATATGCCATATTACTATTTTAAGTTTGTCGTTTAATACCAAAGTTACGACTAAAGAATCGCGATTGACGCTAACACTTAAAACAACTTACCAATAATAGTGATCATCCAGACCATGAAGTAGGAGTAGAAGGAGATCCAGAGCATGGAGATGATGAAGGTAATCGGATACCACTTCCCACGGCAGTCAGGCATCGTGTGGCGACATGTCCAGTGGATCGGGAACGATATGTACCAGTACACCAGCCGGAATGGATCTGAGAAATAATAAGTTCCATATTATAAATATGTACGAGTATATCTTTGTTTCAGATAGCTGTTTGTATTCCCTTCACAACCAACATTTTATTTATTTAATTTCCTTTAATTATTGTTTATAATAGAAGTGACTAAAGTAAGTACTGCGGTAGTGTTCCGCCGTATCTTATTAAAGCTACGATCAGAATTAATAAGTCTATGACAGTGCATTGCCGGTTATGGTTGTGATAGACGTGCACTTTCAAATTGTTTTTCACCCCGCGTTCGTTTTATAGCATTTCCAACATCTCGTAGCAACTTCATAAACCAGCGCGAAATGTCGTTTTTGTTGAGAAATACCACTTTTTTAACAATGCTAACATTTCTTAAAAACAACGAGCGGTGAGGCTACTTTTTGACAAGTTTTTTTGTTCATGTTTTATCATACTATCATGGCATCCAACACACATGATATTATTCATCATCATCATCATCAGCCTGTATCTCTCCACTGCTGGATGTAGGCCTCCCCTAAGGCTCGCCACTTAACGCGATCTTTCGCTACCCTCATCCAACCCCCACCAGCGACCTTCTTTAGGTCATCTGTCCATCTGGCGGGGGGTCGTCCCACTCTGCGTCTTCCCGTACGTGGTCTCCACTCTAGAACCCGTTTGCCCCATCGATCGTCGGTTCTGCGGCAGATGTGTCCGGCCCATTGCCACTTCAGCTTGCTAATTTTAAAAGCTATGTCTGTAACTTTCGTTCTCTGACGAATATCAACGTTTCGAATTCTATCCACCAGAGATACACCAAGCATAGCTCTCTCCATGGCTCGCTGAGCGACCTTGAATTTATGGACCAGACCCACTGTTAGTGTCCACGTCTCTGCTCCGTACGACATTACCGGGAGGACGCACTGGTTAAAGACCTTAGTCTTTAAACATTGTGGTATAGACGATGAGAGGATGTGCCGGAGTTTCCCGAATGCCGCCCATCCTAGCTGAATGCGTCTGTCGGCTTCTTTGCTGAAGTTGGCTGCTCCTAATTGGATAGTCTGCCCGAGGTATACGTAATTTTGCACAACTTCGAGAGTGTCGTTTCCTATGCAGATTGGCCTCGGCTTGACATGATCATTGAACATGACTTTCGTCTTGTCTAAGTTCATTTCGAGACCAACCCGCTGGGATGCTACGTTTAAGCCGTTCAGCATTCCGCTAAGATCCTTGAGTGAACTGGCCATAATGACTCCGCAAATCGGAGGTGTGAGATGAATTCTCCATTGATGTTTATGCCGCAGTAATTCCAGTCTAGCATTTTAAAAACATCTTCCAACGCGTTCGTGAACAGTTTCGGGGATATGACATCCCCCTGTCGCACGCCTCTGCGCAGTTGGATAGGCTTTGTATGCTGACCCTGTAACTGGACGGTCATAGTCGCAGAACTGTAAAGACATCTCAGCACCTCAACGTATCGATAGTCTATTAGGCATCGCTGCAAGGATTCCAGAACAGCCCAGGTTTCGATTGAGTCGAAGGCTTTCTCATAGTCCACAAACGCTAGACATAGCGGCAGATTATACTCCTCGGTTTTCTGTATTATCTGTCGCAATGTATGAATGTGATCGACCGTACTAAAGCCTTTTCGAAACCCAGCCTGCTCCGGGGGCTGGAAATCATCCATTCTCTGAGCGAGTCGATTTGTGACCACCCTTGAAAACAACTTATAGACATGGCTCAGGAGTGATATGGGCCTGTAATTCTTTAAAAGGGAGATGTTACCCTTTTTAAAGAACAGGACCACAACACTCCTGGTCCATGCCTCTGGCGTGGTTCCGTGGTGAATGACGTAGTTAAATAGTCTTGCGAGTTCTTTGAGTACTGGTTTCCCGCCTACTCTCAGAAGCTCAGCCGTGACTCCGTCATCACCAGGCGCCTTGTTATTTTTAAGTTGTCCAAGGGCTATATCGATCTCGCCTAGATTGACATCCGGGATATCCTCGGTATAGTGGCGAGTTAAAACAGCTCGTTGGTCGTCGTCCCTGCGGGCTATAGAGCGAGTTGCGTGTGAGGCATATAGGTCTCCATAAAATCTTTCAACTTCGGCAAGGAGCTCTGGTCTCGAGGTAACGGTCCTACCATCTTCGGTTTTAAGCTTCGTCAGGTGGCTACGTCCAAGAGACTGAGAGAATACTTTTGAGCCTTTATTCTTCTCAATGGCCTCTTCAATGAGTTTAGTATTGAAGAGGCGTAGTGATATTATTATGGTCTTTGAATTAATTACATAAAATCGTTTAAAATATATTTTTAACAAATGTATAAATATAACAAGTATGTAAAAATGGAAAACAAACCATTTTTTTACATCTGTAAAAAAGTAACATCAATAAATCCTTTCAACACGGTACTGACATACGAAATTAGCATCAAATGTTAGAATTTTCATTAAACGAACGACTTGTGCTAAAAAATGTGGTATTTTCATGCTAACATTTCTTATTCTTTTTTATTCTTAAAACGAACGCGGCCTTAGTTGTTTCAGTAACAATTTGCATGCTACGGAAGTGTAAAACACTTTCCCCGTGTTCAACTTGAAGCTCTAAACGTTTTTTTTTATTGAATAATAGTAGGAAATTAAGTAAAAAAAAAAGCGATTACGGCACCATTTTTATTTTGGGGTAAAAACAAATAAACAACCAATGCTCGCTCTATCTTATATTTGATCGCTTTGTCTAGAAAGCTAAAGACCATTTTTCTTTTATAAGAACACTTACAGCCAGTTTCTCTAACGTATTTTTGGTACTTAATTATTACTTAAGAGATTTTTCAAGAAATGCGTTTTAAAAACATATATTAAGAAATAATTAAGAAGACACTGTCATTTACACAAATGTATGGGAAGTTGTCAATTTTGCGTTTCACAAAGCAATAACAAATAATTAATTAAATTTGTTAATGAAACCCGATTTGACTTAATTTGATGAGGCGGTTTCTACTTCCAGACCAGTAATTTATAAATACATTACCAATTGTTGAGTTGTTCAGCTGATATTATTTTTCTGTTTTGATTCAGTAGTAAATATTATAATGTACAGATAGGTATGTACATTATATAAAATTATAATATAATATAATAGTTATTCTTTATATTATATATAGTGTATTTATTAACCTTTCATTAATATCTTCAATGTTTTTTATTTTTTTTATTATTGTATTTAGAATTTAATTTTGATTTAATTTTTAATTTAATTTGAAGTTATGTAAATTATAGATTTAGTGTTGAATTGAGACCCCACAATACCGGCCTTCCTAGTGTGGGTCTCCAATAGAAAACATGTACATAGGATTTTATTGGAAATAAACGATTTATTTATTTATAAATATAACATGTATTATAACTGTTATGACGTGTAAAAGTGCTAAAAATGTTGCCTATTTACTGAATAAATTATTTGATTTGATAGTGTATTTATTAACCTTTCATTAATATCTTCAATGTTTTTTATTTTTTTAATTATTGTATTTAGAATTTAATTTTGATTTAATTTTTAATTTAATTTGAATTTATGTAAATTATAGATTTAGTGTAATTGAGACCCCACAATACCGGCCTTCCTAGTGTGGGTCTCCAATAGAAAACATGTACATAGGATTTTATTGGAAATAAACGATTTATTTATTTAGAAATATAAAATGTATTATAACTGTTATGACGTGTAAAAATGCTAAAAATATTGCCTATTTACAGAATAAATTATTTGATTTTGTTTTTTTTTTGACTTAATAAATACTTAAAGTTAATGATTTCTTAGCTAGGAAATAATTAAGTGGAGCTTCGAGAAACCGGCTGTTAGTTTTGGTAGTAGAAAATCTTTGAAATTGTTGAACGGGTTGTAAAGTGTTATAACCCTCTCAACAGTACGGCTGAACGATCAGTTAATTATGTGTAATTTTATTTTAAAAAAGATACGAAGCAAAATATTACTTACTAGCTCCGACTGGCTTGACGAGAGGATCAATAGCAGTCTCCGGGTTGTACTCCTTAGCCTTGTAGTAAGCTGGCACCGCTGCAGTGTGAACCGGCTAAAATAGCAATAACTGTGACTTAGTAAATAAATAATTATAAAATAAATAAAAATAAAAATCGTTTATTTCAGACATTTGTCCATAGTATCAGTATCATCATCACGACCGTTTCCCTTACGGGGTGGTCAGAAACCACGCTTATAAATAAGCGGATTCACATTTAGCCAACTTTACTATAGGCCAATCATGACAAGTGGCAAGCTCGTCGATGTCTCCAGCGTACCAAACTCGAGAAATATCACAATTTGTCCATAGTGTTAGTAACAATCCAATGACTTAAAAACTATGTTAGTAATAATCAAAATAATCATAATAATAAACCCATATCCACTGCATTTTTGCAAGACTGATATGGTTGCAAGAACAAGACCAAAACTGGGCAACACTAGATGTGGTGCAGTTCTGTATATGTTTTATTTTGTAAATCTGATATAGCTAAGTCTTTCTTGCAGATTCCTTTCTCAGTCAGATTAAATATTAACAGGTCAATGGAATCTGCTAAGCTGCTGGTCTTCTGCTAACAGCTTACTTATTGGACCACTTTGCTGCTAAGTCTACCACTAGCAGGAGTAGAATCATTCAAAATAATTAAATTAATGACGTTTGATATATTTACCTGTTCTGGTACTTTAGGGCTGGTTATCTCTGGGGGGGATGGTTGGGTGTTTTGTATGGTAGGTGGAGGTTGACCTCCCGAACTCCAAGACGCGTTAGGGTTCCATCCAGTAGTCGCGGTGTTGCGCTAAAATGACAATATACAAGAATGTAACGACTAATATCATAGTCTTCCATAATTTTAAAATAATAATAATTGGAGCGGATTCACCTAATAGGTGCTAGGCGGACTGTTGGTGGCAATTTGCCCAGTCTGCCGGGGCGGGGAAGTATCCACCGTTCGTGCCGATGAACCCTGTCGTTTCGGGATCAGGCTCGATTTGCCGTCATGCCCAGTCAAGCCGGCATAGTGTTAGGGACTGATGTCAGTAATGAGTGTCTGATTCCAATTGTTAACATTCATGGACCTCGCGTGCCATTTACCATCAGGTGGGCGCAAGGTCACATGTCGTGCTAGAATAAAAACAAAAAAAAAGTGGCAAGCTCGTCGATGTCTCCAGTGTACCAAACTCGAGAAATATCACAAATAAATTAAATATTAATTAAATGTATTTATTTACATTAATAAATATTTTTGTGTCCCAACCAGGAATCGAACCCGGTACCTCCGAGTCTTATTATTTTTATATTATGGTACTTTCAATTATAAAAATGTTTGGTTGTGTTTATTAATAAGAAGTATCATCACGACCGTACCACTTCCGAGAAGGTCAGAAACCACGCTTAAAAGAATCGGAGTGGCAAGCTCATCGATGTCACTAGTACGCTAGTAAACTCTAGAAGTAACTAAAAAACATCATGTTAAAAATATTATCATACCGATTCATCGCCCCACGATTGGTTAGGATCCCACGACTGATTGGGGTCCCAATTTTGTTGCTGGTTTTCGGTGTTGTATCCCGCATTCTCGTACACGGCATCATTATTGAATGCTGAACAAAGAAACAGCCGTCATGTATTAATTAAAAAAGGTACTAGGTATATGGCAATGCTTTATCATTACAGCTTCTATATATATGACGGCCTCCGTGGTCTAGTGGTTGCCGTGAACTCGGGAGGCCGTGGGTTCGATTCCCACCGGGGGCAAGTTGTACATTGTATAATTTGTCTTGGTCTGGGTGTTTATATGTATAATATGTATATATTTACAAAAAAAAAAAAAAAAAATAATAATATGTAGTTTATCAACCATCTAGTTTCCGTATCACAAGCCTCGTAGCTTACCACGGAAACTAGATTGCGCTGTGTGACCTGTCTGGAAATATTTATTATTATTATTCTTTATTACAAAGTCTTAGATCTCTACTATTATTTACATTTAAGGTGATACGGCCCGTTTACAGCCACGAATTTATACTTAGTTAATCGACCTATTTATTTTCTTATATTAAGTAGTTATTAAGTTACAATTAACTTGCTTGTGGCAATAATGTTGTATTGTTTATTTTATTGTTTAATATAATTTTAGTGCTGGCAATATCCAAGTTGTGTTAACAGAAAATAAAAGATTTGATATAAATTTAAAGACTAAAATTGCACAGCACTTAAAACACAAAGTAACAATACATACATGATAGATTATATGCCAAGGAACATATACTAAAGAAGAACGCGAACCCCATACTACCAAAATTTCTCCGATAGCAATAGTACGAGTACTTCTATCGGCGAGACGGAAGTCTGCAAAGCAGCCCTTCGTCTAAAACCAAAGAAGGCCCCGGGACCCGACGGAATTTCTAATATTGCGCTATCGCAGCTGCCGCGCAGAGCCATGGTAGCCTACACCAGAGTATGCAATGGGATCCTTCGCACCGGCCACTTCCCTGAGTGCTGGAAATCAGGGAAGGTTATCGTCATCCCCAAACCGGGAAAAGACCGACGCCATGCCTCAAGTTACAGGCCAATAACCTTGCTGCCACACCCGGCAAAGTTGTTTGAGCGCTTGTTCCTCCGGAGGTTAAAACGTTATATCAAACTTCGTGATGAACAATTTGGCTTCCGAGAGGGACATAGCACCACGCTCCAACTGACCCGGGTGCTGCACCACCTGGCGGTCGAGAGGAACGAGGGCCGTCGCTCTGTCGGCGTCTTTCTTGATATCGAGAAGGCGTTTGACAGAGTCTGGCACGACGGTCTCTTGTACAAACTTCTCTACACGTCAGTCCCAGCAATGGCAGTAAGGATCCTGGCGTCGTTCCTGGAGGGACGACGATTCCACGTCGCTGTGGAGGATCTCATCTCTGTGGAAAAACCCATTCTGGCTGGGGTTCCACAGGGCAGCTGCTTATCTCCCGTACTTTACGCGCTGTACACTAATGACATCCCAACCCTCTCTGAAGTCCTGGAGGAGGACGGGGAGGACAGAGAGGAGGATGTCATGCTTGCACTGTTTGCGGACGACAGTGCCTACTTTAGCTCTTCTCCAAGCCAATATGAAGCTGCTGACAAAATGCAGGACCTCCTAGATCTTCTCCCTGCATGGTTGGACAAGTGGCGTATGTCCATCAATGTCGGCAAAACTGCCGCATTGATGACATCCAGATGCCGGCTGCCTCCACCACTGCAGCTTCGGGGACAGAACATCGAGTGGACTCCGACCGTCAAATACCTGGGCTGCATTATTAACAGGACGTTGACAATGGGTGAAATGGCCTGCCACGCCGTCAATCAGGCAAAGGCGGCCCGAGCCATGTTACGTCCTGTTATGAATTCCAGCTTGCCGCTCAGGTTGAAGGTCCGGATCTACAAGATGTTCATCCGTTCTCGTCTCACCTATGCTGCGCCAGCCTGGCACCACCTTCTGGCCAAGACCAACAGGGACAAGATCCAAAGTCAGCAGAACATATCGCTCAGAGTGGTTTCCCGAGCGCCATGGTTCGTGCGTAATTCCGTCTTAGCTCGAGATTTGGAGATGCCTACTATTGAGGAGTTTGTCGTTGGCCTGACTAAACGTATGTTCTCTCGGGCCGACAACGGACACTTCAAGCATCTCCAGAACATCGCTCCGTCTTGTGCACGGCCCCCCAACGGGAGACCACTTCCTAGAGAAGTACTCCTGGAGGAGAGCTGAAGCAGTCGAACTTAGCCCCCTGGGTTCGTGAGCCACACGGGCGCTGTTATACTAGTAACGGCGCCCAGCACTAAACGTGCATGAATTACCGGCGGGTGGTTACCCGCTGAGATCCTGCCGGGGAAAACGGGGGACTGTCCCCATCCCCAACCCACGCCCATTACGCATCCGGGCCTGGACGACCCCACTGTCTGTCTGTCTATCGGCGACCCACGGAACTAAAATTGGTGACACACACACACACACTACACTTATTTAATTTTTATTATCGGTGTTCAAATTTAATATCCCGAGGAGAGACTTATAGCTGTCAACATTGTTTGGTTTCTTACGAGCATTTTGTAAGGACGTCTCCTTGGTCTGGCCTTCCATTTGTGTGTATTCTCCGTCTGTACCAGCTGGGGCAATCGGTTGACCAGCGCTCCTGTAATAAAACGAAACTTATAGTAGAAATTATATTTATATTATTATATACTGACTCCTCCTGCGTCCAGGTCCAGCTGATGTACCGGATTCGATTCCTGGTCGGAACACAATAATTTATTTGTGATATTTCTCGAGTGTGATATTATATTAATTAATTTTAAAATAAAACATATTATCGATCCATATTTTTTTAATCCGTGGTTTCTGACCATTACAAAACGTTATCAAACTGATTAAAATGAAATTTCGTTTCATAATTATAATTTTCGTCACAAATTCATTATATGAACGAAACAGACTTATGGCTGTTAAAAGTGCTAGAGCGTGTAGTAGGTAAATATTACAAAATAAATATTTTAAAATACCGGAACGCAATCTTTAATGTTGCCAGACAAACTTTTCCTATATCAGTAAGATTTATGACTGTCGAGGTTTAAAGAATTTACAAGAATATCAGTTCTGGCAAATTGTTACTAATGCCATATTTATATATAAAAAAAGAAGATCTGTTCCGAGGATCCATGTGACAACTGGAAGGAATAATTGAGTGAAGGTACCGTTGAGGAAACGTCTTGGAATACGTAGTGTCATTTAAAAGTTCTCACTATAATATAAAAATAACAAGTGATATTTTAACCTAAAATATATACAGCACTTAAATCACAAAATAACAACATCAAGAATACATACATGATATATTATACCAAGGAACATGTACTAAAGAAGAACGCGAACCCCATACTACCAAAATTCCGATAGCAGTAGTACCGCTATCGGCGACCCACAGAACTAAAATTGGTGGCACACACACACACACACACTTATTTATATTTATTATCGGTATTCAAATTTAGAAATTTATTTATTTAGTAGAACCGATGAACGATGGAGTAGACGGGTTCTAGAGTGGAGACCACGTACGGGAAGACGCAGAGTGGGTCGACCCCCCGCTAGATGGACGGATGACCTAAGGAAGTTCGCTGGTGGGGGTTGGATGAGGGTAGCAGGAGATCGTGTGAAGTGGCGAGCCTTGGGGAAGGCCTATATACAGCAGTGGACAGACACAGGCTGATGATGATGATTCAAATTTAATATCCCGAGAAGAGACTTATAGCTGTTAATAGAATCAAGAACTTACTTGTAACTGACAAGGGCGGCTTGTTCCTCCCTTGTTGGCAGCTTGAAGGGTAGAGGAAGTGTGATGGCCCAGGCTTCCAGAGTCGAGTTAAATCGAAGGGCAATGCAATAAACTCCATACATTATCAGCATGAAGAGGGACTCAGGCCTGAAAATCGTAATATTTATGATATGACATCAAAGATAAACTGTTACTGTAAGACTAAACCCCCAATGAAGGGAAAATTCTTAGCAATCCATTGTGTGTTGACTGACCAGTTCAAAGCTGCAATGGACAACATACATAGGTGCACCAGAAAGATTGTAGTTAACAAGGAATTGTGACAGTTGGTCAAGCGTTCTCTCCGGTTGCGTCGTATTTCCTCATTGATGTGAGTGGATAATACTGTGCCACCCGTTCCTATCTTCGACGGCATCATTGACGCTAGTGTTGGAAGTGGAGCAGATTTGTCTGGACCACCGCACCGGACTTCAGCCTCTCGGTCTCTTTACTTCCACCTCCACCTTGACAGTGACGTAGAGTTTTTCTAGGTTATCGCCGCCCTTTCTGCCAAGGTCCTAAGTGCTGCTGTACATGTAGATAGCTTAATGTAAGTAGATTGATAGTAGATGTCCGTGTGGAAAGGAGGTCGACTGTCTTGGAGTTCATGGGCTCTCCTGTTCCAAAAGTGCGGGCAGATTTTCCCGCCACGGCTCCCTTAACGATATCATTAAAAGGGCTCTAGCCACCATCGAGATTCCAGCTCTTCTAGAGCCTGTTGGAGTTATCCGAGACGATGGCAAGAGACCCGATGGTATGACGTTGGTCCCCTGGGAACGAGGACGTGCTGGGACGCCACGTGCGTCGACACCCTCGCCGCGTCGCATCTCAGGGGGACAGCGCATAAAGCGGGAGCCGCGGCGGAAAATGCGGAGTCCAGCAAGCGGCGCAAATATGTAAGTATATTAAAAGATTACATATTTATGCCGTTTGCTGTAGAAACTCAGGGCCCATGGAGTCCAAGTGCAAAAAAGTTTTTAAAAGACATAACACCGCGTCTTGTCGTCTCCTCCGGTGACAAGAGGGCTGGCTCTTTTTTCGCCCAAAGAATCAGTATTGCAATTCAGCGGGGAAATGCAGCCAGCGTTCTTGCCACCATTCCACGCGGACAGGACTTATATCCCTATCCTTAGTATTAATATTAATTTTATTTTATATTTTGTAAATTTTTTTTACGAATAAATGCTTTTAGTAGATATTATATCGATATATAGGAATATGCAGTGATCGAACGAATCTAAATTTCGTTCTTATAAAGATCGTCCTGTCTGTTCAAATTTTGTGTAGCTGGGACACGGCGTTCTTAGCCACAAGCGTACCACTAACATTAAAATGACGACCACTCTGCCAAAACTGGAGAAGAATCATCGTCATTACACAGCCTCTAGAACACAAAGTTCTAGACTTCCACTGCTGGAGATGGGTCTTACAAAAATTTCTGGAGAATTTAGCGTAAGCTCGCCCAGCTGGGCAGGGCGGGTCAATTTTTAATTATAATTTATTAACGATTCACGAAGTTTGTATTAGTGGAATAAGAAACCGGACGGCTTACGTGCACCCCGAGGCATGGAAACTCCGGCGTTATAATTCTATGACAATTGACAAATGTACTGCATTTCTCATTTGTACATGCCGAGGGCTCGAACCGACCTTTGTAGGATTTATTTTAGGTTAAGCGTTCTCTACCGTCTGTTTGGGACATAATTTATTTATCTGGAACTCCAACAGCATTAACCGAAAATACAATATTATTAAATTTTACACAATACATAAGGCAATGAATGGGTTCACAAATTAATATATATTAGTCGTCATATTGGTGTCGTCGCCAGTGTAAATAAAATGGTGAACTAAATAAAAATACTTATAATTGTTTCGTCTTGGTCAAGTCTGAGTAATAAACTCGTCTGACAATGTCATATTCTAACAAAATGTGAAATAAAATAGTCCACCAATATTGTCAGTCAAAAAGGAGGTTAGAGTCTGTCAAAAGAGGTCACACGCGCCGCAACACTTACAACTTCTTACAACCGAGCCACCACCGCTCTCCGATAGAGGAGAATATTAAATTGGCTTACCACGACACGTATCCATTGGCAATGGTGCACAGCATGACGAGTATGGACACGGCGTAGAAGAAGCAGTCTCGGCAGAGAGGCCACCAATTTAGATGAGAGACGGTCCCGGCACACAGTGCGCACACCGATATCACGAACATTATGTTGAAAACAGCTGAACCGATGACACCGGATACGCCTGGAAATTACAAATTACATTAAATCCTTTCGACAGCGATAAATAAATCTTCTGAAGAGTACATTGTTTACAATTGCTATGGCTTCAAATTTTACGTGAAATTTGACCTAAGCATAGTGCAAATCAGCCTTAGAGATCCCATCAAGCCATAGTAATATTTCACTGACTGTTTTCGATGACTAAAACTTTAAAGAAGTACAAACCAATATCGTCCTGGGCACAGAAGACTCCAATAATGACAGTGGCGAGTTCTGGTGCTGAACTGCCGGCTGCCATAAAAGTTGCACCAGCCACGTCGGGAGCCAGACGAAGTTCTAGAAACAACAAATTGGCAATTTTCAAAGTCAAAGTCAAAATATCTTTATTCACGTAAACCTATTACAGGGATTTATGAAACGTCATTAATTTAATTATTTTGAATGATTCTACTCCTGCTAGTAGAAGACTAAGTAGCAAAGTGGTCCAATAAGTAAGCTGTTAGCAGAAGACCAGCAGCTTAGCAGATTCCAGTGACCTGTTAATGTTTAATCTGACTGAAAAAGGAATCTGCAAGGAAAACTCAGCTATATCAGATTTACAAAATAAAACATATACAAAAACTGCACCACAATGATCAATTAGTATTCTTTAAATTTAGTTATCAGTACCTATGTAATTAAAATACCTGGTACAGCAGTAACCCACCAGGCAAGGCAGAATTAAGATAGACTACATGCCTATGTGCAATCCGAAAGTCGACATATCCTTCTCTCGTTTCGCTTCCATACATCAGTGTTGGTACCAGCATGGCATTGTGTATGGCGAGCCGAGCTTTGTCACTGACATTTCGACTGCCGGTCAGTGACCCCAGGGCACCGTTAACACTATGTCCCGCATTCTCACTCTTCTTTCAACATGCCATACCAGCCAACCATGTACCTAGTATAATTTTATTCAATTATAACACACTGGTTCTTTACAAAGACTGACCTTCGCAGATTCTGTCAAGACTGGAGACAAAGTATTCGTCGCACACGATGGCAAGTCCGATGAATGTAAAGACGGCGACCAGCACGTGGATCAGCAGACCGCCGTGTTCCCGAGCTGTATTCCCAATCAAGTCTCTTGGAAACTGCAAATATAGTGGAGTGTATGGAAGTTTATATATCGAAATTGAGTTTAATAAAATTAGATTATTATACACGGAATGTGAGTGGCCTAAGTAATATTTAGAAAAAAAATGTATCTATTAATTTCTAAAAAAAGTATATATATTTATTTTTAATAGGTATAACTACTTTATATATATATATATTATATTCACATACCTGTTCAATAGCGGGCGGCGTACAATTTCTTAGAGGGTGTACTGTCGGTACAGAATCATCTTCTATCATTGGACTCTGAAAATATTAGGACAATAACAATATTACTTGAGAATGAATATTATCTAGTTACAAATTTGTATTAATCAATTTTCACTTTTTAAGAGTCCTTAAATTGTAAATTGATCCATTAATCTACCTACATGATTATTTTTAGCATTTTGCTAAAATTTGTTTTGCAAAAGTGTGTGAATATAGTTCATAGTTTTATATATAGTTTAGGAAGTAAAGCAATTATCTAGGTAGTGGTGCAGCGTTATTGTGTCTAAATGTATTTGCGTGTGGTATATTTCAAGTTCACAAATTCAAGGTCGCTCCGCGTGGTATGGAGTGAGGTATGTTTGGTATTTATCTGTAGGACAGAATTTTAAAACCTACTGACATATAGCATTCGAAATTAGCAAGTGGCAGAGGGCCGGACACATCTGCCGTAGAAGCGACGGCTGATGGGGAAGACGGGTTCTTGAGTGGAGACCACGTATGGTGGGACGATCCCCCGCCAGATGGACGAATGACGGGTTGGAAAAGACCGTGTGCCTTCTGGCCTACATCCAGCAGTGGAAAGACTTAGGCTGATAATAATAATGATGATATTTTAAGGACGTGATATTTTTACGATGTAATACTTTTTCTAGGTAATTTGTATCTCTATTGGGTCCTTATACAGAATTTTAATAAAGTTGGAGGTGGTAAGTATTTGATCCTTGCTATATCAAAGGGTTAATCCTGCTATAATCGTTTAAATAGTGTTTTAAAAAAAAAGTTCTTTAATAATTATATCTGTCAACAACTGTGCTAAAAGTTTAGATTGATTTTTGTCTAGTATAATATATTTTATAAAAATGTAAATATATTTATATTTGTAAAGCGTGTTGTATTTATTAAAATTAATATTTTAGTTACTTAAAAATAGTAATATAATGCTATTACGCACTTGTTCGTACCCCGCATCTTTTTGCTCTTTCTTGACCCCTTCTTCTTCCTCCTCGACTCCTTTCATTGCCTTCTTTCTTCCGGCTTCTTCTATAGCTTCTTCTAAATCTTCCTCAGATTTTGTTACCCTATCATCTGGTGTTACTTCCTTTATTCTTTCTGATACACCTTTTTCTATAAAGGAAACAATAGTATCTAGTAGTCAATAAAACAAATTTTAAAAACCGCTATATCCATTTTTAAAATACTTATAGCTGGTGTAAAAAATGAAGACCGTCAGTTTGAAGTTCGGCATTCTGGGCAGAACTTACAGGGATACCAAAGTGCGATGTGGTCCAACCTTAGATTTATCTGGGAGCACCAAATGACGGTGGATGCGAGGATGTAATCAAACGTCGAATGACAGTGACAAAATTTGCTATGGACAGTCTATAGAAGATAAGGAGGAAACGAAACGTCACCAAAGCCACTAAAATCGAGCTGGTTAGAGATCTTGTTTTTCCTATTTTTCTGTATGCTGCAGAAACGTAGACCCTACATGAAACAGATAAAAACGAATTATTGCTCTAGAGATGTGGTGTTGACGGACAATGTCGGGCAAATCATGGAAGGGGTTCCGATCAATATCAAAGGAACTAGGGATCAGACAACGCCTTTCCTTGACTGTACAATCACGTATTCTCACTTTAACTTTAACAAAAAATTAGTACCTATTAAATATTAAAGCGATAATGTCCGCGGAAACTCAATGCTTCGTTGCTGGATTTACTTAACAAAGTTGATTCGTTACCCACACGTTTATACCTATAGCCATAATTCAATGTTACAGAGATGGGTTTACCAGAACCGCAGTCAGAACTGAAGCCAGAGTCAGAGGAAATGGTTTAACTATTTATTAAGCCCACGCCTAATGGGACATCCACCTAAATAACATTTTTATTTAAAAACTAACGCGGGCGAGCTGATACCTCCCAGGCGACAATTCAAATGTTGTACATGGTCGTAATACTGGCCACGGTTGCTCGCTGGGTAACGAACTTCGTTATAACCTCTGGCCGAAAATGGTCGGAGCCAGAGGTGTAAATCAATCAGAAGTAAATTTAAGATTTAAGGTGCCTATTGCGGAGCTATCCAACGTACCAAATGGCGTGGCCACTTTCCATAATTTGTTTATGATTGTCGAAAACGTGTTGAATAATTTCGTTTTGAAGAAACGTCTGATCAGACAAATTCTCCAAAAATTTGTTCTATAAGGCTTAATTTCAGCGTGGAGGTCTAGGACTCTGTGTTATAAGGGTGTTTTGATGATGATGACCATGATACCTTTAATAGAAGGCGAAGAGATATCAAGGGTAGCTGGTGTGGCGGTATCCAGAGGGGTTATATCAGCCTCAAGTTTGTCGACAGTAGCACTCTTGACTGCGTGGAAGACTGAGTAGACTATGAGGAACGCCGATAAAGTTATCCACCGATGTCGTTTAGGCCGTCGCATCCTCTGCAACAATAAAAACATTATTTTAAATTGTAATTTAATAACATAGTTTCAATTCTTGGATGAGAACAAAATATTATATAAATTTTGAATAATATAAATTAATACATAACCAATTATAAAAAAAAACTGTAATAAAATAAAAATACCTAGAAAATGAAAAACTATTTTACAAAATAAACTAAGGTCTTGCCACCTTTACCTCAAAATGTTCGCCGAAATTTCCTGTTGAATCATTAGAGATATATTTTTTGTAGTGATAGTGTAAATATCAAGTGAATATCCAATTGTTTTAACCCCAAATGCCATAGTATGCGGCAAAGTTGGCATCCCAGACAAGACATCTTCCCTCACTCCATAGTATTAGAGACATACCATCCGGCCTTTTACCATCCAAAACTTACGACTTAGACGTATTATGCTCCGAAGAATGAGAAATATCACCAACCCTCACCGGGAATTCATTCCAGAAATTGTTGCATCTAAAATATACGCCTATACCTAAGGACGTTAAAATCAATATTAATAAATATTTATTAATAAGCGTATTATAAACAATATTTATTTTCGTAAATGCCAAATTGGAGGTAGTTTTTTTGTTTGTTGTTTTTTTTTTTTTTTTTGGTTTTCTTTTCCCGATGGATGACGAATGAGATGATAGAGAAGGCAAAGGGTCTAGCCCATACAGCCAAGTCTGACGTAATATATCTTTCTTTTTTGAATTAATGAGGTCATCATCAAATTCCAGATGATGCAGAAATTGATGCTTTTCTTGGAGTCTCTCGCAGCATTATAGCCCAAACACGTCGGGTAAAATATTGGAGTCCACAGCGCGGGAAAACCGCATAAAATAAACTAGTGCCCCATATTCAAAGTCCAATTTATCGTTTTCCATAATTATTCACATTGTAGCACATTATTAAACAAAACAACACCACTTTTGACCAATAATATCCACAGTAAATTAATTTACAAAAAAAACTTGCACTTGACATGTCCGCGCAAAATGGCGGGAAGGACTCTCGTTGTTTGTTTTCTTTTCTCCCGATGGATGATGAATCATAGATATAGTAAGCGACGACGCGACGATCCTATGTCTATGTGATGAATGAGGTGATAGGAAAGGCAAAGGGTCTAGCCCATACAGCCAAGTCTGACGACATATTCTTTCTTATGAGTTAATGATGTTATCATCAAATCCTAGATGTTGATGAAATTGATGCTTTTCTTCGAGTTACTCGTGACATTATAGCCCAAACACGTCGGTTATAATATGGGAGTTCACAGCGCGGGAAAATCTCATAAAATAAACTGCAACTTGTTATATATATATAAAGTCCAATTTATCGTTTTCTATAATTATTCACATTGTAGCACATTATTAAACGAAACAACACCACTTTTGACTAACAATATCCACAGAAAAGTGATTTACAAAACAAAAACTTGCATTTGACCTGTTCCTTGAAAAATGGCGCTAAGAGCTCCAGGTAGTTTTTTTTCGAATGTATTTGTGCAAACGATTTATACCTTTATGCGTTACTTTATAAACATAAATGACAGAACATTAATCTTAATACAGGACGCAGCGGTCGAGCTCTTATGAAAATACCGAGGAAAATGAGAGAATTTTATCTTAAAAATGGAATTTTCTTTTCTTTGAAATTCTTCCGGAAAATACCGCAAAGGAATCTCCAGTGCACTTTTCTGACGTTGACGTCAATTTAAAGTTTTACGTTCTACCCATAAACGGGGTAAGCTATAAAATTAAATTACGTTTATAGGTCATACTGTCAGGTATATTTATTTATTAACTCGGCTTATACCCGACTTCTTTCCGTTCAACCAATGCGTCGTACAGAGTAGAAACGTCGACGCTGACAGTGGGTCTGGTCCACAATTTTAGGGTCGCTTAGCGAGCTATGGAGAGAGCTATGCTTGGTATTTCTCTCATAGATAGAGTCCAAAACGTAGTCATTCCTTCAAGATACCGACATAGCCTTCAAAATTAGTAAGTTGTAGTGGCAATAGGCTGGACAAGAAAACGCAGATTGGGAAGACCCCCCGACAGATGGACGGATGATCTGAAAAAGGTCGCTGGTGTGAGCTGGATGAGGGTGGCAAAAGATCGTGTGAAATAGCGGAGGCCTGTAGGCTGCTGGATGTATCCAACAGCGGAGAGACATAGGCTGATGATTATAATGACCCGGCTCGCCCATATTGTAAGCTGATAATTTCAGATGAGAGCGGTGGTGGTTCGATTGTAAGACGAATTTCTCAGAACTTGAAAAAAGTTATTCTTATTGAACTTACCGTTTCGTGTCAATTAAATATTCCAAAAGACCACAACATCTTCACAAGTCAAATAAATACTATGATGAAGAAATTAACATAAGCAGGGGAATCCCAGCAAAATCTTTGCACCGCTTACTGTAAGAATTCTGCCTAAGCAGGCATGATGGCATTTAGGGAATCATACAGTATTTGGTTGGGTAGAGGAGCAGAATGGTGGATGGCTAACATTTGGTTGGGTAGAGGAGCAGAATGGTGGATGGCTAACATTTGGTTGGGTAGAGGAGCAGAATGGTGGATGGCTAACATTTGATTGGGTAGAGGAGCAGAATGGTGGAAGGCTAACATTTGGTTGGGTAGAGGAGCAGAATGGTGGATGGCTAACATTTGGTTGGGTAGAGGAGCAGAATGGTGGATGGCTAACATTTGGTTGGGTAGAGGAGCAGAATGGTGGATGGCTAACATTTGGTTGGGTAGAGGAGCAGAATGGTGGATGGCTAACATTTGGTTGGGCAGAGGAGCAGAATGGTGGATGGCTAACATTTGGTTGGGTAGAGGAGCAGAATGGTGGATGGCTAACATTTGGTTGGGTAGAGGAGCAGAATGGTGGATGGCTAACATTTGGTTGGGTAGAGGAGCAGAATGGTGGATGGCTAACATTTGGTTGGGTAGAGGAGCAGAATGGTGGATGGCTAACATTTGGTTGGGTAGAGGAGCAGAATGGTGGATGGCTGACATTTGGTTGGGTAGAGGAGCAGAATGGTGGATGGCTAACATTTGATTGGGTATAGGAGCAGAATGGTGGATGGCTAACATTTGGTTGAGTAGAGGAGCAGAATGGTGGATGGCTAACATTTGGTTGGGTAGAGGAGCAGAATGGTGGATGGCTAACATTTGGTTGGGTAGAGGAGCAGAATGGTGGATGGCTAACATTTGGTTGGGTAGAGGAGCAGAATGGTGGATGGCTAACATTTGGTTGGGTAGAGGAGCAGAATGGTGGATGGCTAACATTTGGTTGGGTAGAGGAGCAAAATGGTGGATGGCTAACATTTGGTTGGGTAGAGGAGCAGAATGGTGGATGGCTAACATTTGGTTGGGTAGAGGAGCAGAATGGTGGATGGCTAACATCTTGTTGCGCAGTAAAATAAAAAAGGTAAATCAGCCTATTGTCGGTCGCAAGCCCGATTCACCATTCATCTCATCTCTCTTTCCCATACACGATGGACTCGGCACCTGCACGGTGAATCCATGGAATGCTTAGAAATTTGTATTCTCTATCCACTCTTCCATGCATAGCACATTGAGCCGTGTCGGTATTAGTTCCACTAGTACGCGTTAAGTTTTTAAAATGCATTACAAGGTATAATAGAAAAAAATCTAAAACAAAATTACGGTTAAGCTTTGAGAATTCTTGAAAAGCACTCAAAACTCGACGTTATCTCCGCTTCACGATATTGTCGTAGGTTGTAAAGGGAAGCTGTTACAGTATTGATCGGACATCTTTTTGTTGGTGTGCGTGAGGTGTAGGTACTGTTCTTGTGCCTGTGTGGGTTATGAAACGATATTTTAAGGGTTGTCACGATTTATATTTCATGATTCTCGTCTGAGATAACATTTATCGTGAAATCTTTGAGCGGTTTGTTAAAGAAGATGGAGAATTTATATTTTGATTGACATTATTATGTCCTTGACGTCGAGTTCCGATATAATTTTGTTCGTATTATTCTTTGTATCGACCAAAGCACTCATTTTATTTAGAGAACAAACAAAAATAGCAATTTATTTAAACCTACTTACAAAAATAACACTTTTTATTATTTTTCAATTTGTGGTTACTATTAAGTGGATGTAAAGTTTGTGCTTCGCTCTCGCACGCACATTCCAATATTTTTAAAAAATATATTTTTTTTAGAAAAAAAAAGATGTAAGAGATGAGAAGAATGGTGTCTCGGGCTTGCGACCGACAATAGACTGGTTTAAAATAAGAGGCCTTTTTTGATTTTATTGCGCGATAATATGCTCACCATCCACCATTCTACCCAACCAAACTATATGAGAGAGAAGACAAATTTCTAAGCATTCCATGGATTCACCGTGCGGGTGCCGGGTCCATCGTGTGTGGGTAAGAGATGAGAAGAATGGTGTCTCGGGCTTGCGACCGACAATTGGCTGGTTTAAGAAAAGGAGGCCTTAATTAATAAATAAATGTCCGTAATTTTATTTCCTAAAAAGTAGACTATATTTGTTAAAAGTATTTTTGAATATATTGGATTGTAATAATATAGTAATTAGTAATAGTAATTATAGTCGCAGTTTTGTCATTTGATATTACTTCTCAATAATTGATTTAAGCGCGACAGTATCAGCTGGTGCAATAATACTACAGGGTTAATCAAAATTCGTAAGATGCAGCTAGAAGACTTATTAGAGAATTTTATTTGATATTTCTTTAGGCATAGGTATCACAAAAAGGAAAGATGGATGTGCAGAAAAAGGACTCCGTTTGAATGCGAGAAAAATTAAGGTACTAGTATTTAACAGAGGAAGTACGACAAACGTGACGATATATGTAGATTAATGATGAAATTCTAAAACCAATAAATGAAATTATATATCTGGACAGTGTTTTTACTGCGGATGGGAAGTATGATAGGGATGTTGAAAGACGAGCGAACGCGGGAAATAATATTAACGGTGCTTTGGGGTCGTTGATCAGCAGTCGAAATGTCAGTGACAAAGCTCGGCTCGCCATACACAGTGCCATGTTGGTAACAATACTGATATATATATATATATATACTAATAAGCATGAGAGTATGATTAATGCAGTTGAAATGAGGTCGTTAGGCCGGATATGCGGCGTCACTTTGGCGGACCGCATATGTAACGACGAAATACGTAAAAGGATAGGTATGAAAGAAAGCAAATAATAATAATAAGGAAAGGAATGCTCCGATAGTTTGGAAATGTTAAAAGTATGAGTGACGAACCAGATGGCGTGTATGGAAAGGTTAATGAATGTCGACATGGCGAAAGAGAGATGTGTTGACCGTGATTGTGTTGTTGTCTTTGCCTACCCCGGGAGCTGGCGTAAAGATATGTATAGTATAGGTCATCATCACAGCCACTAGAACACAGAGTCCTAGACCACTACTGTTGGAGATGGGCCTTCCAGATTTTTTTGAAGAATTTGGTTTACTCTCGCCACGCTGGCCAGACGGGTTGGCGAGAGTCTGAAGTAAATTTTTGATGACAATTTATGAACGATGCCACAAATTGGAATTAGTGGAACCGGGACCGACGGCATAACGTGCTCTCCGAGGCACGAAGACGTAGTAAAAAAATATAGACAACTACGCACACTTGAAAATGTACCCTGTATATTTCATTGTCATATCTTTTCGCAGCCCTATCGCCTTTTCATATTATAAGATGAAGAAGACCTTGAGATTGTATAACTTGTAAGATACATTAAACGAAGCATAACTGATTGTCGGTTTGCTGACTGGGATTGGAGGCCTTTGTGGTTAACCCACGTTCACGAGCTTCAGGTTTTTCGGAATCATTTGAATCATGACTTAAAGGCACATGTCCATAATTTATAGTTTTTTAGAAAATACAAAAATCTATTTAAATATGGTGATACTCAGCCAAGCATCTGGATAAGGAGTTACCCTTGTAAGTTGTTGTTGAAAGCTGGCAATTATTTCTGCCAAAGTATTAGCCTCGCTATACAGAGGGGAAATTGCCAGTCTTCTTGGGACTATCTCTTAAGGGTCGTCTGTAGAGGACATTTTTTACTTATAGTTTATTTTTAATTAGGTTTAGTTTATATTTATTATTATTTTTAATTTTAAGTAGTTTTAAACCTATAAAAATAAACATTTAATATTAGAATATTGATTTTATTCTAAAAGTGTAAATTATTATCATGGATTCTAAACCATCATCAAATTATTCAAATAGATGGTAGGCGGACTGATGGTGGTAATTTTCCCAGTCTGCCGGGGCGGGGAAGTATCCACCGTTCGTGTCGATCAACCCAGTAAAGTGTATCTACACGTTTCGGAATCAGGCTCGAATTGCCGTCATGGCCAGTCAAGCCTGCATAGTGTCAGGGACTGATGTCAGTCATGAGTGTCTGATTCCAGTTTCACATGTCGTGGTCCATGAATGTTAGGAACTGGAATGGCAGCCTAAAATTATGCCACCTTAACTGGGCATGACGGCAATTCAAGCCTGATCCTGAAACATGTTGGTTACACTACTGGATTTATCGGCACGATCGGTGGATACTTCCCCGCCCCGGCAGACTGGGCAATTGACCACCATCAGTCCGCCCACCACCTATAAAATATTTTTACTGTAGTTTATTTATAAACGTTTTTTTTTAAATAATATTGATCTTTACTCCAAATGAACTTTGAATGAATTCGTTCCTCGGACAGCACGTTAAGCCGTCGGTCCAGTTCCACTAATACCACCTTGTTGAAATATTATTAGCGAATAAATAGTCATTAAAATTGACATCAGTCCCTCGCCAGCGTGGTAAGTGTGTTCTAGGGGTTGTAATGATACTAGCTGATAGTGTCATTTCATTACAGACCTCCACTGTTGGAGATGGGCCTCTCAGAACATATGTATGGAGAATTAGGCCTACACTCGCCACGCTGGCCAGACGGGTTGGCGAGGATATGGTGTCAATTTTTTATGACACTTTTTTCAATGATTCTACAAGTTGGTATTAGTGGAACCGGGACGAGGCACGGGAACAGTGGTGTTGTAAATCTATGAAAAATGTACGTAAGAAAAGTGTATTAATCTTTGGTACATGCCGGGGGGTTTAAACCACCCTTTGTAGGGTCTTAAGGTTAGCGTTCTTACAGCCGAGCCATCACTGTTCACTCGAGCCATTACTGTTAACTCGAGCCATTACTGTTCACTCAAGCCATTACTGTGTGTCTCGAATCGAACCCGTTTGTCATGAACTAAATCAAAACATTTTCTATTAGGCTACGCGCCGTCGGATTCCAGCTTTGATAAAGTTTCACAAAAGCCAGCCACTGTCATCACATTCGCATGAATGTTCAAATCGATAATGGACAATGCATTTGACTATCCAAATAATGTTTTTTAAAACGTCGTATTTTTTCTCTATTAAACTGCGTGTCCGAGCGATTGCCCTTATAAAAAAATCGATTAACATTTTGTTGGTAAAATGTCTACCAACTCAAAACATACTCAGAAGTGTTTCGAATACATTACTCGCTAGATAAGGATCTTGTATTGTTATCGAACTGAAACATCAATGGGAAGCTAATTGTACGTAGATGAGGAAACAAAGTTATTTAATAATTACTTTGTTTACTGGACATATGTATATGTATTCGAAAAATTATATTTACAAAATACAAAATAATAATTACAAATTACTAAAATAAAATGTAATAACTATAAACTAAACATACTAAAAAAATAAACTATAAATAAAATTTATCCTTAGGAGACGTCCCAAGAAGACTGGCAACATTTCCCTCTGTATAGCGAGGCTAAATAATTGCCAGCCATTCTATCTCCAGATTTCTCCGTCAGCCGTTTCGACAACTCCTTAGTCAGACGCTTGGCCATGGTCCTATCGTCTCGACCCCAAACCGCGCGTACTCGTTTTTTTTTTATATGGAGCACGATTTGTGACACCGCGCCCACCTGATGGTAAGCAGTACGCGAGGTCCAAGAATGGGATCAACTGACGCCAGCCTCAGACGACCGACATCACTATGCCGGCCTATAAACCTGTACCGAGGTTGGCGTATTTGCGCAGCTTGGTTAATTTACAATAAAAATTCCTGACCTACTCTTTTTTATTTTTTAATGTCGGTACTCTGTTGGTTTGTTTTGCCATATACAACCTACTAACGTGGTTTAGAGCTATTCATAAAGTGTAAATAGACCAGATTTTTAAACGACGATCTGTCAGTTGCCTGCCTTAAGTTCACTGAGATCATTCCATATTTTTTTGGCAACGACTACGAAGAAATTGGATACAAATGCAGAATTATGTAAGTATTAGATACAGCTTTATATATAATAGCATAAACTACAATGCTGTATTTACGGCTGTTGAATAACTTGTCGTAAAACAATTATTTTTTACTACAAGTATTAAATGTATTGTTCTGCTACGAGTTTACTACGACGCGACTGTGCTACGAATAGCTTGCATGCAATGATGCTACGATAAAGTTTCAGCCAGTGTTTTATATATTTTTATATATCACTATAGAGACCTAAAAAGTTTTAAAAGACATAACACCACGTCTTGTCTCCTCCGGTGAGAAGAGGGCTGGCTCTTTCATCGCTTTAAGAATCAATATTGCGATTCAGAGGGGAAATTCAGCCAACGTTCTTGCCACTCGCGGCCGGGACTTATATCCGTATAATTATTTTTATTTTATATTTAGTAAATATTTTTTCGAATAAATGATATTCTTCTTCTTCTTCTTAGTCGCTACACTCTTGGCAGAGTGGTCGTGGTCGTCACTTGAGTGTCAGTGGCACGCTTAACAAGTCGTCGCCACTCGTCTCGAACTGCAGCCTTCCTGGAGCACTCATGTAGGGGGTGATCCATTGCTGCTTTAACCTGGTCAGTCCATCTCATCGGAGACCTACCACACATTCTCTTGCCATCGACTTTTCCCTGAACTACAAGGCGCTCAATGGATGTATCTCCACGCCGTGATACGTGTCCAAAGAAAGTGAGAATGCGTGATTGCACGATTGAGGAAAGGCGTTGTCCTATCTCTAGTTTCTCCAGGATTGATTTGTTGGTTCGGAACTCCGTCCACGATATGCCCAACATTCTCCGCCAACACCACATTTCTAGAGCATTAATACGTTTTATTTCAGTTTCGCGCAGGGTCCACGTCTCTGCAGCATACAGGAAAATGGGAAACACAAGAGCTCTGATATTACATTTATATAATAATACGGCTATAATGTCGCGAGTGACTCCAACAAAAGCATCATATTCTGAGAGAGAATTTTGCTCTCACAATTTATAGTCTTTTTTACTCAAGTAATTAATTGTAATTTCTTCTGCTACAATAAACCAGTCAAACAGTCCGCTAAACACTCTTTAATTGAGCCATCGAAGACCCGCAGCAGTATCCCCACGTGGTTAGCAGTACAGAATAGGGACTGACGATTTTATACAACGACAAAGTACAAGTACTGTCATATTAATACTGAGACGATTGTCGTAGCTTTAATTCTCATACTGTTTTTATTAATTAATTCCCATATGGAAAATGGGGCATATTTTGTTTTAAATTCAATGTCTTTGTGCTCCGTAAATAATTTGGTAAGAAAAAGGTAAAGTATCATAACGACCGTATCCCGAAGTGGATTAACATTTAGCCAACTTTACTATAGGTGCATCATAACAAGTGGCAAGCTCGTCGATGTCTCTAGCGTACTAAAGTCGAAAAATACTCAAACTACAAAAATAAAATTAATTATTGTGTCCCGACCAGGAATCTAACACGGTACCTGCGCGTCTAAATTCACAGACTTAACCGCTTTCATTTAGTAGGTGCGCGTTTTATCTAAAAGAGTAAAGAAAGGAGGAATGTAGTCATTTGTTTAATGCTATCTTCATGACCGGAAGCATGCCGGAACACGACGTTGACGGCATGACTTTGTCTTTCTGCAAAAGTCTGCCATTTTACGACGGTTCATTATGCAATAATTTTACAACGCTCACTAAAATGTTACCTTAGTGATGTAATTAACTAAATATGTTTTAATATGTTAATAAAAGTTATATACTTTATATGTCATATATATATCCATACATATCTTGACGCCAAATCCCTTACGGGGTAGGCAGAGACAATTGAGCGCCACTTGTCACGATCACGACATACTTCTTTAGCTTCTTCGACATTTACCAATCTCTTCAGATTCAGCTTTACTCAGTGGAAGTTGGTGCAAGAGGAGCAGCAAAATCTTTGCATCACTTACTGAAAGAATTGGGCCTAAGCAGGTCTGCCGTCAATACATTTATGGAACGAGCTTCCAAGACGGCATTAACGGAATCATACAGTATTTGGTTGGGTAGGGAGAGGAGTAGAATGGTGGATGGTGAGCCTATTATCGCGCAATAAAATAAAAAAGGAGGCCTCCTTTTCTTAAACCAGCTTATTGTCGGTCGCAAGCCTGAGACACCATTCTTCTCATCTCTTACCCACACACGATGAACCCGGCACCCGCACGGTGAATCCATGGAATGCTTAGAAATTTGTCTTCTTCATGCCCTTTTGTTTCGATGGCTTTTCATTGCACCTTCAGCTATTGTTTTATTTAATTGATCTTATGTTTTCTTGGTCAGCCAGGACCTCTTTTACCCACAACTTTCGCATTATATATCTGGTTCGTCAATCTCTCTTCGCTCATCCTTTAAACATGCCCGAACCATCATAGCATGGCTTTCCTTATTTTAAATTTAAATTAAATATAAAGTAAACCTAATTAAAAATAAACTATAAATAAAAAATGTCATCTAGAGACTAGGGACTTCTTTAGAGTTCAGGGATAGTCCAAAGATGATTAGCAACATTGTGTCATGCCCAGCCAAGCCGGCATAGTGTTAGGGACTGATATCAGTCTTAAGTGTCTGATTCCAGTTGCTAACATTCATAGACCTCGCGCGCCTCATACCATCAGGTGGGCGCAAGGTCACATGTCGTGATAGTATATATAAAAAAAGAGCTCCTCTGTATAGCGAGGCTAAAACGTTAGCAGAAATAATTACCAGCTTTCCTGTCCCCAGACTTTTCCGTTAGCCGTTTGGACAATTCCTTTCGTATAAATGATATAACCTTAAGGTATAGAAAGTCCATCTATATAATTAAGTAATGCATAAAACTAAACTAATAGGTATCATTTGTAAATACTGTTGCTTCTAAAAAAAAATGACCAATACAACATATTAACATAAAGTTTAAGATATGGTAGAAGTCTCACCGTAGGCTGCATATTGGCTGGCCCGTAGCCAGCTGTTCTTATCATTTAGGCGGCTATTTATACAACCAGCTATTTATCGATTTTGTCCGGAACTCTTACGTAACGAAACGAGCTTCAGCGTTCGACGCCGTGACGTGCGACCTGACCTCTATTTACAACTCAAACACAGATTTATCAAAAGAAAACTATTTAAACACTTAACAAATAGACAATATTAATTTTAAAAAATAGTAATATGTTTTTAGGTTAGTTCAAAATATAAAGGCGTCCGTTTTAATTGAACTAGGTAAGGGAATTGACTGGGTATGTTTTTGGGGTTTTCAGCCGTTTGGTTCGGTAGACCGGAGGAGCGCGGACGTCCGTCTCGCGCGGCGGTCGGGGCCGAACTGAAGGCTTGCGCGCCTGTGTGTGTAGGCTAGGCACTGTTTCACAGTTCGAAGGGGTGTCGCAAGAAAAGACACTTTCAGATGTGACGCAAATAATTTTATGTATTTTAGTTGTCTGTAATAATAAAAAAAAACCTATAAAAATGCAATGACGTGTTTGTGATAGAAAATTATATCTCGGTTGTAAAAGCATTTGCTGTCGAATATTTTGTGGTTTATAACTTTGATACAGTTACTTGAAGATATTTATTCAAAGGACGTAAGATACAAAGATATAAAAAGTAAAAATTATAAATAAAAATATTCACCCAAAATTTGTTCATGTTGAGTGTGCCAAGAACATTTGCAGCATTCCCCCGCTGCACAGCAATACTGTTTGCTGTGAGAGAAAACTGCCAGACCTCTTCTCACATACAGTATTAACCAGCTGCTTAGACAGTTCTTTCAAGAACTTCTTAGCACGTAATCCCTACGGTCCCATTGTCTCACGACCAAAAGGCATAGATTTGCGACATTTGGCCATTTTAGGCCTAGTTAGCTGCAGGCCCAGTCCTGGAGATGAGACCAAAGAGTTTTATTTTATATACCTATAAAATCCTATTATACGTAACGAGCTTTAGCGTTTGATTTTGATTTTAATATTAATTTTAAAAAATAGTAACATGTATTTAGGTTAGTTATTATTTTATACTGCTTTAGCTACTAGTAAACTTAATAAACTAGTAAGTAAATAATGGTACGACATTAAAAAAAAATTGCTTAAATTACAAAAAAAAAAAAAAAATGCCACGTACAAACAAAATTGATATCTGTTGACGCTTTCGCCCATTTCTCACGTTAAAGTCACTTATTACAATTTGTCCTTTTTGGGCTCTTTGTATTGTCACATTACATTGTTTTAATTATAATTATTTGTTTACTATATGAATTGACCTTAATATACAATAAAACAACAATAAAATAAAATATATATATCATAAAATAATTTATATTATAATAGGTTGATTTTTTAGTTAATCAACACATAATCACACACACATAGTCAGTTCATATGGCAGTGTGTTATACAAAACGAACACCAATCGTCACAATTTTAATAGTTGTGCAAGAAGTTACTAGACTAAAATTAACTGTTTCTTTTAAGATCATCTCAAGGTCGCTGAAGACGACAGTCTGGCGCTAGATTTTATTTCATCTACAAAGGACGTCAGGAGGACAATTCTGGAAATAAAAGATTTGGAGCGTAGTAATATAGCTATCTTATTCCAAAGATATCGACAAAGACTATTATTAAATAATATATATCGCTCCTTTGATAAGAAAAAGATGGAACTTAAAATTCGTTGTAAGGGACATTTTATTTTATTGTCATAACTGTGTATGTCATAGCTTATAGTATGACAATACCTATTTAAAGCAGTTATATATTTTGCGTTATTATCATTATTATTATTTTATTGTTTCTCTTCCAAGCAGCTGTCTCCGTGGTCTAGCGGTTAAGTCCGTGGTTTTAGACTCGGAGGTACTGCCTTCTATTCCTGGTCGGGACACAATCATTATTGTTCATTACAGCCCCTAGAACACAGTGTCCTAGACCTCCACTGTTGGAGATGGGCCTTTCAGAACATATATCTGGAGAAATTGGCCTACACTCGTCACGCTTGGCCAGACGGCTTTGGTCACAATAATATTTATTAATTTAAATAAATAAATAAATTCAATATTTAATTTATTTGTGATATTTCTCGAGTTTAGTATGCTGGAGACATCGACGAGCTTGCCACTTGTCATGATTGGCCTATAGTAAAGTTGGCTTAATGTGAATCCGCTTATTTATAAGCGTGGTTTCTGACCACCCCGAAAGGGAAACGGCACGACCGTTATGATACTTTTTTACTTTACCGTTCGTTGCCCTGTCAATACCAACTTGTGTAATCGTTAATAAATTGTCCTAAAGAAATTGACATCAGACCCTTGCGAACTGACCAGCGTGGCCAGTGTAGGCCAAATTCTACAGAAATTTCTGGAAGTCTCATCCTCAATAGTGGACGGACTCTCTGTGTTCTGGGGGCTATGATAATGATGATAGAACAAACAATATTGATATAATACAATATCATTTTACAGTACATATTGGTGTATCTGGAGCAGTACATGATAACCAGCACTTGGGTATCATCATCACGACTGTTTTCCTTTTTTTTGTGTCCCGACCAGAAATCGATCCCGGTACCTCCGAGTCTAAACTAACGGACTTAACCGCTAGACCACGGAGGCAGTTTTAGGCAGGGCAACGGTAGTTTCGTAAATCGTGGGTACGTAGGAAATCTGTATTTCTTATTAGTACATGCCGGGGCTCGCAACGCTAAGCTTTTTTTGTTTATTTAGTCGTAATAGTTAAGTCTTGGTTTACAAAATTTAAGAATAGACCCTATAAAGTCGTATCCCGTAATTTACTTAAACGACTCCTCGAAAAAATATATTTTACAACTCGAGTCTATTCCATAAAAAACATGAATAATTCTGTGCAAATAACTTTTTAGTCTATGATAAAATGATGGTCATTCTCTAGAGTTAACGATATCGCCGAATTATTAGGTTGTTTTCCACAATTAAAATCATTTTGGACTATTTTTTTGTATTTTATTTATACTAGCACAACATGTGGCCTTGCACCCACTTGATGGTAAGTGGCACGCAAGGTCAATGAATGTTACCAACCGGAATCAGATACTCATGACTGACATCAGTCCCTAACACTATGCCGATGTGGATACTGATTAAATTACCACCATCAGTTCACCTATTAAAACTACTTGGTACAATGATAAAAAATGTAAAAAGTAGTTACGATACTTTTATTAATAATATTATGTATTTTTAAAAAACTAGTGTATGCTCACTACATGCAAGACCGAGGTTCGTAATTTTCCATGTTCCTTCTTTTGTTTTAGCTTAGTCTTAATCAGACCGTGATTTATCATTAGTAGATATAGTATTGTGTATATATTATATTGTTTTGTTAATATTTTATTTATGTAGGTTATATGTATGTATTATTAATTATATAATTATTGATAAATATGTATATGTTACATTAAAACTCTTCAAGCTTATTTAGTATTGCACCTATCTTATGTACTTAATGATCTCGTTGTCCCGAAGATTTAGAATGTCTAGCGGCATTAGGTCCGTCTTTGTACTTTGTGCAATTAAGTTATTTGGAAAATAAAATATCGTCGCTTGAGAAACAATACCGCGCAAGTCAATTTAATTCATTTAACATAGGAGTGACACACTGTATTTTCTATTAAAATTAGGAAACTTCTAATAATCAAATTAGTGGGAGCTGTATCCAATATTAATTTATTATATATATGCTGTAGATGTATATAATAACCATACCTAATATTTAAAAAAAATACGTAGTTCTATTATTTTATTATAGTTTATATATAAATAAATTTTTGCTCCCTAACAAATTCCGTATTCTGTTTTTTATGTAATTTTTTTTTAGTTACAAAAATAAATCGCGTAAACTACTAAATATAAGATCCGAAGTTAAAAAAGTGCAGCGTCTCCGCAACAAAACCACTGTTAACCAGTGAATTATAAATATGCTTAGGAAGGCTTATATAATATAAGATTATGTATACATGTAGATCAATCCGTGCTCTAGGGGTTGTTATCATAATAATAATATATAATAATAATAATAGCCGTCATGCCCAGTCAAGCCGGCATTGTGTTAGCGACTGATGTCAGTCACAAGTGTCAGATTCCAGTTGCTAACATTCATGGACCTCGCACGCCACTTACCATCAGTTGGGCGCTAGGTCGGTCACAAAAAACGGAAACTTATCGCCATTTTCGTTAACTGTACCGAATACAAGCTTCGACATACACAAGCGTGAATCGTTACGTCTGTGAGTTTGTGAGCGTTACGTCATTATACGGGTATGTTAGTGAAATAATTTGTGTGGAACATCGTGTGCCGGGTTTGTGCTAACATTTGCGGACGATTTGCGCCAGCCATGTTCGCTCATTCACAGTATCAAATTACTAACTGAACACCATTTTGTTTGTTATCGTAGCGAATAATCTTTTAGCGAAAGATTTTCTTAGTTATTTAATGTATTAATTTGTAATAAAATTAATTTGTAATTTTTAAAATACTAGCTGATTGCCCGTGTCATTTAAAGGTTAATTAAAAAATCTAAACGTGGCTCAGACAATGTTCCAAGAAACGATCATCACAGCCACTAGAACACAGAAACCTAGACCTCCACGCTGGCCAGACAGGTTGGCGTGGGTCTGATGATTTTAAACGATTCCACAAGTTGGTATTAGTGGAACCGGGACTGACGGCTTAACGTGCTCTCCGAGGCACGGGAGCGGTGGTGTTGTAAATCTATGGCACAAGAAAAGTTGGACCAAGGAATATATCTAGAGAATTATGTTTTAATCGGTCCAGTAGTTTACGTGTACGAGTTTTTTTATTGGATTACGGTCACATGTCGTTGTCAGGGTTCCAAGGAAAGAAACAACTCCGCAAAATTAAATTAACATCGGTTTAGTAATATAGGTAGGTGCAAAGACGAAATAAATACATATTGACACATAGACAAACCTTTTTACACATTTATAATGTTAGTATATGCAGATATTTTGTTGGAGACATAGTCTTAAGGAGACTGGCAAAATTTCCCTCTGTATAGCAAGGCTTATCATCATCATCATCATCAGTCTATGTCTCAACCACTGCTGGATGTAGGCCTTCCCCCAGGCTCGCCAACACGATCTTTTGCCACCCTCATCCAGCCCCCACCAGCGACCTTTTTCAGGTCATCCGTCCATCTGGCGGGGGGTCTTCCCACTCTGCGTTTTCCTGTACGTGGTCTCCACTCCAGAACTCGTCTACTCCATCGGTCATCGGTTCTGCGACAGACGTGTCCGGCCCATTGCCACTTCAACTTACTAATTTTGAAGGCTATGTCGGTAATTTTGGTTTTCTGACGGATGTCTACGTTTCGGACTCTATCCATCAGAGAAATACCGAGCAAGCTCTCTCCATAGCTCGCTAAGCGACCTTAAACTTGTGGACCAGACCCACTGTCAGTGTCCACGTTTCTGCTCCGTACGATAATACTGGAAGAACGCATTGGTTGAAAACTTTCGTTTTCAAACACTGTGGTATGTTTGATAACAGGATGTGGCGTAACTTCCCGAATGCAGCCCATCCTAGTTGAATGCGCCTGTCAGCTTTCTTCCTGAAGTTGGCTAGGCCTAGTTGGATAGTCTGGCCGAGGCTTATACGTTGGCAGAAACAATTGGCAGCCTTCCTGTCTCCAGACCTTTCCGTCAGCCGCTTTGACAACTCCTTGGCCAGGCGCTTAGCTGAGGGTCCCCATAGGCCCATCGTCTCAGCTGTCATACTTATAATCGGTAAAAGCCCTAATAAAAAAAGAAAAAAAAAGATATTGTTCTTTATAATAAACAACGATCTATTTGCGAAACGAAACGCTACGAAGCGACGCCGAGGCTACGAACGCTACGAGAACTACGAAGGCGAACGTACAATACGCGTAGACGGCGTAGATAAATTTTGGGCACACTGTGTTACACTGGGGTGCTTACTAAAACACGTTACTGACTTCACATACCTGGGCTCCACTCCAACACCGGCTCTTGTAAAACAGAAGTACACAGAATAATAGGCATGGCCAAGAAAGCTATGAGCCAGAGGAAAGTAATATGGAGGGATCGAAACATCACTATCAGGACCAAAACAAGATTTGTCCATAGTCTCGTTTTCTCCATATTCCTGTATGCTGCCGAAACCTGGACCCTAAGAAAATGACCGAAGCCGCTCATGTCTTGATCAGCGAAAAGAACAAACATATATAATACTCGAGGACCTCAGAGTCACTACTACGCTCTTTTTTCATCTGCCTGCAACGATACCTTGAGTATTTTGGTCATATAGCCTGAAAAAGCTCTGGCAATCTGGTAATTACGAACAAAATTGAAGGCAAGAGACCTCGTGGCTGAAGCCCAACACGCCGGTCTGACCTGATCGCCACCACACTTTACACCTAAGTGCACGATGCACTGCACGCCGCGTGAGCAGACCCGGGTGGCGCCAGCATTGCTCGTCCGGAACAAATTGATCCGTGGAGGGAGATTTATTAATTAAGTATCTAAATATAAGATTTAAATTTAGTCATGGCAAGTGGCAAGCTCGTCGATGTCGTATCAGACTTGTTAAATAACACTATTCATTCAATAAATTATTATGTTCATACCAGAAATCGAAGCCGATACTTTCACGTCTAAATCTACAGTCGTAACCGCTAGACCGACCGAGAAGGCGGTCAATTATATTACTCGTTACTGTCTATTTTTAAATATTGATTTATTATTTTTAGAGGTATAATAGACAATTCTATCGCAAATAAGAACGAAAATTGTTATTTTAATAAAATATAAAAATATGTGGCTAATTTATTTAAAAAAAAACACATACATTTAGCAGGTAGTACGGTATACAGAAAAACCATCCCTCACCTAGGGATGTTCGCATTTCTTATATGACTGTAATTTATTAATATTATATTAACACACTGTAATTTATATAAAAATCTGCTAAATAAGATAAGATACTTAGATCTTAGGGTAGGTCCTTAAATCTTGTTAGAAATAAATATTATAGTGAAAATTCTTATACAATATTTTCCAATCGGAAACAAGTAGAATTAGCTTCAATTTAGAATCGTGTGGTGCCATCTATTGGGGGGATTTGTAACTTTGCTAAGTCAACTAAGTTACAGCCCTTACAAAAGTACAATAACGTTCCGATAGAAGGCGTTAGCGTTGATCTTAGAGTAAATAGCAAATAATACTCGTAGTGTTGTCCAGGTACAGATGAAAGGGGATGGGGACGTTACTCCGTTTCGCCAGGCAGGATCTCAGCGGGTAATTTAATGTAAATTTATCGCCAGTTTCCGAAAGAATGATATTAATATGTATTTAAAGAAAGTATGGTACAAATAAAATAAATAATAATAAACTAAATAAAACGAACTAAAGTCCATTTATTTTATCATTCATATCAGCCTCTAGAACACAGAGTTCTGGAACTCCACTGTTGGAGATGGGCCTTCCAGATTATATTTCTAAAAAAATTTGGTCTACACTCACCACCGCTCTGGCTATAGACGGGTTGGCGAGGGTCTGATGTCAATTTTAATGACCGGGGCCGATACGGCTTAACGTGCTCTCCAAGGTTCGGGAACGGTGGTGTTGTAAATTTAAGACAAATGTACGTGAGAAAAGTATTTCTCATTGGTACATGACGGGGTTTAAACCGTGTACCTTTTTCAATTTTAAAGACAGCGTTCTTACAACTGAGCTACCTACTTTCCTTTAAAGGTCGGTTCATACTCCCCCGGCATGTACCAATGAGAAATATGTACACCTTTCTTACGTACATTTACAACACCATCGTTCCCGTGCCTCGGAGAGCACGTTAAGCTGTCAATCCCGGTTCCACTACTAGCTGCTGGCTTCTTTATTATGTTCTTACCAGTTACAGTTATTCAAAATATTTATTTCCATATGGTTCACATGTAACACTCGGATATTGTCAATTTTTTACAATATTATTAAAATAATAAATGAAAAAATAATTAAATTATGGATAGACCGAAATAAGGAAGTGACATTACTGCCATAAGCAAGTACTGTAGCTTAACCTAAATTCGAGGCATTATAGCCGTGTCAACTTATAATCTAAATAATTATAACATAATGTATAATTATAATAAATTTAAATTATTGGCCACTTACAATCTAAATAATTATAATTTAATGTCAAATTAAAAAAAAAATAACAAAATAATTTCGTGGCTGTATAAAGGCCGTGTCAACTTACAATCTAAATAATTATAATTAATGTCAAATTATAAAAAATAAAAAAAATTCGTGGCTGTATAAAGGCTGTGTCAACTTATAATCTAAAATAATTATAATATAATGTCTAATTATAATGAAATTTAATTAATTTCGTGGCTGTACAGTGGCCGAGTCAAATTAAAATTAAAATCGTCAAATAATAATATGAAATTAAATAAATGTCAATAATGTTAAATATTATAAAATATTAAAATTAAACTTAAATTCGTGGCTGTGAAGGGGCCGTGTCAACTTATAATCTAAAAGTTATAACTACGACTATAAAGATTTCTATGCAAAGTCATCTGCTAGTGCATCCCGATAATCGTAATAACTTTTGTTAATCACAATATCTTTAACTTTACCTTTAAATTCTCTAAATTCTAAACTTTTTATCTCTTTCGGTAATTTATTATACAGTTTGATGCCGTTGCATAGAAAACTTTTGGTTGATTTCGTTTTCTTTGCACTTTTTTGGCTCGCTGCTGGCTTCTTTAGAAATTAGTTATTATGTCTGTACAGTTTTAGTTAATATTTGCATTTTTTTGGTTCGCTTCTGGCTTGTTCAGTGGTTCTTTATTATGTTCTTGCAGGTTCAGTTATATTTTGGCTTGCTACTTCTTCTTTAGTTGTTCTTTGTTATGTCTGGTGCAGTTTAAGTTAATGTTTGCACTTTTTTGTATGGCTTCTGGCTTCTTCAGTGGTTCTGTATTATGTTTCTGCAGTGTCAGTCAAATATTACACTTTTTGGTTCGCTTCTGGCTTCTTTAGTGATTCCTTATTATTTCTGTGCACGTTTAGTTAATATTTTACTCTCTCGGATAGCTACTGACTTCTTTACAATTGGTTTCTTCCCATTGGTTTTTTCCTAGTACTTTTCTAGTCGTTAAATTGGAGTAATACACAAAACACATTAATGGTAGATCTCATATAAGTGTAATGTGTTTTTCCTAATCCAACCCTTAAAAAGTCGCGTGGGTATATTTGACCCCTCTGACATAAAAACTGCGATAAACCTCGTCACATTTGTACGTAGATTTATGATCTAACCGCATCTATGTGGCGATGTCAGGGGTTGAGAAATAGGGATGTGCTTTAAAAGGTTGGGTGGAGCCGTGACAGATGGCGTGCGATCTTATGTTGAAATTTTTAAACCAAATTTTATGGTTTTTAGATTAAATCGATTACATTTATTTGTTTAATTTATTGATTTGCATTCGATGAGAAGTATTTTATAGTAATTTCCTCCACACGCTCGTTTTCATTTGAACTTTTATTACCTATCTTATATTATAATTATTTATTAATCGGACACTACTAAGATGAAATCAAGCATCGAATGGCAGTTACAAGATCTGCTATGGACAAGCTGAAGAAGATATGGAGGAACCGAAACGTTACCAAAGCCACTAAAATCCGGCTGATTAGAGCTCTTGTGTTCCCTATTTTTCTGTATGCTGCGGAGACGGACCCTAAACAGAAAAAAACGAATTAATGCTCTGGAGATGTGGTGTTGGTGGAGAATGCTGGGCATATTATGGACGGAGTTCCGAACAAACAAATCCATACCAGAGGAACTGGGGATCAGACAGCGCCTTTCCTCGACTGTACAATTACGCATTCTTACTTTCTTCGGACACATGTGACGGCGTGGAGAAACATCCATCGAGCGCTTGGTAGTCCTGGAGAAAGTCGATGGCAAGAGGATGCGTGGTAGGTCTCCGATGAGATGGACCGATCAGGTGAAGGTTGCAATGGATCATCCCCTACATGAGTGCTCTAGGAAAGCCGGGGTCCGAGAGGAGTGGCGACGGCTTGTTAAGCGTGCCACTAGCACTCCAATGGCGACCACGACCACTCTGCCAAGAGTGTAGCGACTAAGAAGAAGAAACTATTTGCAGTCTTAAGATAGTTTTTCTTCTGTTTACACAGATGATAGATAAATTCTTTATTGCACAATAAACAAAAACACATATAAATGTACATGAGCGAACTTAATGTCTAGTGTCATTTTCTACCGGTTAGAACACACACCCACAATGCATTAAATCACTAATTTAAAATCGAGATTAATAATAAAAAATAAAAGTCTTTAACTATTACTAGCAACCAAAGCTAAAATAATTATACACTAATATATAAATATATACACAAGTACATATAAATACATAATAAATAATAATAATAAAAATTCTTTATTGCACAAAGTTAAATAACTTAAAACTAAGCGCATAGGCGAGCTTTATGCCTTAAGGCATCTTCTACCAGCTAACCTTTGTGAAATGTAACCAATTACAGGCAGAGTGCCAAAAAATATATAAATACATAATAAATAATAATAATAAAAATTCTTTATTGCACAAAGTTAAATAACTTAAAACTAAGCGCATAGGCGAGCTTTATGCCTTAAGGCATCTTCTACCAGCTAACCTTTGTGAAATGTATCCAATTACAGGCAGAGTGCCAAAAAATATATAAATGATAGATAATGAGAGATACTATAAAATATTAATTTATACTAATAATTACAAATATTATTATAATACTGGTATAATAAACTACATAAACAACAATACATACTATACATACATAATACACACATACAATACACTACACATAATACTTACTGAAAGGGTAATATTTACATAGAATACATACACTTAAATGTTTTTTTTTTTTTTCACAATACGGAATAGGAATGAGGTCAACTACGAATATTTTGTATAGATAAAAAGTGAGAGTATAAATTATTTTTGAAGGAGCCTGCAGTTTGAAGAATGCGAAGGGAAAGAGGAAGGGAGTTCCAGAGTGATGCTGCAACAGTAAAAGAATTTGAATATCTGGTCGAGGAGTGGATAGGAATAGAGAGGAGGTTGTTCTGCACAGATCGCAATTCGCGATCATGAGTTGAGAAGAGAAACTTAAAGCGTTCTTTTAGGTATGGTGGCGAGAGAGGGTTGTTAAGGATGTTGGATAAGGATATATAAAATACATCAAACCATCACACCTTTTCTTCTGGAAGAGATGACCACTGACCACATCTAAAATTAAATAAGTTAAAAACGCAACACAAGTAATTTCGAGCTGAAAACGAAACATTAATCGTATACTTTGCAACAAACAGAATAATCACAATTACTTTAAAATACAACATCATCGATGGGCCCAAACGACTACGAGTCGAGCCAAGGAGTTATTGAAACGGTTAACGAAAAAGTCTGAAGACAGAAGAGCTGGCAATTATTTCTGACAACGTATTAGCCTCGCTATACAGAGGGGAAATGTTAGGTTTAGTTTATATTCAATTTAAACTTTACTATTAGAGTTGTTTTTAATTATACAAAAATAAATTTTACAACCATGTGAAAAGTAAAAAAAAAAAAAACTAGAAAAACTTATTTTACTTCATTTAATTTACTTTTTGTTTTTAATTTAGCTTAAATATTGGCCGTCCTTAGTTTCCACGCATGACGCGAAGCAGTTAAACCGTAACTAGCGACACGTAGTCAGGTTTTATGAAATATTTGAATGGGCAAACTCTCTCTTTATCACAGTCCCTAGAGCCCAGAGTCCTAGACCTCCACTGTTAGAGATAGGCCTACAAGAGTTTTCTAGAGACGGTGTGAGCTTTCCTGATTCGTATTTTACGTTAGGCAGGCGGACCGCATACGTAACGTCGAAATACGGAAAAGGGTTGGTGTAAAAGAATGCATAGGGGCAAAAATAAGGAAAGGCATGCTACGATGGTTCGGGCATGTTGAAAGAATGAGCAAAGAAAGATTGACGAACCAGATATATAATGCGAAAGAATGAAAGAGGCCCTGGCAGACCGAGACTCACATATCACGATCAAATAAATAAAACACTGACCGAAGGTGCATTAAAAAGCCTTCGTAGCAAAAGGGCATGTATGAAGAGGTTGATGAACGTCGATGAAGCGAAAGAGGTATGTCGTGATCGTGTCAAGTGGCGCTCAATTGTCTCTGCCTACCCCGCAAGGGATCTGGCGTGAAGATGTGTATGTGTGTGTATGTGTATGTGTATGTGCAATGTTAAAATACATTTTTCTGATATAAAAATAAAAAAAACTACAAAAAAAAGTAAAGTAAAGTATCATCAAGACCCTTTCCCTTTCGGGGTGGTCAGAAACCACGCTTATAAAGAAGCAAATTTTTCATTTAGCCAACTTTACTATAGGCCAATCATGACAAGTGGCAAGCTCGTCGAGGTCTCCAGCGTACGAACCTCGAGAAATATCACAAATAAATTAAATATTAATTAAATGTATTTATTTACATTAATAAATATTTTTTTGTGTCCCGACCAGGAATCGAACCCGGTACCTCCGAGTCTAAATCCACGGACTTAACCGCTAGACTACGGAGGCAGCTTTAGCAACACTATAAAACTACAAAAACATTTTTAAAAATTTGCGTCATAGGTGTAAACAAGGTACCATTGCCGCTAGCGACATCTACAAAAAGCTTTGCCTGATACACCCCATTGGTACATATATTAGATAAGTTATAGTTATATTATTTTATGTGTATGTTAATAATGTACATATGTACTGTTGTGTGTACTATATAAATAAATAAATAAATTTAACTGCATTTACACTTACGACTGATATCAGTCACTATGCCGACTTGAATTCCAATTAAAGCATTTCAAAATACAATAAAATGTTGCAATGTGACGATGACAGTTCTGCTGCAAGATGCTGCCAAGTTGCGAACAAGCACGGCCGACCACAATAAAACATAACAAATGGTTTGTGCCCGCCATACATCCCGTGCAGTCGGGTGGAAATTTTGCCATCAAATTTTATTTGATAGAGGGATGGCTGGGGGTTGATAGGGGTGGGTTCTGTCACTGCGATATTAGATTGCTACACCTTTTTTGATTTTAAGCTCGATGTACCCGTTATAACCATTGATTTAATCAACACGACCGTATCCCATTCGGGGACAATTCGCAAAAATATCAATATATTTAAAGAAAAATGATATGCGTCGGTCAGTCGTCGTAGTCAGAATTTGAAAAAAAGTCCGAGTCATAAACAAAATACAATCTATTAATGTCAATAAAATCTTCTAATATAAACGTTGTTCTATGTCATTGAGAAAGGAGGTCTAAAGTCTTAAAATAATATAAACTGCGCCGCAACAATCAATGATACGAACCACGGCCTTAAGATAAATAAATATAAATATTTCCAGACACGTCACACAGCGCCATTTAATTTCCGTGGTAAGCTACGAGGCTTGTGTTACGGGATGGTTGATAAACTACATATTATACTTCTTTTTTTTTTGTAAATATATACATATTATACATATAAACACCCAGACCGAGACAGAAGAAGAGAGAAGACAAATTTCTAAGCATTCCATGCGACCGTGCGGGTGCCGGGTCCATTGTGTGTGGGTAAGAGATGAGAAGAATGGTGTCTCGGGCTTGCGACCGACAATAGGCTGGTTTAAGAAAAGGAGGCCTCCTTTTTTTTCTATTGCGCGATAATACGCTCACCATCCATCATTCTACTTCTCTCGCTACCCAACCAAATACTGTATGATTCCGTTAATACCGTCTTGGAAGCTCGTTCCATAAATGTAAGGACGGCAGACCTGCTTAGGCCCAATTCTTTCAGTAAGTGATGCAAAGATTTTGCTGGAACTCCTCTTGCACCAACTTCCACGGCGTAAAGCTGAGTCTTGAACCCGTTCCTGATCATTTCTTCTGTGAGATCATAATATTTATTCGACTTCATGTTGTGGTCTTTTGGAATATTTGATTCCCACGGAACGGTAAGTATATTATACAATGTACAACTTGCCCCCGGTGGGAATCGAACCCACGACCTCCCGAGTTCACGGCAACGTTTGTTACCACTAAACCACGGAGGCGGTCAGACCCCGACCCGTTGTGTGGTTCGTATGCCCGAATCACCGTGAGGCCTCATAAGGAGACGTCAAATCGCCTACGGACTAAAACCCTATAAACCGTCTCCCTTTCACTGTTGGCTCTGTGTGCCTTTACAGTTAAGTCTACGTCGTGGCTACGGAGTAAAGGCGTTCGCTGCATAAACCATGCTTTTTGATTTAAAGAAGCAGATTCACATTTAGCCAACTTTATTTATAAAGACAAGTGGCAAGCTAGTCGATATCATTTTCATTGTCGAAAACATTTTCCAAAATTTGAAAATTATTCGAAAAAAATATTTCATCATCATCATCAGCCTGTATCTCTCCACTGCTGGATGTAGGCCTCTCCTAAGGCTCGCCACTTAACGCGATCTTTCGCTACGCTCATCCAACCCCCACCAGCGACCTTCTTTAGGTCATCTGTCCATCTGGCGGGGGTTCGTCCCACTCTGCGTCTTCCCGTACGTGGTCTCCACTCTAGAACCCGTTTGCCCCATCGATCGTCGGTTCTGCGGCAGATGTGTCCGGCCCATTGCCACTTCAGCTTGCTAATTTTAAAAGCTATGTCAGTAACTTTCGTTCTTTGACGAATATCAACGTTTCGAATTCTATCCATCAGAGATACACCAAGCATAGCTCTCTCCATGACTCGCTGAGCGACCTTGAATTTATGGACCAGACCCACATTTAGTGTCCACGTCTCTGCTCCGTACGACATTACCGGAAGGACGCACTGGTTAAAGACCTTAGTCTTTAAACATTGTGGTATAGACGATGAGAGGATGTGCCGGAGTTTCCCGAACTTCGAATTTCAAAAAAAATATTTACCACATATAAAATAGGATCAATATTAATACTAAGGATAGGGATAGAAGTCCCGTCCGCGTGGTATGGTGGCAAGAACGCTGGCTGCATTTCCCCGCTGAATTGCAATACTGATTCTCTGGGCGAAGAAAGAGCCTGCCCTCTTGTCACTGGAGGTTTGCGCTTGGACTCCATGGGCCCAGAGTTTCTACAGCAAACGGCACAAATATGTAATCTTTTAATATACTTACATACTTGCGCCGCTTGCTGGATAAATTAAATATATTAATGTATCCCGACTAGGAATCGAACCCGGTTTGAATGAAATATAATGAAAATTTATTAATCGATCTTACAAGTTAGTTTAGTAGAACCGGGGACGACGGCTTAACGCGATCTCCAAAGCTCGGGATCGGTGGTGTTGTAAATCAAAGACAAATGTAAAAAATAAAAAAAACTACTTGGTACATGCCGGGGTTTGAACCGACATTTTTAGGACCGCAAGTTAATATATTTTTTTAAATATACATTAGAAAGTCGTGAACCCGGGATATGTTTTTTTTTTTTAACGACGACATGTGTCATCGCGCCCACGCGGTACGCGAGCTCCAAGAATAGGAGCAAATAACGCCAGTCACTAACGAACGATAACAGTCTCTACCACTATGCCGGCCTATCGAAATGCTCTTTCACACTTCGCTTAAACGACCCCAGCAGGTTATTGGAATGTGGAAACACACTAGCTGGAATAACTTTCCACATCTTCAGCATGCGATAGATGTAAGAGTCTCCAAATTTATATGTATACTTGTTGCGAACTCCTTAAGCATATTTTTCTATTGCATTTTATGACGATTTTCTGCCATTTTTGATTCGTATTTTATTTTGTCAAAATTGAAGGGTCAAATAAACAATTTGTAAAAAGCAGACGGAAATTTCGTAAAAATCATTTAATATAGCCCAATCCGCTATAATACTATCTGGCAGAGTATGACCAAATTCTCTAAATATAGAGAGATATAAAGGCCCATTTTTAGTTTATTCTTAGATTTAGTAATCTGTGTTCTAAGAACTGTAATGATAGTATTGATATGCTCAATTCCCTGTTAACTTAAGCGACCACTTAGCCAAATTCTGAAGTAGACAAAAAAAATATTATGATTTATAGACAGGACTTTTTTAGGTAGCAGCTGGTCTATAAAGTGTGATATGGTCACATAGCCATAAAGCTTTGTGGTCGGCGAGCCCGTGCCGCTCTTGTTAAACCAACCATTAAGGCTGCATACCCACCAGAGATGAAATAGGAAAATGAGAAAACTATCCAACATATAATCTATGACAAATGTACGAAGAATAATAATAATAAAATAATGTTTTTTTTTTCTTAAAATCCTATATCGTTTGAAACCTGATATCACCTTAAATCTGAAATCTCATATCATACAAGTAGAAGTACATATACATACCAATAGCGACATACAACTATTTAATTAAATTGTATTTTAATGCTAAAAATTTAAATAATAAAAGAGATGTTGTAATTAAATTTAAAAAAACAGAATTAATTGCTATGATTATTGAATTCTATTTAGTTGACGCTGCAAAAAAGTTCTCAATCTTTTTTAAACTTATACTACTATTATTATATTTGCGTAACTCAGGAAACGTAATTCCTCGAAGATCATCTCTAAGAAACACAACACCTGTCGATGAAAAAAAATTGTCACTCTAAAATCTGCATTGTTCATGAAAATAATCTATCTAACAAAACACTTATCCTAGATTACAAGCCAACCCGTAAACAACGACTCGCGGTCAATGGGACCCGAACGTCTAAACCGACATAATACTATTTAAACTGTCATAACCCAATTTAGAAATAGCGACAAAAGTTAGCTTTAGCAAAAACTTAACCCCTAATTCCAAAACGACGTAACTTATATAAAACACAAGCAAATATATTCCTTTTTATGATTATAATAAAGGATAGAATTCCTGGTTGCGCTTCGGTTAGTTATATTGTGTTATTGTTGTGATAAATATTTAAAGAAATGTCATTCCATTGATTGTATTGTGTTGTGGCGTCGACGTTTGTCTGTTTGAAGGGTTCCAAAGCGCATTGTACACGTGCAACAATAGCTAATGTACTTATACACAATCGTACAATGTCATCGATACTAAGTACCCAACAAAAATGTACGCGAAATTGAAATTTTGACTTAGTTAAATTGTGTGACGGGGCTCGGGGCACCGTGGACAATTGCTGACGTCTCGTCATTTGAAACACAGCTTGATCATTTGCAATTTTACTTGTGGAACTCATTGTGAATATTGATACTTATTTAATCTTGTTTTTATTTGATTTTTGATATGAAATATTTTTTTTTTGCTAGAATACATGGTTACGAACATAGCTCTTTATCAAATATTCAATATTCAAATATCAAAAGACCACAACATGAAGTCGAATAAATATTATGATCTCATCTGATCAGGAGCGGGTTCAAAACTCAGCTTTACGCAGTGGAAGTTAGTGCGAGAGGAGTTCCAGCAAAATATTTGCATCACTTACTGAAATATTTGGGCCTAAGCAGGTCTGCCGTCAATACATTTATGGAACGAGCTTCCAAGACGGCATTAACGGAATCATACAGTATTTGGTTGGGTAGGGAGAGGAGTAGAATGGTGGATGGTGAGCGTATTATTGCTAAATAAAATGAAAAAGGGAGGCCTCCTTTTCTTAAACCAACCAAATAGGCTTATTGTCGGTCGCAAGCCCGAGACTTCTTCTCATCTCTTACCCATACACGATGGACCCGGCGCACCCGCACGGTGAATCCATGGAATGCTTAGAAATTTGTCTTCTCTTATATTACATAATTCACATGTTTCGGCAGTGAGGGCATGCAAATTTTATTTAAATTTAAATAATAGTTAAAACAGTATTATCATGATCGTATCGTCAGAAACCACGGTTTTATTAAGAGTGGGTTCACATTTAGAAAATACTGAATACTAAAAATTAAGGTACTGTTTATTAATTAACTCATTTATTAAAAACCACTTAAAAAAATGAAATATAAACTAAACCTAACAAAGAATAAATTATGAATACAAAATCTCCTCTAGAGACGACCCTTTAGGGATAGTCCCAAAGAGACTGGCAACATGTCCCCTCTGTATAGTGAGGCTAATACTTTGCCAGCTTTCTTGTCTCCAGATTTTTCCGTTAGCCGTTTGGATTACTCCTTGGCCAGACGCTTGGCTGAGTGTCCCCATTGTCTTAACCCCAAACGGCTCAAATTTGTAACCTGTACCGAGGTTGCCGTAAACCGCCGCACTTTCCGCGCTTAACGAATTCGGCTGGATGTGAGATAGGTCTGATATGTGTCTGCATATGTCGCATCTCACAATAGTGACCTGCCAAGTTACCATGGTCATGCCGTCGGGTCTCTTGCCATCGCTTCGCGCAATCCCAAAGGGTTCTAGGATCGCGGTAACAAAACAGCAGTAACAAAAACCCTTCGGATGATGTCGTAGCGTGATGAGGAATGCGGCCAGTTATTCTAGCGCAAGAAAGCCCATGGTGTCCGAGATGTTCGACAAGTTCTCCACACCAACACTGGACAGTCCGGTCTCCGAGACGTAGTCACACAGCTATGGTCAGTGTATTTTGTTCAAGGAGTGTACCAACCGATGCTGAGGGAAAAGCCTGCAACCAGAGACACGAATCATATTTAATAACTTATATATATATATGACTACAGCCATCTATGCCATTAACAATAAACAGATTGCCGCCACAGGAGTTGAAATGCAAACAAAAATTCTTCACACTCTCAAACCCAAAGTCGGTGATTTCAAAGTATAATTATTTGCGAAAGAAGGCGTAAGGACAAGCTGGCAGACAATGCGACGATGTTTAGTGCACTTGCTAGGGGCGTGGTGGGCTCAAACCGATGCCTTTATTGATTCTTGTCGGCATACCTTTAAACTTATACAACGCTTCTATCAAGTCAAAAATATTTTTATTCAAGTAAACCGAGAAAATATTGTTTTTTTTTAATGATTCTACTCCTGCTAGTGGAAGACTAAGCAGTGGTTTAAAGAGTAAGCTGTTAGCAGAAGACCAGCAGATTCCAGGGTCCTGTTAATGTTTAATAACTGAGGAAAACTAACTATATCAAATTTCCAAAATAAAACAAATACATACGACGAAAAATGAATCAAATTGAAATCTATGAATCGCAACCTCATACGGAACCCGTACCTGGGGAAGCATCTCCCAAACCCATTCACACGAGAAACACCGTAAATACGACAGGGCAGCAGAAGATCTCAGAGCTTCATTTTTTCATTTACGCCGTTGGTTATCTCGTGTGATGGCTCATTAGGTGCTGAGTACGCGGCTTTTGTCAAAAAGACCGCTTCACGGCTTTCTGAAAAATGGCGGAAGCCATTCTCACAAGTTGCAGGTTGGCTAAAAACAAAAATACAAATTTCTGTAATAAGGGCTATAAGCTTAAGGATCAGAGGAACCAGAAAGCGAGTGAGATGGATAGGATGTGAGGATGGAGCAGGTATGTTTGAAGGAACGAATGAATGATTGAATGTGAATGAATGTTAGATGATTTTATATTTAGTTTTATGTTTTTTTTAGTTATTATTGTTATTTTGTTGAAATAAATTTAAATATAATATCAAATTGACTGTCTCTGTGGTCTAGCGGTTAAGTCCGTGGATTTAGACTCGGGGGTACCAGGTTCGATTTCTGGTCAGAACACAATAGTTTATTTATGATATTTCTCATAGACATCGATGAGCTTGCCACTTGTCATGATGAGCCAAAGTCATGGGGTCAAAGTTGGCTAAATGTGAATCCGCTTCTTTGAAAAGCGTATTTTCTCAACACCCCGGAAAGGATACGGTCGTGATACTGGTACCCTACCTGTCATAATTAAGATAGGCTACGTATTCGGCGTCGGTCCTAGGCCCCAGCAGCACCTGATCAAGTAACGCATGTGTCAGCTATCCCCCCACTCAACCAGGCCATTAGGATGCGGACTGGGACTCGACTAAATTCTTCTGACAATAACATACGATCTTTTCTACATACATACATATCTTTACGTCAGTTCCCTTGCGGGGTCGGTAGAGACGATAGGCGCCCTTTGTCAGCCGTTAACGCTATTTTTCGCGTTTACTCTACTTTCGACATCCCTATCATTACTTCCCATCAGTAGTGTACACTGCCCAAGTATAATTTACTTATTCTAGAGTTTCATCAACAATTTTTATCGTACGTTTGTCATCCTTCTTTTTTCACCTTAGTTTTTCTCTCATTCAGACGGAATCTTTTTTCTGCTTTTATTTCTGTTATGTTCTGTATTTATTTAATAATTAATAAATGGGTTATTCCCATGAATTTATACGCCGAGGTAAGTACAGGATTCGATTTCTGGTCGGAACACAATAATTTATTTGTGATATTTTTCTAGTTTGGTATACGACGAGCACTTGTCATGATGGGCCTATAGTCATCATCATCAGCCTGTGTCTCTCCACTGCTAGATAGAGGCCTCCCCCAAGGCTCGCCATTTTACACGATCTTCTGCCACCCTCATCCATCCCCCACCAGCGACCTTCCTCAGGTCATCTGTCCATCTGGCGGGGGGTCATCCCTGCACTCTGCGTCTTCCAGTACGTGGTCTCCACTGCAGGACCCGTTTACTCCATCGTTCATCGCTTCTGCGACAGACGTGTCCAGCCCATTGCCACTTCAACTTGCTAATTATGAAAGCTATGTCGGTAACTTTGGTTCTTTGACGGATGTCAATGTTTCTGACTTTATCCTTCAGATAAATCATGAGCATAGCTCTCTCCATAGATCGCTGAGTGACCTTGAACTTATGTATCAGACCCACCGTCAGTGTCCACGTCTCTGCTCCATACAACATTACTATGGGCCTATAGTGAAGTTCGCTAAATGTATATCCGCGTCTTTAAATAAAGCGTGATTTCTGACAAGACAGAAGGGATACTGTCGTGATGATACTTTACTATAGAGCGATAAATAGCCTTTTATGATTTAGCTAAATACCGATAATTTATTTATGTAACTTTTAAGCAAAATTAACTCCCAGCAAAGAGATCAAAGCGCCAAGTCGAACACGAGGTTAATATTACGGTATCTATAGTTGACACATTTCAAGTAGGTATGTATTGTGGAGCCGACAAAGATGCCGAAAGTCGGCACGTCTTTGTGCCAAATGTCATTGTCACCACATCAGAAAGTTAAAGTTGCACCATTTGTTAACATATTTATTTAGTTTATTGCAAATCAAATCGGTTTTGTAACTCATTTTGTAGATGGAATAAAAAGGCTTGGTGGTTTGGCAAAATTTATATTTCTCGTTTTTATCTTTTATTGTGTTTAAAATTACAGCCCTAAGAATAAATAGATAACGTTTATTGGCGTAAAAATATACACTTACTTACATACAACATTAAAAACAGTGCCGAAATAAAACATTAAAAGAAAGTTAATCTCCCTGATGATTATTAAACTGGATCACCAGGCCCAGGTCACTCAGCTGTTTATTAAGACATTGTCAAACATAGAACTTAAACACTATTTAAGAAAGCACCCATTACACATCCAGGCGACCTCGTCAAGCGCGGGAAATGCGGCGGTTTCTGCTGAGAACCCCAAGCTGCGTAAATACGCCAACCTCAGTACAGGTTACGAATTTGCGCCGTTTGGGGTCGAGACGATGGGCCCATGGGGACAAGCGTCTGACCAAGAAGTTGTCCAAACGGCTAACGGAAAAGTCTGGAGACAGGAAAGCTGGCAATTATTTCTGCCAACGTATTAGCTTAGCTATACAGAGGGGAAATGTTGCCAGTCTTCTTGGGACTATCACTGAAGGGTCGTCTCTAGAGGACATTTTTTACTTATAGTTTATTTTTTATTAGGTTTAGTTAAGTATTTTTAATTTATATTGTAATTATTTTATACTGTTTGTATATTACTTCAATATAAATAAATAAATGTCGTTTAATTAGATACATACATAATTACATGGGAAATCGAGTTAATTTTAAAAAATTTAGGAAAATAAAACAGAATATGCAATACAAATAAATGGTAAGATCGTAATTTTAATTTTAGACATGCGAACTTAAGCATTCATCTAAAATGCAAATGTCAACTTTATTTACTCATAGTACATTTAGCACTTAAGTTAGCCCTGTAGATTTTGCCGCGGAGGCGGGGCAGCTGTCAGCGCGGCCGCAGTACAAATGTCGGCGACTTTGAGCACTGTGTGTTTGTTTGTTTGCCGCCATGCATATAAGAGTTAACACCTTGCATTAACAATTTGTTTATTTGTGATACGGTTTGCTAGTTTTCGGGGATTTTTAATTGCAGTTGCTAAAATTCCAGTGGAGTTAAAACAAAAAATAAAATAAAAAATGTTTATTGACACCAATTTTTAACATCCTATATACATAAATTACAAACTAGGAAATTAAATTATTTATTTCTTTATAATACATTGAGCTAGGACAGGCTAACAGAACTGTTAGTAAGTGCACTGGTTTCTGCACTAGATAATTCTGTCAAGGCACAGATTGATCAGGGAAGGTGTAGTTTCTAGATCCTAGTTTTGCAACACTCGAATGTGGTTGTTATATCTTATTTGTGTATTTATTTATATTTAGTTACTTATATTTGCTTATTTATTTTGTTTAACCTGTGATTGTGTTTAATCTAATTTACTTAATCTTGTTTTTACCATTATATTTTGTTTTTCTATTTGGTGTTCATTTGCTATTATTGATTTATTATTGGAGTTAGGGTTTACTGAGAGAATAAGTATTAGTTAGTGTTTGAGCTGTTTTAAAATTAAAAGATAACACCAAATTATTATAGCAAAATACTCTGCCTTAAAATCCTTTAAAGGTTGGTTCGAACCCAAGCATGTACCAATGAGAAATACACTTTTCTTACGTAGAATTATTATATATCTACGATACCACCGTTCCCGTAACTCGGAGAGTACGTTCAAAGTCAAAAAAATATCTTTATTCACGTAAACCTATTACAGGCATTTATGAAACGTCATTAATTTAATTATTTTGAATGATTCTACTCCTGCTAGTAGAAGACTAAGCAGCAAAGTGGTAATAAATAATAATAATAAATAAATATTTCCAGACAGGTCACACAGGGCCATCTACTTTCCGTGGTAAGCTACGAGGCTTGTGTTACGGAAACTAGATGGTTGATAAACTACATATTATACTTTTTTTTTTTTTTTTTGGTCCAATAAGTAAGCTGTTAGCAGAAGACCAGCAGCTTAAGTCTCGGTTTCACTAATTTCACAAAAAAAGTAACTTTATTATTACTTAGTTACTACCCATATTTTTTGTTTAATTTTAAAACTTTTTCTTTTAAACTTTATTAAAAAAAATGGTATTTGCAAGTACGTATTACGATTCATAGATTACAAATATGGCATAAACAATTTTTACCTTTATTTTATATATATAATTCATTTATTAAACTGCCTCCGTGCCCTAGCGGCCAAGTCCGTGGATTTAGACTCAGAAGTAACGGGTTCGATTCCTGGTCGGGACACAAAATATTTAATGATGTAAATAAATTATATTATAATATTAATATTGATTTTATTTGTGATATTTCTCGAGTTTGGTACGCTGGAGACATCGACGAGCTTGCCACTTATCATGATTGGCCTATAATAAAGTTGGCTAAATGTGAATCCGCTTATTTATAAGCGTGGTTTCTGACCACCCCGAGAGGGAAATGGCCGTGATGATACTTTACTTTTACTTTATTTATTAAACTAAAAACTATAAATAATTATAACTACTTAAAAGTAAAAATTAAAATAAATATAAACTAAAACTAATAAAAAATAAACTATAAGTAAAAAATGTCCTATAGTCCCCAGAAGACTGGCAACATTTCCCTTCTGTATAGCTAAGCTAATACGTTGGCAGAAATAATTGCCAGCTTTCCTGTCTTTAGACCTTTCCGTTAGCCGTTTGGACTACTCCTTGGCCAGACGCTTGGCTAAGTGTCCCCATGGGCCCATCGTCTCAACCCCAAACGGCGCAAATTCGTAACCTGTACTGAGTGTTACATCCCAACTTGTTATTATGAGACAAGATTAAATGGTCATTGGCAAATGTGCGCAGTCTTTATTTTGTCGGGTTACCATGCATGTTCAGTACAACAGCGATACGGCTGCCGTCCATCCCTTCCTTGTCATTTTCCGTATTTCCCTCTCTTTCTCACCACGACCTGTCAAATCCTCTTCTATTCCAACCGGCCGCCTGAAGCCGCGTGCGCGCATCAAAATATTGCTAAATATCATAAATTAACTAAATAATTGTGTCAATCCTGGTATCCTGGTGCTTCCCTGCTGGATCGGTAAGTCTGTGTTTGCTTTGTATAAAACACTGAGGTTGGCGTATTTGCGCAGCTTGAGGTTCTCAGCAGAAAAAACCGCACTTCCCACGCTTGACGAGGTCGCCTGGATGTGTGATGGGCCTAATGTGTCTACACGTGTCGCACCTTTATTTCAAACAAAACCTTAAATTAAATAAACTATATTACAACAAAAACTAAATTAAACCAAATTAAATAGAAAATAAAAATTTAATACTTAAAAAAAAATAGCTCCTCCAAATCCCTGTCTTGTGGCATGGTGCCCAATACACTAGCAGTATTTCCCCTTTGAATTAAGATACTTAATTATTGTGAGAAAAAACTGCCAGCCCTATTGTCACCAGATCACGTCTCTGAGCATAAACTACTATATGGCGGTTATAATTTTATTCTCCGGCGACGAAATGTAGATTGCCGAAAAACAAAAAAAAATATCCGATTTTAAATTATAGATAAGTAATAATAATTCGAGCGAGAAGTTTAAAACCACTTGTGGGTAAAGTAGTACATTGATTTCTCTCGAGCCCCATTTTGCCTGATGCGAGGGGTCTAAGCCCCTCTCAAACGCCCACTTTAGCCCCTTCACTCTCGAAGCGGTTAATTTTTAGGGGGCCACGATATTTTTTGGGGTTGTAGGTTTTAGCAATTGATTTTATATGATAGATGCCCAGATATTGCCTTTTGACTGCCTCACGGAGGTCTAGCGGTTAAGTCCGTGGATGCGGATATATGCCGGTTTCGATTCCTAGTCGGGCCACAATAATTTATTAAATTTATTTCTGGTATTTCTTGAGTTTGGTACGCTAGAGACCTTGACATGCTTGCCATTTGTCATGATAGGCCTATAGTAAAGTTGACTAAATGTGAATCCGCTTCATAAAATAAAGCTAGGTTTTAGACCACCCCGAAAAGTATACGGCCGTGATGATACTTTTTGTTATATACCCATATTTGTCAGTCGTTTCACTTAAAGAGGGTTGTAAAGGTGTGATTCCTTGTTGTCTAGAAGTTCGTGGATTTAGACGCGGAGGTACCAAGTTCGGTTTCTGGTCGAGACACAATAATTTATTTAATTATTTTTGTTATTTCTCGAGTTTGGTACGCTAGAGACATAGATAGCTTGCCACTTGTCATGATGGGCTTATAAGTAAATTTGGCTACCCGCTTCCTTAAAATCATTGTTTCTGAACACTTCAGAAACTACGGTCGTGATTTGCAATGATGTCAAATGCCAATTTTTACTTTCAAGGAAAACTAATATTGTAAGCTTGCCGTGGTGATATTTTTTTTATTTTTTTTTTATTTTATACTAAGACGACATGTGACCTTGCGCCCACCTGATGGTAAGTGGGGAGCACGATCCATGAATATTATAAAATGGCATCAGAAACTCATGACTGACATCAGTCCCTAACACTATGCCGGCTTGACTGGACATGACGGCAATTCGAACCTGATCCCGAAATGAGTGGATACACTTTACTGGGTTTATCAGCACGAACGGTGGATATGCCCCGCCCCAGCAGACTGAACAAATTACCACTATCAGTCTGCCTACCACCTATTAAAAAAAATATATAAAAATAACACCGCTTGAAACAAGACTTACGGAGATTTATATATAAATATTATATATATATATATATATTTAGCATAAGTTAATTTCATTATTATACTGAAAATTAATTGTATTTTTAGTATTTTATAATAAGTTTATTTTAAGATTATAATTATGTATATTTGGGTTGTAATGTGCTGCTCCAAATACAAGCTATTTCCCAGAAAATAAGCTTTTCGTTATATTAATTAATTTTTTGACATGTAAAAGCGCAGAATACATTATATTTATTGTCCTATGCCTACTTACAAAAAACAAAGTGCGAGTAATCCGATGTGTGTGTATCTAATGTCGATGTGGGGAGTTCTTCGCGCCATTTTGCGTGAACATGTCAAGTGAAAGTTTTTGTTTTGTAAATTAATTTACTGTGAATATTGTTGGTCAAAAGTGGTGTTGTTTTGTTTAATAATGTTGTACAATGTGAATAGTTATGGAAAACGATAAATTGTACTTTGAATATGGGGCACAAGTTGCAGTTTATTTTTTGCGGTTTTCCTGCGCTGTCAACTCCCATATTTTACCCGACGTGTTTGAGCAGTGGATGGTTCCGCGAGTGACTCCAAGAAAAGCATCAAATTCTGCAGCATCTGGAATTTGATGATGACCTCATTAACTCATAAAAAAGAAATATATATTACGTCAGACTTGGCTGTATGGGCTAGACCCTTTGCCTTCTCAATCACCTCATTCGTCATCCATCGGGAGAAGAGAACCAAAAAAAAAAAAAAAAAAACTAATGTCGATGTTTCTGCGAATTTCTATTGCGTACCTATCAATCACAATATGTCAAAATTAAAGGGTTCATGTTTAATGTCTTGTTAGTTTAAACTAGTTTAAACTGATCGATCATTTGGCGCGTTCCAGCTATAAGCCGCGCCAACATCACATGCTAACATCATGAACCAGCGCCATCAAAACTGTTTCATTTAGGACGTGACTTGGCCTATGTTCGACTTGTCGCTATATTTCGCTTTGAATATCTTTCGACTTGGCGTTTGTCTATGGTTTGCATACAAAATTCTGTAAAAAGAAAAGCAAGCTCTGCTTTATATGCTTTCAAGCCGAACATAGCATTATTTCGTAAAAAAGTAAAGTACCATCACGACCGTTTCCCTTTCGGGGTGGTCAGAAACCACGCTTATAAATAAGCGGATTCACATTTAGCCAACTTTACTATAGGCCAATCATGACAAGTGGCAAGCTCGTCGATGTCTCCAGCGTACCAAACTCGAGAAATATCACAAATAAATTTAATATTAATTAAATGCATTTATATACATTAATAAATAATTTTGTGTCCCGACCAGGAATCGAACCCGGTACCTCCGAGTCTAAATCCACGGACTTAACCGCTAGACCACGAAGGCGATATTTCGTCTTTCTTCTCTTTGTAAAATAAGTAACAAAATTATCATTAACAAAACCTCAAATAGTATTCGAATTAAATTAATATACATTATATATAAATTAAAATCTACCTAAATAATAAAATTAAAAATAAACTAAACTATAAATAAAAAATGTCCTCTAGAGACCATCCGAGATAGTCCCAAGGAGACTGGCAACATTTACCCTCTGTATAGCGAGGCTAAATAAATAATTGCCAGCCTTCCTGTCTCTAGACCTTTCTGTCAGCCGCTTTGACAACTCCTTGGCCAAGCGCCTTGCTGCCTGTCCCATGGGTATATAACCGATATAAGATTTCTATACAATTAAATAACCAACAAAACACGATGATCGCGATGGTAATAAAAAATAGAAAAAACCTGAAAATGTATTAAATATAACAATTAAACTAAACGATATAAGAAATATAAGATACGAGTATATAAATAAATAGAAAAATTAACTTTTTAAACTTTCGCGCATATTCATAATAGTTTTTTATAATTTTAACGGGTCTTTACGCGATTTACCTTAAAATTTTTGCCGGGAAAAATCGCCCGGTGTCGCCAAGGATATTGTAAGTGTCGTGTGTCGTGATTTCTAAAAACTTTAAAAGTGATAAGTGGGTAGGTTTACATCTACCGCCCAGTATGTACGAGACTACACCGCATAGCTTCAGTCGGCCCGTGACCACGGCCAATGCAACTTGGCTGAAACGTCGGGAGAAATATGTCTCTAAGGTAAATCGCGTAAAGACCCGTTAAAATTATAAAAAAACTAATAGAAAAATGGGACAAAGCACAACGATGGTAATATAAAATAAAAAAGACAGGAATGCTGCAAAAATTTTCAATATTTTTGACCTGGACAATTTACATTGATTGCACCACCCGGAAATAAAAAGCATTCGCCGTAAATTCAGTGACATCATTAGCCAATTAGGCAATTTCTATAAATGGAACTCGGGAATCATTAACTGGCTATAAATATATATGTTTTATTAAACAAAAATCTACTTCAAAAAATATATTTAAGCTTTTGTCTATGTGAAAACAACTTAGCAATTTATGGACTGTACTCAATTGTACTGAAAATCAATAAATAAACGCTGTGTAATTCACTGACAGACAGACTGGTCCACAAAAGAAAGGTCGCTCAGCGATCTTTGAACTGAGGTATGCTTGGTATTTTTCTGATAGATAGATTTCGAAATTATCTGACATATGTATATAATTTCTATACATCATAATTATTAAGTATTTAGAATGTAAATTGACACGGCCTCTTTACAGCCACGATCTTATTTAAGTAGTTTCTAAGTTAGTTAGTTTTACTTGCTTGTAGCAATAATGTTGTGCATAGCATACATAAATATGGATTATTGCCTGTTTACGGTCCAACCATTATTACCACTTTGATTAGTACATATGTTTTGAAAATTGTATTGATTTAATTAGTTCTGACTGTATCCAAGTTGTTTTGAGAGAACCAATGGAAATAAATTATTTTGATTTGATTTGAATTCGAAACGTTGATATTCGTCAGAGAACTAAAGTTACTGACATAGTATTCAATATTTTTAAGCAGAATTGGCAATGGACCGGACACATCTGCCGCAGAACCGACGACCAATGGGGCAAACGTTAATTCGTTTTTGAGTTTATGCATTACAAACAATCATAAAATAAATATTTTATATTAATGTTGATAGAAGTACCTAGCGATAGTTACTTATTCATGTTTATTAAACAATATACATATATGATGTATTATGATTATAAGAATATTTTCAAAATGCGAGGGCTGTAGCTGTAAATGAAAAGATTCCGGCGCAAGTATCCATATTTTCGATTACATATTTGTGCCAATTGTTGTTGAAACTCTGGGCCCATGGAGAGTTTATAAAAGATATACCACGCCTTGTCGTCCCCTCCGGTGACAAGAGTGCTGGCTTTCTTTGCCTCAAGAATTAGTATTGCAATTCAGCGGGGAAATAAAGCCAGCATTCTTGCCGCCATTCCACACAGACAAAACTTCATTTTTTATATTGTAAATATTTATTAAACCGAATTAAATTATTGACTACGTTTTAAAGTCCCTATATTATACATCGCCAGTAGATTCAAAAGTGTATCAACATATCCAAACATCAAACCAAAATTTTATTATTAGAAAAAAAACTACGACTAAGGCGTCATGGCGTCTCGTCTTTGCAACTCTATGAATGAATCGACCACTAACACAAACAACATGTCCAAAATATAGAATTTATGAGCCGGATTGTTCTTGTGGATTCATTCACTTGCCGTTTCGATTGTCGGACCACACAGGTATTCGCGAGTTTGCTTATTCACAGGGTGGTTTGCTAAATAGACCTAGCTTTATAGTTTAGTTCTCGTCCTTGCGTCGTATTTCCTTATCACTGAGGGTCTTGACCTCCCGATGAATTAGTGGGCGTTTTGATGATACGGCGCCAACCGTTCCTATCTTGGGCAGCATGCACAGCATCATGCACACTAGTGTTGGTGGTTGAGCGGATTTGGTCGGACCAGCGCATCGGGCTTCTCGGGATCGTTCCTTCCACCTTGCCGGTAACAAGGAGTTATCTCCTCCATTTCTGGCAATGTGTCTGAAGTACTGGAGAATCCTACAAAGACATATAGTGGATAGCCTAGTCGAAATGGAGTTGTTTTAAAATCGACACGTTGGTTCGATGCTCTGTCCATGAGATTCCCAGTATTTTCCGCCAAGAACTGTCGAAGGCGTCGATACGCTTTCGGTTAGCGCTTTTTATGGTCCATTATATATAGTTTAGTATCATATAGTATAAAAAAATATATAATAAATGAGTAAAAGAGCTGGGTAAACGAATTTTTCACGAGTGTGGCGACCCCAAATGCCATAACTACCTAAAACAGAATATTTCCCTGATTATTCAACGAGGAAATGCGGCGAGCGTTTTAGGTACCCTTCCTGGTGGTAAGCCCTTAGTTTATTTTGTAGAATAGTTTTAATTTCATAGATATTTTTAGTTTAGTTTTATTTATAATTGGTTTTTTAATCTATTTTATTTTAATATTTTTGTATCTACTTCGAACAAATACCAAATTAATAGGTAGTTGCCAGACTTTTAGACAGGGACTATTTCTGATGGCATGTCTCTAGAGGATATTTTTATTTTTAGGTAGTTCGTTTTATTTATTAGGTTTAGTTCATATTTAATTTTATTTCTATTAAGTTTTAAATTTTATTATAAATTATTTAATTTTTATTTCGTTACTTCGAGTAAAGCTATTAAATAACTTTACTTCTAAATAAACCGCTCAAGAGCGCGGTGGTGGCTCGGTTGTAAGAACGCGTTCCTTAAATCCTACAAAGGTCGATTCAAACCCACCCGGCGTGTACCAATGAGAAATACACTTTTCTTACGTACATTTGTCAAAGTTTACAGCACCACCGTTCCCGTGCCTCGGAGAGCACGTTAAGCCGTAGGTCCCGGTTCTACTAATACCAACTTGTGGAATCGTTAATAAATTGTCATTCAAAATTGGCATCATATCCTCGCCAAGCCGTCTGGCCAGCGTGGCGAGTGTAGGCCAAATTCTCCAGATTCAGTTCTGGAAGGCCCATCTCCAGCAGTGGAGGTCTAGGTCGCTGTGTTCTAGGGGCTGTAATGATGATGATGAAACCGCTCAAATTCTACACTTCCTTATTTTATTATTACTTAAATGTGCGCAAATTATTTTGTTGTGCGCACTTAGAAAATGTTGCATTTAAAATTAAATAATAGTAAATAATATATATTGTAACTTATAACTTTTTTAAGTATGTATAAAAAGTATCAGTTCACGACGGTAGCATTTCCAGGGTGGTCAGAAACCACGTTTATTAAAAAAAAGCGGATTCACATGTAGGCGACTTTACTATAGAAGTGACAAGCTCGTCGATGTCTCTAGCGTACGAAACTCGAGAAATACCCCAAATAAATTAAATAAATAATTGTGTCTAAATCTGCGGTCGAAACCACTACCTACAAAACTAGTAAATTTAAATTAATATTGTAAATGAAAACTCTTTTAAGTAAGAATATTTATATTTCTTCAAATTTTATAATTGGATGTAAAAAATGAAACACCCTCGCACTGCTCCTTTCGATTTTATTCATTCCCAAAATGCTCATACGACAAGCATGGTAATTGACCACTGTGGGGGTTACAAAAAAAAAACATTTCGAGTTCTGATATTAGTATTGCTCTGTATTTTATAAAGTTGTCACGCTTCTTCACCAATTTTCTATAGACGGCGAGAATGATATCCAAAATGCATTATAATAAAGATTTATACGAATTTCATAAAGAAATTAAGGCTTTCAGAGTGTAGCGGGTTCATTTTAAAACTAACAAGATTTATGAATGTGTGGTCCAATTATTTGAATGGAAATATCTATTTTAATAGTAATCTATTATGCTTTTATAATAAGGAATCAAAGCCTAGAGGGTTTAAATTTAAGTTTTTGCATCCCTCTCTCTCGCACAATCCAATATTTTAAAAGATTTTTTAAGTCTGAATGTACATTTGAGAAAGACTATTCAAAATTTACAGCAGCTATTATCTTAACTGACATTTACATTTATATTTTTATAATTGTGTCTGTCTTAGCTTATAGTATGACAATGCCTATATACAGCAGCTATTATCTTAAGTGACATTGACATTTATATTTTTATAATTGTGTCTGTCTTAGCTTATAGTATGACAATGCCTATATACAGCAGCTATTATCTTAAGTGACATTGACATTTATATTCTTATAATTGTGTCTGTCTTAGCTTATAGTATGACAATGCCTATATACAGCAGCTATTATCTTAACTGACATTTACATTTATATTTTTATAATTGTGTCTGTCTTAGCTTATAGTATGACAATGCCTATATACAGCAGCTATTATCTTAGGTGACATTGACATTTATATTTTTATAATTGTGTCTGTCTTAGCTTATAGTATGACAATGCCTATATACAGCAGCTATTATCTTAAGTGACATTGACATTTATATTCTTATAATTGTGTCTGTCTTAGCTTATAGTATGACAATGCCTATATACAGCAGCTATTATCTTAACTGACATTTACATTTATATTTTTATAATTGTGTCTGTCTTAGCTTATAGTGTGACAATGCCTATCTACAGCAGCTATAATGTTAAGCGTTATTATGTATTTATAATTTTGTTATTTTATTGTTTCTCTTTTCAAATGATGGTTATCATGGGCTGCTCCAGATTCACCAATATGTACTATAAAATTATATCGTTTAATATTGTAAAAATTGACGTGTAAAAGTGCAGAATACATATCTTTTTGTCCTATGCCTACTTGCAAAATAAACGAATTGAATTAAAAATTAATCAGCCAAAGAAACCAAAAAAAGGGATTTTCCGACAAATGTTTTTTTTAGGAAAAATTGGTTTTTCTATCAATAGTTTTTTTTTTTCTAGCTCCACATGTGATTATGCGCCCACCTGATGGTAAGTGGCGTGCGAGGTCCATGAATGTTAGCAACTGGAATCAGAGACTCATGACTGACATCAGTCCCTAACACTATGTCGGCTTGACTGGGCATGACGGCAATTCGAGCCTGATTCCGAAACGTGTGGATACACTTTACTGGGTTTATCGGCAAGAACGGTGGATACTTCCCCGCCCCGGCAGACTGGGCAAGTTACCACCATCAGTCCGCCTACCACCTATTAAATTATTAATTACAAATTAGCCTAACCTAAGGCTATACATAGTCACCTAGTATTTACATTCAGCCCAAATAGATACTAGATATACTTTGACATAAAACTGTTTAAGGATCGTCAAAGGATTTGTGTAACGATTGCGCTTAACTAGAAAGAAAAAGCACTCTTCATACTCACATATATGTGCCCAGTAAACCGCACAATAAAGATGTGGAATGCTCTTCAAGCCTCTGTGTTTCCACAGGCATCAGGCATCTAGTCAAGCCGGCATAGTGTTAGGGACTGATGTCGGACATAAGTCTCTGATTCCAGTTGCTAACATTCATGGACCATGTGCGCCACTTACCATCAGTTGGGCACAAGGTCACATGTCGTGCTAGTATAATACAAATAAATAAAAATATCGCTTAACGATACAGACTATGATTATCATCATCATTACAGCCCCTAGAACACAGCGTCCTAGACCTTCACTGCTGGAGATGGGCCTTCCAGAACATATCATTACGCATCTAATTCTGTTGTGAGCAGAATAACAAGAAGATACAATAAATTGTTTACAGATATCGACCCCTTCTGTCTGTCTAAACACCAATTCAGAGGAAGGATTCTGAGCAAGATAAAGGTGTAGTTCTATGTAAATAATACATTAGATATGCACAATGCAATGAAATCTACACATTTTCACTCATTCACACTTACAATATACACCTTCACACACCTACACATTCACATATACATACACTTACATAATGATGCGTAGATGATTTTTTTTAATATTGTCTCTTTATTTTTATTCTTATGTTTATTTTTAATTAGTTTAAATTGTTAATAATCCGTTCATGCTATATGTTTAGTGAAAATAATGTTATTCCGTAATTGGCTAGGTGTTCGGTAATCATTTGAATGTAAATATTTATTTGTAAAAGACTGCTGTGGAATAAGTAAATAATAAATAAATAAATAAATATATCTGGAGAATTTGGCCTACACTCGCCACGCTGGCCAGACGGCTTGGCGAGGATATGATGTAATTTTTTTAAATGACAATATTAACGATTCCACAAGTTGGTATTAGTGGAACCGAGACCGACGGCTTAACGTGCTCTCCTCACACGGGAACGGTGATGTTGTAAATCTATGACAAATGTACGTAAGAAAATTGTATTTCTCATTGGTACATACCGGGGGGGTTTGAACCGACCTTTGTAGGATTGAAGGAACGTTTTCTTACAACCGAGCCACCACCGCGCCTTAGACTTGACTATGATCGACTGACGACAATTGCCAAAATTTCCGTTATTCACTCAAAATCGGAGCTTTAAAAACTACAATAACGGTCAGCGATTTGTCAAATATCTTGACATTTATGAAGAGGATCTTTGATTTGGTATACCCACGGGCTCCTGCACTCCCGCCTTGAATTGCTCAAACTTTAAGATTGATTATGATCAAATGCCGTTTACGTGAATAAAGAAAATAAGATGTTTAATGGAAGGGCAGACAGGGCATCGACTTGGATTCAATAATCAAGGACAGTAAATGTAAATAATATAACCGATCTATATTAGTGTTCTAGTACCTAATTAAACCAATTAAAAGTTAGTTTTTCCTCAATACTGTTTGTATATAAATTATTTATTCGAAGTAGATACAAAAATATTAAAATAAAATAGATTAAAAAACTAATTATAAATAAAACTAAACTTTAGTTTAGTTTTATTTATATTTATATACCAAAGTATCATCACGGCCGTTTCCCTTCCGGGGTGGTCAGAAACCACGCTTATAAATAAGCGGTTTCACATTTAGCCAACTTTACTATAGGCCAATCATGACAAGTGGCAAGCTCGTCGATGTCTCCAGCGTACCAAACTCGAGAATTATCACAAATAAATTAAATGTATTTATTTACATTAATAAATATTTTTGTGTCCCGAACAGGAATCGAACCCGGTACCTCCGAGTCTAAATCCACGGACTTAACCGCAGCAGAACTAAAAATACCTATGAAATTAAAGCTATTCTACAAAATAAACTAAGGGCTTACCACCAGGGAGGGTACCTAAAACGCTCGCCGCATTTCCTCGTTAAATTATTATGAAAATATTCTGTTTTAGGTAGTTATGGCATTTGGGATCGCCACACTCTTGAAAAATTCATTTACCCAGCTCTTTTATGAATTTGTGGGTATCAAGAGAATATACGCCCATTGTTTCAACCCCAAATGCCACAAATTTATAATTTTGTTTAATGCTATTATATTTGATGTGCTTTTTAAATTCGGCTGTATGAGCAGCCGAACCGGCCCTTTTTGATGTAGAGGAAATGTGGCAAGCGGCAAAGGTATCCACACAGGTGGCATCCCAAACAAGACATCTTCCCTCACTCCATGGTACAAGAGACATACCATCCGGCCTTTACCATTACTACGTGAAAGACCTGATGGTTCAAGGACGGACCGGATTTTAGCAGACCATAAACTTCTCCTTATCAACTCATTTAAGGCTTGGTGTCTGGAGAATCTGCCTGCGCTCTTTTGACAACTAAGCCCGTGTAGACCAATTTCATCCATTTTTTTCTGTCTTTATATATATGAGGTCATAGTCTTTAGTCGCGATCACAGCGACATAATTGCCGCTCGGCCAATACCACCGTTGTTGGATCGTTGGCCAGCGCTCCGAGCGGCGCCCACGAGAGTGGAATCAATCCGCGCACCGAGCGGTCACACGTTCTTTCTCTCACAATTTTAATACCCTTTATACTCAAGTAATTAATTGGAATTTCTACTTTTGCAATAAACATATACAGTCCGCTAAACACTCTTTAATTGAGCCATCGAAGACCCGCAGCAGTATCCCCACGTGGTTAGCAGTACAGAATAGGGACTGACGACTTTAAAGTCTTCGTCCCCGTCTACTTTTTTGTGATACATGTGACTTTGAGCCCACCTAATGGTAAGTGGCGCGCAAGGTCTATGAATGTTTGCAATTGGAATTAGACATTCATGAACATCAGTAACACTATGCTGGCTTTACTGGTCATGACGGCAATTCAAGCCTGATACCTAAACATGTGTAAACACTTAACGGTGGATACTTCTCCGCCCCAGCAGACTGGGCAAATTACCACCATCAGTCCGCCTACCTAGGAGGTTTGTTGTTCTCATTAAAAGTATGTGCTATTTGCAAAATATTGTCAAATGCCAATTTTTACTTTCAAAATTTTATTAATAAGCGTGATTTTTGACCACCCCGAAAGGGAAACAGTCGTGATGATACTTTACTTTTGCCGCTTGAAACAAGAGTTACCTAAAATAGTATGGGATTTTTTTTTTAAATTTAAATCTACAAGCTTCATAAAATTCAAGCACGATTTATATACGCCACGAAGGTAGGTAGGCATTTACGAATAAACAACAAAAAAAACCCGTATCTACGATTCCCACACACAAGGAAGTCAAAAAAGTGTATTTAAATTAATTTTGGTACAAAAATGGATTTGAGATTCGGACTTGAATGAATGACAGTGTGGTGATGGATCGGTGACCAAACGGTTACGATTGCGTAAATTCACAAAAATCTAACAATAATCATACAAAAGGCCAATCAAATGTTATTGTTATGTAAAGACATCTTTGTTTGTTTAGATTTTATTTTGTATTCGATGGATTGTGGTTTTTGCAAAGATTTTGAATTTGGCAAAAAAACGAATGATCAAACATTAACCGCGGTTTCGTTTGCTGTTTTAAATATGATTCGATAAATTTCCAACAAATATGTCATAAATTAATTAATATATTCGTGATCTTTTTCGAGTTCAATAAGACTTGTTTCAAGCTGTATTTTTATTATATACTTGTAAATACCACCATGGCAAACTTACAATCTGACCTTGACTATGACAGTACAGAAGAGATGATGACATGACATTTGTAAATTCACTTATAAATAAAAAGATACACAATTTTCAACTCACTAGGCAAAATTATAAATCCCAAACACACAAGCTTACCCTCCCTCTCCTCCCTTCCCCACTCCCTCTCTTATACATACACACACTAACAGTCACACACACAAACACACACATACATATAAGGACATTGCACCCACACTCACATACTAAATTTGTAACTTTTTTTAATTCTATTATCTTCTAAATTGTATTTTCATTATTGGAAGACACTAGCTCCTGTTATACAGCTCAGCTCATGCAGGAGACAGGGTTCACCATAACGAATCAATATTCTTATTGTGCTAATAACCGATTTGTATTTGTATTTAGTTCTCCTTGAAAGTAAAAATTGGCATTTGACATCATTGCAAATGGCATATACTTTTCACGAGATTAACAAATAGGTGATAGGCGGACTGATGGTGGTAAGTTGCCCAGTCTGCCGGGTCGGGAAAGTATCCACCGTTCGTGCCGATAAATCCAATAAAGTGTATCCACACATTTCGGGATCAGGCTTTAATTTGCGTCATACCCAGTTAAGGCGGCATAGTGTTAGGGACTGATGTTAGTCTCGAGCGTCTGGATCTCGCGCGCCATTTATCATCAGGTGGGCGCAAGGTCTTATCTTGATGTCTTGACTTGTTACGATGGGCTATAGTAAAGTTTGCTAAATGTGAATCCGTTTCTTTACAAGTAAAAGGGATACGGTCGTGATGATACTTTACTTGAATTTAATAAATTTATTTTTTGTATGTTAACTAAAAACAATAATTTTAAAATATAAATTATTATTAATTAAAAATACAAAAATTGAAAAAAAAAACACTTAATAATTAAAAATACAACTAAAAACTAAAATAAATAAAAAACAAAATAATATTATCATAAATAAAAAAAATGCTCCAAATCGCTGCCGATGGGCAAAGTGCCAAGGATACCACCACGTTTATTGGCAATGCTGATCATTTGGCCCAAATATTGTTCAGCCCTCTAGTCCTCCGAGGTGTTGACGAGCTGTTTTGATAACGCCTTGAAAATTTTATGAGCACTTGGTCCCCACAGCTCGAGAGTTTCAACTCCAAACAGCGCAAAAACACATCTCCCAATACTTATTTATTTGTTATTATTTACCTCTATATTACTAATATCAAAATTGGTGAGTAATAACTACAATCATTTTTTTACAATTCTAACTTCAGACCCTTAACGGTGTCAAGTGCATTTGATTTAAATAAAGTTTGAGCAATAATAAAACTAAATTGAGTTTCAAACACAAGAAAAGATTCTGCAATTCTAGCTTTTATGTAAAAATATTAAATTCTAAAAAATATTAATCTGTATATTTCCTAAAGAATACAAAATAAATAGTAAATAATAACAATACTATTTAATATCTGTATAATTATTAAAAACGTAACAAAATAATATGAATAAATTATAACATTGAAATAAACCACAAATTTTAACATTTGAAATGCAATTCACAAACCAAAATGGTCTTAGGTATATACGAGTGTATATTCAAAAACTGCCTATATGTGAATCGCCAGTAACAATAGTTGAAACCATTAAAACAAACAATGTTGCAGCTGCACAATCTCCAGACCACGGAACCTAGCCGCCCCTCGGCCCGCCCCTGGCTTAACAACAGAAATCAACATCAATACACACCCTATCCTCTGACACTTCAAAACTAACCATAAATACGACGAAAAAGCCAAAAAAACTTCATACAATAAACATTCTTAGACTGCAGTACAATAAGGGCTAAGATTCACAAAATAATCGGCAAACATACGACCTTTAAGAATGAAGAGTTGGACTGTGCAACAATTGAAGTTTTTCGTCTCGTCCATTCATTGGTTTATCCCTCTTTTATTAAAGTTATTGTTAAAGGAATATATATAAGTTACCGAAAACTTTTAGGGTGTCAGTCTGTAGCTGGAAGCGTTAGTGAAAAGTGCTTTACAATGCTGTGCCAACAAAATTATTCCCGACTTTTTCGCCCCTGGGATATAAGTGAAAATGAAACCAAAATAAGTGAACAAACAAAACTAAGCGGAGATTTATCTATCAAACGAAAGACTTCGGAAGAGAAACGAGAGAATCGATTAAGAAAAATCAGAGGACATTACAAGAAGGCTCCGATACAACAAGACGTTATATCTACTACAACTTTAGATAGTGAAGATTTTAAAACTAAATCACCAGTCGCTGATTTGACTTTATGTTGCGATCGATTATTAGAAGAACCTAAAGCTAAAGAAGAATCGAATCCCGTTACACCAACAGATCTATATCCTCCAGCAATAAACTATGGATATATGCCAGAGTTTTTACCAACTACAGACATAGCTCAAGCATTAGGAGTTCCACCTACAGATCCTTTACTCCTAGAATCACTAGCTCAAGGTTACGCCATGGAGTTGGAATACGCTAGAATAATTCAACAAGAGAACGAAGCTAAACTAATGAACGCAAGGAAGCAGCGACCCAAGAAATACAAATGCCCTCACTGCCAAGTAGGCTTTTCAAATAACGGACAGCTCAAAGGTCATATAAGGATACATACCGGCGAAAGACCATTTAAATGTGACGAGAAAAACTGTGGTAAAACGTTTACCAGGAATGAGGAGTTGACGCGGCATAAGAGAATTCATTCTGGAGTTAGGCCGTATCCTTGTCAAACTTGCGGGAAAAAGTTCGGCAGAAGAGACCATCTGAAGAAGCATACAAGAACGCATTTTTTACAAGCTGAAAGAATGATGCCAGTTTTCGTACCGTTGTCTGCGATGCCACATACCTTCCCTTATCTTTACGGCTATTGATCTTAGCTTTTGTATGTAAGCTGTCATCTAACTAAAGTAAACGAAATTAACAAAAAAAAACTGATAAATTGTTTATGCTCTAGTGACGAACATATCACTAGATAATAATTATTGCTTCGGAACTTTTAGTTAAGTTTGTAAAAGCACTATTTTTCTGCAATCAGTAGGTAACTGTATCGACTAAAGTTAAAAATGGCATTAATTGTATCAGTTTTATTTTGAAGGTCAGTCGTATCTTTAATCATTGCGATTACAGTGAATTAATGTTGTTGTAACTCAGCCTCAACCTTTCTAGGTAGCAAATAATCATTACAAAATATTTGACGAATCATTGTATGGTATAGGTAAATTGTATGGCGAAGTTTAAGCAAAGTATGAGCCTAAAAGGTATTTAATAAAATAAAAAGGTAGGTATATTAATAAAAAAGTTTTAGGCTAAATCTGTTAAATTATAAATTGTATCTAAGAATTAAAAGAAAATATATTTAGTTATAAGATAATGTCTAATTTTGATATGAAATATTTTAATAGTTAAGTAGGTATTATTTCTATGCGTGCCGAAATGGTTGGTGAATTTATGCAATAAAACATTTTACGTATTTTCATATTTGAGTCTTTTTTTCCTTTGGCACACTGCTTGACGACGAAAGTTTCCGAATCGCCGTTGGTCTTGGTGTTGGTGGCCCATTGAGACCGCCTCCGTGGTCTAGTGGTAACAAACGTTGCCGTGAACTCGGGAGGTCGTGGGTTCGATTCCCACCGGGGGCAAGTTGTACATTGTATAATTTGTCTTGGTCTGGGTGTTTATATGTAAGTATAATATGTATATATTTACAAAAAAAAGTATAATATGTAGTTTATCAACCATCTAGTTTAGGTAACACAAGCCTCGTAGCTTACCACGGAAACTAGATGGCGCTGTGTGACCAGTCTGAAATATTTATTTATTTATTTATTATGTTCTATCAATGTTCGTGTGGAAAGGAGGTCGACTGTCTTGAATTTCATAGGATTTTTCTGCTACGGCTTCATTAATGATACTATTAAAAGGGCTCTAGCCACCATCGAGGTTCCAGCTCTTCTGGAGCCTGCTGAAGTTATCCGAGATGATGGCTAGAGACCCGATGGTATGACGTTGGTCCAATGAGAACGAGGACGTGCTCTGGTGTGGGACGCTACGTGCATCGACACCCTCGCTGCGACGCATCTCAGTGGGACGGTGCATAAAGGAAGCCGCGGGGGAAAATGTGGAGTCCCGCAACCGGCTCAAGTATGTAAGTATATTAAAAGATTACATATTTGTGCCGTTTGCTGTAGAAACTCTGGGCCTAGCATAGCCCTCTGCTGGCTCTTTCTTCGCCCAAAATATTAGTATTGCAATTCAGCGGAAAAATGCAGCCAGCGTTCTTGGCATCATTTCACGTGGATGGGACTTATATATTTTGTAAAAAAAACGGCAAATGTTTTTTTTTTCAACACTTGATTTATTTGACAATGATAATTCGTAGTTTTTAGGGTTCCTAAACTTTCCTTTTTATTGTCTAAGATTGACCTTTACCGATTGGTTGAATTACGGTAATAACAATCTACAAAGGAAAAGAATAAAGCAAATCACATTTTAAATAATATTTATTGTTGTTGTGTAATTCTGTATTACAATTTATTTATTCCACAATTGGACTAAAAAGTATAAATAATTAAAACTACTTAAAAGTAAAAATAAATATAAACTAAACCAAATAAAAAATAAACTATAAGTGAAAAATGTCTTCTTTAGTGATAGTCCCAAGAAGACTGGCAACATTTCCCCTCTGTATGTCTATGCGCACTATTTAAATTTACCATAAGCTTAATACACTCTCTGCTATATTTATTTCTCTCATTATAGTCATCATATAGTAGGTATATTATATTTATGTATATTCATAGAATTTATGTATGTAGTTTTATTTGTATGTATTTGTGTATGAATTAGTATGTACAGTATTCCCAAATTAATAATGCACATACAGATCTTCGCTAATTGTCGTATTCCCGGAAACACCCGAATCATTGAATCGTAAGAGCCTAAACATTGCACTTGCATTTTGCACCTTGTTCGAAAGAAATAGAAGTCAATATCATGTGTACACAATCGAAAACAATTCGGGCGGTCGGTGACTGCATGTGTTCTCTCTGAGTGGAATTATATAGAGCTGATATTACACACCGTTCTTGGTTTTGTTTTCAAAGGTGAATTTAATTTCAACTTTAATTATCTTATTCAACTTTAAATAGTTTATTAATAATTAGTTTTTATTAGTTTATTACACATAATTCTACTAAATTATGCATGAAGAAAATGCACTTAACCACTCTATATACATATCGTCTTCCGACGCTCGGGGAATACGACCGTTGCCGAACAGTGACGAAGATTTCTATGCGCATTATCACATTGGGAGAACTATAAATAAGTATTTATTCACTAGTATATATTGAAGTCTAATATTTTTCTATTAGTTTTGATAGCACCTGCCTTATCTTGTCGTAACTGCTTTAGTTGTCCCAAAGGTTTGACCAGTATAGAATGTCTAGCGGCATTAGGTCCGCCTTTGTACTTTGTGCAATAAAGTTTATAATAAATAAATAAATAAATATAGCTAAGCTAATACGTTGGCAGAAATAATTGCCTACCTTCCTGTCTAGAGACTTTTCCGTTAGCCGTTTGGACAACTGCTTGGCCAGACGCTCATTCTGTATTTGTTTCATTTGTAAATCTGCTATAGCTCAGTTTTCCCTGCAGATTTCATTCTCAATCAGATTAAACATTAATCTGCAATAGAATGTGCTAAGCTGCTGGTCTTCTGCTAACAGCTTACTCTCTGGACCAGTTTGCTGTTTAGTCTTTCACTAGCAGGAGTGAGTCATTCAAAATAATTAAAAAAAATACTTGGCACAAATCATCGTCACATTCCCTAGAACTCCTTCTGTTGGAGATGGGCCTTCCTGAAATTCCTGGAGAATTTGGCCTACACTTCCAGACGGGTTGGCTGGTCAATTTACGCAAATTGGTAATAGTGGAACCGGAACCGACGGCTTAATGTGCTTTCCGAGGCACGCTAACGGTAGTGTTGTAAATCTATGACAAACGGACATAAGAAAAGTGTATTTCTCATTGGTACTTGCCGGAGTGATTGAACCGACCTTTATAGAATTTTAAGAAAAGTGTTCTTAACCCTTTGGATGACGTCGTTCCTCATGTAACACGTGTCGCTGAAATTGGTACGAAGACAGATTTTGTTGCGCTTGTAAACGTGTCCGAGTATACGCGTGCTCTGCTTTCTCGAACATGCCAGTTGCCAGACGACGACGCACAAATTCACCAATGTTTCCATTTTTTTATATTATATATATATATATTATTTTACTTAAATGAAATGAAATAATTTATTTGTCAGAAACATGGTAGGTACAGGGATGTAAATTATTATATGTAATTATATCACATAGCTATTTCTAGCATACAAATATTTATTTAGTCACATGACTTTGTCGAGCTTAGTGTCTAGGTATTCTTTTGTCGAATAAAAACTTTTATTAACCAGCATTTGTTTGACTCTTAATTTGAACAGTTTTAGTGGCAGCTCCCTTATAGTAACTGGAAGCTTATTAAATATCTTTGTTGCCATTGCATAACAATTTCGGCTATATTGAGTACTTTTATGCGCTGGAATAATTATTCTACTAGGGTAACGCGTTTTAAAATTGCAATTATCCCCAAGAGTTTTAAAAAGTTCCGGGTGGCTTTTTACAAATAAACAGTATTCAAGTATATAGATAGAAGGAACAGTCAGTAATTTTAGTTTTATAAATAAAGGACGACAGGAAGTCATAAAAATTTTAACTAGCACGACATGTGACCTTGCCCACCTGATAGAAAGTGACGCGTATAAGATTCATGAATTTTAGCAACAGGAATCAAACACTAATATCTGACAGCAGTTCCTAAAACTATGCCGGCTTGACTGCAATGCCATGCCATGACGGCAATTCCAGTCTGATCCCGAAACGTGTGGATACACTTTACTGGGTTTATCGGCACGAACGGTGGATACTTCCCCGCCCCAGCAGACTGGGCAAATTACCACCTATCACCCATTCAAATCAATACTGTATTCATAAAATATATCTGCATATTATCTTGTTCCTCACCTAACACATGTCGTCTACAATGGTACGGAGGTCGACAGAATTTGTTGTAAACGTTATCTCAGCAAGAGAAGTTGAAGGAGGTATGGATATACTTAAACCAAAAGATGAAAGAACGTGTAACCATCCCGTGTGCCCAGATCTTTATTATTAATTTTCCTAGAATCAAATTTGAAAAGAAGACAAAACTTCTAATATCCGATATCAATATATCTTGCAATAAAATATCGATTTGTTTTATGAATACAGTTTTGATTTGATTCATTACGAGTGCAGACTTCCGGTACATTGTAGTCAAAATAGTGTCCGATATCCTAAAAGCACAATATTTTGACTTGGCTTTTGTGCAAGACTAGTTTTTGTTTTTTTTGTACGTATTTTACTTTTTGCATAAAATCAAGGGGCTTTTAGTGATAGTGACGATTTCTTTTCATTTTAAGATAAAAAAATCACTGGGTCAATGTGTTTGTGTTACGTAGGTACTTATATTTTTTATTATCATAAATCAAGCCTAGTGCAGTAACTCTTAACACGCAAAAATTACACGCGTAAACTACTGTAACTATCAAATTGTAAATGTTTACAAATTGGAGCTGCCAATTTATAGTCCCACTACTTAGCACCTCATGGCGTTAACTAAAATTACTACATGTTCTCGATTCTATGACGGAGTTTGTGCGTGCTAGAGCGATGATAGTTTTTTTAATAAAAAATATTTACTAAATATTGATTCTTTCGGCGAAGAAAGGGCCAGCCCTCTTGTCACCGGAGGAGACGAAAAGACGCGGTGTTATGTCTTTTAAAAACTTTTTGCGCTTGTACTCCTTAGGCCTAGAGTTTCTACAGTACGGCACATATATATAATCTTTTAATATACATTTATTTAAATTAATAAATATTATTGTTTTCCGATCAGGAATCGAACCCAGTACCTGCGAGTCTAACTACGGACTTAACCGCTAGACCACGGAGGCAGTCTAAAAACTATAATAAAAACAGAAAGACTGTTATCTTATAAAATGTTTAATGTATGCCTATGAGGCACGTCATTGGCTGAAATAACCAAAGCGACAAGCTACCAATCACGTGGCTTATCTCCAAATGTTGATTATCGTTTTTGCAACCAGTAGTGAATAGTTCTACATACCTACATCTTCATAACTGCGTAGGTATTACTATTTTTGGCACATCTATTCAATAATCTGTTCTAAATTACCAATATTCCCACGTCACTGACCTATATAATTCGACGGATATTTATGACGTAACACAAAAATATGTGTAAGTGTCCCAGCGTGAGTCCAATCGCTAATTGAACGCATAAGGAAGCAAGGAAGTGTCATACTTTGGTAACAATATCAAACCTACTGTCGGAGCACAGCGTGACATCTTATTAGAATGTAATGGCCAGCTATGGCTATTTCCGGTCAAATAACTGCGCCTGATTATAGACGTACCTAGTATAAGAAATAGCGGTACATTTTGTAACAATTACCATGAAGGAAGATACAGTATTTGGGGGATGCATCATTATCTATGTTAAAAATGCTTAAGTTAGACAATAATTAGAGAGAGAGTTAGAGCTTACATCTATAGGAAAGAAGAGGAAGACAAATTTCTAACATTCTATGGATTCACCGTGCGCTTGCCGGGTCCATCGTGTGTGGGTAAAAGGTTAGAAGAATGGTGTCTCGGGCTTGCGACCGACAATAGACTGGTTTAAGAAAAGGAGGCCTCCCTTTTTTATTTTATTGCACGATAATACGCTAATCATCCACCATTCTACTCCTCTCCCTACCCAACCAAATACTGTATGATTCCGTTCATGTCATGATGTACTTGAAGAATAGTAGTCTCGGTTCCATCTCATAAAATAATGGTTTTCCATCGTATTTTATCGGAAAAGTTAATATTTATCGTGCTCTCTCTTTCTTAAGGTGGTTTTAACATCTCTTTTATATTGACACTAAATAATAAAGTTCCATATTAATTGATATGAAAATGCTTCTCCGTCTACGTAAAAATGTCACTCATCTAATACTATAATTGACTGACACTTCGGCTGCCGTCGTATTCCGATTGAGACGCGAGTTTGTCCGATGGAAATACATTATATACATCAAATCGAAAATTATTATACGAATATCAACTTTAATAGCTGTTGACATTGTTCGTTCGTTAAAAGGGTTTAACGTTTCGGTGTATGACGGCCGGTTGCAAAAAAAAATAATTAAAATTATCAACTTATAATATTGTGATATACGCCACGCGATGGGTAACACTTCACAGCAAACGTTAAACTAAAGTCAAAAGATAATCAACCTTAGGTACTTCAACCGGCCGTAAGTCTATCACTTAAAATATTTATAATTTTTGGAACGCAATCTATAAATCAAACTAATCGACAATTAAACTTAACTAAAAAAGTTCAATTTACTTGACCCCGCATGACAAGTGATAAGCATATCAGGGGTCATCAAAGGGTCACAAAAAAATATGTTAAAGCTATACTTAGATATGTTATAATTATTAATAACCAGCTATTTGACCAAGGCGACATTACCCCTAATCAGTCAGCTAATTAAACCTTAAAGTCGCCGGACTACATGTCATGTTTAAAGTTACCGTCATGTCCAACATAGTATCATCATCACGACCGTCTCCCTTCCGGGGTGGTCAGAATCCACGCTTATAAAGAAGCGGATTCACATTTAGCCAACTTTACTATATAGGCCAATAATGACAAGTAGACCAGGGCCAATCCGGTTTGAGACATGAAAAATTCTTCGCAGTACACGAGTGGTAGGAAAATGTAGTTGACGATGCAAATAACGAAGGAAAAATAGTCCAGACTCGAAAAAAGTTCTGGAAGGGGGTGGGGGGTGGTAATATATACGTTTTTAAGGGTTGGTACTCGTTTTTTTGCGATTTGCGGCTAAACTATGCATCCTATCGAAAAAAGTTAAATGTAAAAGTTGTAGATAATAAAAAAATCTATAACTTTTCTCATGTACGTTATTGCCCATAACTTCAACACAGGTCACACAGCGCCATCTAGTTTCCGTGGTCAGCTACGAGGCTTGTGTTACGGAAACTAGATGGTTGATAAACTACATATTATTCTTTCTTTTTTTTGGTAAATATATACATATTATACATATAAACACCCAGACCGAGACAAATTATACAATGTACAACTTGCCCCCGGTGGGCATTATCGAGTGAAATGCGAAAAAAACGTTTTTTCGATTTTTAATTAGTAACTAATATTGCAAAAAAGATTTTTTTTAAATGAAAATCAGTAAAAATGTTGTTTTTTGTATTTCAAACAAGTCCAAATTTTTAAAAGCAAAATATTCATTTTTCGATATTTTATAAACCTTAATAATATAAATATTTTTTTAAAGAAAAATTTTTTTTTAAATATAAAATAAAATAAATATTAATACGATAAGAATAGGATATAAGTCCCGTCCGCGTGGAATGGTGGCAAGAACGCTGGCTGCATTTCCCCGCGGAATTGCAATACTGATTCTTTGTCTTTTCAACCCTACATATATACAAAGCTTTTTTACATATTTAATATTAGTATGGATTAGCAGCAACTAACCTTTGTGTTTCTCGCCAACCCGTCTGGCCAGCGCGAGTGTTGCGAAAGTGAGCCAAATTCAGAGTCCATAGTCAGCAGTGGAGGTTTCACACAATGTGTCCTATGGGTTGTGATTGACCCTTGTCTCGAATTGTCGACAGAACTGAATATTTTAATAGCCACGAAATCCTTGGTAACAATAAGAATCACAGCCGAAATTACTGCTGGTCCAGCAGCCAAATTTTGTTACTTAAAATCGCAAATGTTATATAACTTCTTGAACCACAAAAGTTCCTTGAAGTTACGGAAACTGTCAATATCAACCGCTATTAGAGTTGGTATTTTCATATTTTATAATTTTGACGTAATTAGCGTAAATAAGAAATTCACTATAATAGATTATGCGCGACTCGATTACCGCGAAGCATCAATATGCTTTGTGACCCGACGCGCTTTTACCAAATAGATTAAATATCGACAGGACAAGAAACGAAACTGTATTAGAATTAAAGCTAGACCAATAAGTACAGAATGCCGGTTATTATTATGATTATTTATTTCATCACCATCATCAGCCTATGTCTCTCCACTGCTGGATGTAGGCCTCCCCCAAGTCTCGCCATTTCACACGATTTTTTGTCACCCTCATCCAATCATTATTTATTTATTAGTTAGTATTTCCCGCGCGGTGGTGGCTCGGTGGTAAGAACGCTTTGAAAGGTCAGTTTAAATCTCCGGAATGAGAAATACACTTTTCTTACGTACATTTGTCATATATTTAGGTACAACACCACCGTTCCCGTGCCTCGGAGAGAATGTTAATAATAATAATAATTAATTTATTTCGGATTCGATCCATATATGTTAGTAACAATTTAACTTAGAACTATGTTGGTAGAAATACACATAAATCAAAAATTCATAAAAATAAATCAAATTATATGTTTATTGTGTGTGACATTAAGTCACAGCCCCATAACATTGGGTAACGCAAACGCTGTACAGATTTACACGTTCCCAGTTACAACTCCAATCCAGCGCTTAACAAAAGCGCTGTCAAAACGCGACGATATCATATTCAGAATGCCGTTGTCACTACCTCTTACTCTATGCAGTATCGACGCTGCCTTTTTGCGGATGATCCGAACCTAGTTGGCCAAATTCTCCAGGTATATGTTCTGGAACGCCCATCTCTATTAGTGGAGGTCTAGGACGCTGTGTTCTAGGGGATGTGATGATGAAATAATGGGTAATTAAAAAAAAAGCCAAATATTTCGTTAGGTATCACTATTTCTTTTTGTTTTGTTTTCATTCGGATAGGTACTTGTTCTATATTGCATAAGAATAAAAAAAACTATTTTTGCGAATTCCTTGTCATATTTCCCACCTTCTAATTCCCACGACAAGTCCAATAAATCGAAAACCTAACCCATTTAATCACAAAACATAATATTCTATTATCTCTTAGACAAACCTCGACAATCCGCGCCTGAACAAAAAACTAAAAATATTTTAAATCCAACCCGCCCACAGCCCGAACAAATTTGCTAAATGCATAATTTATTGCTTAGATCAAATTATAAAAAAACTATTTTAACATACATCGTCCATTTTGACAGATTCATATACTTCCGTGTAGAGTTAAAGCATCGGTGGAAATCGAAATACTGGTCAATAGACTTAAAAAGCTGCAGCAGGTGATTTTGGAAAGAATGAATGAAATATTATTGAATGAATAAAATCGATAAAATTAATGACCGCTTGGACGAATGTAAACAAACCTTTGTTTGTTTTTTTTTTAAGCTCGCGGATTTCGGGGTTTGGGAGGCGGACATGGTAGGTTTTTTTAACAATTCAATTCATAAATATTCATTTCCAGATGCTGAAAATTTGATGCTTTTCTTGGAGTCACTCGCGGCACCATAGCTCAAACACGTCGGATAAAATATGGGAGTTGGCAGTGCGAGACAAAGCTGCAACTTGTGCCCCATATTTAATGTCATATTTATCGTTTTCCATAATTATTCACATTGTAGCACATTATTAAACAAAACAACACCACTTTTGACCAATAATATCCACAGTAAATTAATTTACAAAACAAAAACTTGTACTTGACATGTCCAAGCAAAATGGCGCGAAGAACTCCCCTGTTTTTCTTTATATTTGGAATCTAATGACAATAGTTGTCTATATTAAATAATTTGAAGTTAATAAATAAATAATAGTACATTAAATATAAATTAAAAGCTACCTAAATAATAAAATTAAAAATAAACTAAACTATAAATAAAAAATGTCCTCTAGAGATGTCCCATCCGAGATAGTCCCAAGGAGACTGTCAACATTTCCCCTCTGTATAGCGAGGCTAATACGTTGTCAGAAATAATTGCCAGCCTTCCTGGCTCCAGACCTTTCTGTCAGCCGCTTTGACAACTCCTTGGCGAAGCGCCTCGCTGACGGTCCCCATGGGCCCATCGTCTCGACCCCAAACGGCGCAAATTCGTAACCGATACCAAGGTTAGCGTATTTGCGCAATTTGAGGTTCTCCGCAGAAAAAGCCGCACTTCCCGCGCCTGACGAGGTCGCCTGGATGTGAGATGGAGCTAATGTATCTATACACACGTCGCATCCCACACAGAGACATGCCAAGTTTCCCAACAGTCATTCCGTCGGGTCTCTTGCCATCGCTCCGCACAATCCCAGATGGTTCTAATATTGCGGGTACCCCAGAAGTGACAAGAGCCCTTCGGATGATGTCGTTGAGAGCCGCGTGACGAGGAATGCGGCCAGCACTTCTAGCACAAGAAAGCCCGAGTGGTGTCCGAGATGATCGACTGGTTCTCCGCATCGACACTGGTGCGGGTGGACAGTCCGGGCTCCGATACGAAGGCACACCGCCATGGTCAGTGTATTTCGATCAAGGAGTGTGCCAACCGATGCTGAGGGAAAAGCCTGCAACCAAAAACCTGACTCTAGTGGAAACGCCCATAAGGCGAGCCCGCTCTTTCATATTACTGGCAGATAAAATATCTTTCTGTACAAGTTTGCAGAGCGGCTCGTCCCATAGTCGTTGGATTTTTGGTGAATTTGGAACCGAAACATTTGGACATGCTACTGACCAGGCATCTCTGGCATCTGACAAGTACGACGGCTCAACGGAACCCAAAGATGGGTTAGTGATTCTCCCGTAGAGCTCGACAGTACTATGTACAGACGACAGAACTGCCAGTGCTACACTAGAAATTTTGCGGGTGCCTAGGCCTCCGAACCGAATTGGTAGTGAGGCTTGGGCCCAAGTACGGTCATTCATGGGGCAATTTAGAATTTCGGTTAGTGAATTTTTCAATTGTTTGTCTAATAAAAAAAGTTCTTCTGAAAATTTCCAAAGTTGAGAAAAACGGGGCGAACAAACAATTAAATAATATTAAAAAAACTGCCAACCAAAGTGTGGGAGTTAGGCTAAGGTGTAACTTACAGGCAAATTACACAAGCAACACTAAACAAATATAAAAAACACATCGAATCGATCACCAGAACTCAAAGAACTTTAAAAATACGCACAATACTTGTCAAATGTCAAGTGCGTTTACGAAAAAAAATTAAGCTATCATACATTGCTTGTTTTTCCCTAACAAACATAATTTATATGAAAATAAAACTGGGTAATGTATAAGTAACACTGATTTTAAGTCCCATAGAATGTTATACGCATATCAATATCAAATTGTTTGCGATAAAATTGCGTAGATTTTTATTCCAAAATTGTAGTATTTTTTGCGTTATCTTCAAAGACCATGAATGAAATTGTAGGATGTAATGGATGCGGTAAATAATCCTATTTGCATTGTTAGGTTTGGATAGTAAAAGTTAACTTTTTATATATATTTATTAGGGTGACTATGAATTTGGACGACTCGTAAAATCGAAGATGTTTCAGGCTGAGCTATTATACACTTTGTCTAGATCATCTTTTATTTCATTTAGTTTCGTTACATATGTCACGATTCATAACATGATACAACATGTTGCAGAACAAGCAGTTCTTAAGCTGATGTCAAAAAAAAAAAAAAAAATTAAAGTTGTTTTTGCTAAGTAAATACTAACTACTAACAGTGATGTGATTTAATGTTAAATAACTTTGTGTTTTGACAAATATAGTGTAAAAAAATAGTGTACTATTCGCCAACAAACTGCTATGCATTTTATTGCAGGTTAGGAATTTTCGCCGTTTCGAGTCGAGACGATTGATAAGTTATCATCTATTAAGTGCTATAAAGGAGTTATCCAAATGGCTGACGGAAAAGTCTGAAAACAGGAAGGTTGGTAATTATTTTCGCCAATGTATTAGCCTCGCTACAGAGGTAAAATGTTGCCAGTCTCCCAGGGACTATGTCTGATGGAAGGACATTATTTATAGATTAATTTATAAGTAAAGTATCATCACGACTGTATCCCTTGCCAGGTCAGAAACCACGCTTTTAATCGATAGGATTCTCATTTTTACTAGCTAACTTTACTATAGGCCCATCATAACAAGTGGTAAGCTTGTCGATATCTCTAGCGTACCAGACTTCAGAAATATCAAGTAATATATCAATAAATTATTGTTTCCCGATTAAGAATATACCTCCTGGTACCTCCACGTCTAAATCTACGTTCTTAACCACTGGACTTTGGAGGAATTTAAAATAAAAACAAGTCACAAATTAACATCTACATAATTTTTTTTTTAGTTTATACTCGTATTTATTTATGTCATGTTATTCAGTATTTGTTTCATTTCTAAATCTGCTACAGCTGAATTTTTCTTTCAAATTCCTTTTTCAGTCAACAATACCAGGCCGCTGGAATCTGCTAAACTGCTGGTCTTCTGCTTACAGCTTACTTTGGCCACTTTGAAAGTAATTAATCCCAAAAAAGCACCAAACTATATACACTGTAATACCATTAAAAGCCAGGTAGTGGGCATAAAGAATCGTGAGATGCGCGGGCGTGAGTGTGACCAGACCACCTGAGTCCAATTCCCACGACCAACGGACAATTGCGACGTACAACTCTATTTGCACGATAATTTATTGCGATACCCGATAAATAGGAATGCAGTATCGGTAATAATCGATATTTTAGCACCCGGTTCCATTCCCCACAGGTAATTTTAATCTTTCTTCCCAATGGTGAAGAATTCTTTAGTCGATTCCTAGACATAATTCAGAACAATTAAGTAATTAGGTCTACCTAATAATTTATCGGCTACACATATAATTTAAACATCTATTAACTATTTAACTCTCTGTATTTACTACAATTATGTGTAGCAGATGAAATTATAGATATATAGATACCTAAGTAGTTAATTGTTCATAATTGAAATCGACAAAATATTGTGAAGGCGACTACGTGTTTATCAACGCCTACTTGTAATTTTCATTTTTTCGGAAAGTAAAATCATCGATGAATAAAATAAATCGTATTTATGCTTTCAATCTTTATTTAACATGCTTTGGAGTTTTCTGGTAAGCAATTTATAGCTTTTATAAGGGAAGGATTCATAAATTATAATCATATTACAATAAAATGATGCAAATCAACTTCCTGTGACAAGGATGCGCGGGAAACGGATCAAAATGGCGGCCACCCGCGGCGCGTGATTTGTCAAGTTCTGCTAATGATGAGAGCAAGTCAACATTGTTACACAACTTTATTGTTGGTTTGTTTGCGGTGGCAGCCGTCTTTCTATTTTGTACAGTACAATCACAAATACGTAATTGATTTCGTTGACAACTCGATTTGCAAGCCAAATAGTTTAAGGCCTGTCGTACATGCACTGTGTAATGATAAAACCACCACAGTAAAAGCGTAGCAGTAGGTAAGTAGGTACTAGAGTAATCAAATATCGTCGGTCAGACACCTCCGACCACCAAGACACCGGAACATTGACAGTTTTGATATAATTATCAATTTTCAAATGATAAAAAAACATGAATTTTCGTATTTCAATAGTGTTTTGTTGTGTCATTTACCATTATTATATACATTTAAAAATGTATTAACAAAAAATCTCGGACCGACACGACGGTATCTAACAAGACGGGGCAAGAAACAAGGCTAGTATAATCGTCTCAGAATTAATTAGATAATGACATTGCATTGCTGGTTAAAATCGTCTTCGATGTGCACTTTTAAATTTATTATGTTTTTACTGACATCATGCATGGTACGAAAGTATAAAACACTTTCTTGTTGTCGTAGATGTAAAAAATATAGTAACCAAACATTTTGTGAAAGAGCTGGGTGAAAGAATTTATCAAGAGTGTGGCGACCATAACCAAAACAAAATATTTTTCTTATTATTCAACGTAAAAGTTCGTTTTGTAGAATAGTTTGTATTTCCTAAGTATTTTTAGTTTATTTTTAATAAGGCCGCGTTCGTGTTATAGCATTTCCAACATTTCGTAGCAACTTCATAAACCAGCGCGAAATGTCGTTTTTGTTAAGAAATACCACTTTTTTTATCAATGCTAACATTTCTTAAATAAAACGAGCGGTATGCTACTTTTTGACAAGTGTTTTCGTTCATGTTTTATCATACCATGGCATCCAATACACGTGATATTATTATGGTCTTTGAATTTATTACATAAAATCGTTTAATATACCTTTTTAACAAATATAATAGAAATCTATAAAGTATATAAAAATGGTAAACGATCAATTTGACATCTGTCAAAAAGTAACATCAATAACCCTCCTTTCAACACGGTACTGACATACGGAAATTAGCATCAAATGTTAGAATTTTCATTAAACGAACGACTTGTGCTAAAAAAGTGGTATTTTCATGCTAACATTTCTTAAAACGAACGCGGCCTAAGTTAAAAAAAAACAGGTTCTTCGCGCCATTTTTCACGGACATGGCAAGTTTTTGTTTTGTAAATTACTTTTCTGTGGATTGTTAGTCAAAAGTAGTGTTGTTTTGTTTAATAATGTGCTACAATGTAAATAATTATGGAAAACGATAAATTGGACTTTATACTCGTATATGAGAAACAAGTTGCAGTTTCATTTTTGTGGTTTTCCCGCGCTTTGAACTCCCATATCATATGTGACGTTGTTTGCGCTGTGATGACGATGATGACCCAGAGACATCACTTACCGTTTTCACCCTGTAGCCTACACCTATTGTGCAGCTATAAGTCTCATACTATAAAATAAAATATTAATAGGTGTGGTCCATGATCGACCGCAAGCCATTTCGATTACTATTGTCGAATCGAAGGGGAGTCGCAGAATATCACAATAGATTTTTTCTATTTCATTTATGAATGAATTACCAAATTTAATTTATAGATATTAATGCTTTTGGTATGTATGTAAGTATCTTTAATAGTATCATCACGACCGTTTCCCTTTCAAGGTGGTCAGAAACCACGCTTATAAATAAGCGGATTCACATTTAGCCAATAGGCCAATCATGACAAGTGGCAAGCTCTTCGATGTCTCCAGCGTACCAAACTCGAGAAATATCACAAATAATAATTTGAATATTAATGAAATGTATTTATTTACATTTATAAATATTTTTGTGTCCCGACCAGGAATCGAACCCGTTACCTCCGAGTCTAAATCCATGGGCTTAACCGCTAGACCACGGAGGCAGTATCTTTAATGCTGTTATTTATTTATATTATTTTTATTTCAATTCTTTTTTTTTTTTTTTTGTTATCTTCTCCCGATGGATGATGAATGAGATGATAGGGAAGGCAAAGGGTCTAGCCCATACAGCCAAGTCTGACGTAATATATTTTTCTTTTTAATGAGATAATGAGGTCATGATCAAATTCCAGATGCTGCAGAATTTGATGCTTTTCTTGGAGTCACTCGCGGAACCATCCACTGCTCAGACAGGTCGGGTAAAATATGGGAGTTGACAGCGCGGGAAAACCGCAAAAAATAAACTGCAAATTGTGCCCCATATTTAAAGTCCAATTTATCGTTTTCCATAATTCACATTGTAGCACATTATTAAACAAAACAACACCACTTTTGACCAATAATATCCACAGTAAATTAATTTACAAAACAAAAACTTGCACTTGACATGTCCACGCAAAATGGCGCGAAGAACTCCCCCTCAATTCTTTTTATTTTGCACAGACATTTTCTGACAGCCAAACCTTTGGGACTAATTAGACCAACTGTAGTTGCAATGAAAGTATAAGTGACACATCAATTAGATATAAATACTTATATAATAAACTTACTTATATATAATCTACTTATAAATATATTTAATGCTAATACATACGCAATAATAAACATACATACATATACGAGTATACAACATACAAAATTGAGTTTAAAGCGCAGGGAAACCGCATAAAATAAACTACAACTGCCCTATATATGGTCAAGTTAATCGTTTGGCATAATTATACAAATTGTAGCACATTATTAAACAAAATCACACATCCAGGCGACCTCGTCAAGTGCGGCGGTTTCTGCTGAGAACCTCAAGCTGCGCAAATACGCCAACCTCAGTACAGGTTACGAATTTGCGCCGTTTGGAGTAGAGACGATGGGCCCATGGGGACACTCAGCCAAGCGTCTGGCCAAGGAGTTGTCCAAACGGCTAACGGAGAAGCCTGGAGACAGGAAAGCTGGCAATTATTTCTGCCAACGTATTAGCTTAGCTATACAGAGCGGAAATGTTGCCAGCCTTATATTTATTTATTTATTTATTCGAAGAGAAAGAACAGAGACAGGCAGTATAAGAACAATTGAGAAACGATACAGTAGGAGCGATTAGAATTATACCAGCCACCAAAATATTTCCCACTGTGCACTTCTTGGGACTATCACTGAAGCGTCGTCTCTAGAGGACATTTTTTACTTATAGTTTATTTTTTATTAGGTTTAGTTTATATTTATTTCATTTTTACTTTTAAGTAGTTTTAATTTATATTGTAATTATTTTATAATGTTTGTATATTACTTCAATAAAATAACACCATTTTTGACTAACAATATCCAAAGTAAACTAATTTACAAAACAAAAAACTTGGACTTGACGTGTCCGCGCAAAATGGCGCGAGGAATTCTTATAGAAGGATAATAAAGATAGTCCTTCGTGCCATTTTGCGCAAATATGTCAAGTGCAAGATTTATTGTTTTGTAAATTACTTTATTAAGCATATTGATAGTCAAAGTGGTGTTGTTTTGTTTAACAATGTGAATAATTATAGAAGACTATATTTTGCGGTTTTCTCGCACTGTGAATCGAAAGATTATTATACGAGGGGCGTTCAAAATATTCTCGGTATGTGGATAAAAACAAACAAGTACGAAAAGTTTGATATTTTTATTTTTCAATATACTCCCCCCCTATGTTCATACACTTATAAGATCGATCAATTATTTTTTTTAATCCCTCATAAAAATATTTTTTATCTTTGGTGTAAAAATGCTCCTCCACGGCCGTCTTCAACGCTTCATCGTCAGAAAATTTATTTCCACGCAGATCCTTTTTAAGATTGGGAAACAAAAAGAAGTCGCTTGGGGCTAAGTCCGGACTATAGGGTGGATGAGTAACAGTTTCAAACCCACATTCAACAATAGCTGCCTTGGCAATATGAGCAGTATGGACAGGGGCGTTGTCATGCAGAAGCAGAACACCTTTGGTTAACTTTCCTCGCCTCTTTTCTTTGATCGCATCTCTTAATTGACGTATAACGTTAGCGTAGTACTGCCCTGTGATATTTACACCTTTTTCTTTATAATCGATAAGCAAAACTCCTTCACAATCCCAAAATATTGTGGCCATGACCTTGCCAGCTGACGGGATTACCTTGAACTTCTTGGGATGAGCTGAACCCTTAATGTGCCACTGCATGGACTCCTGTTTGCTCTCTGGGTCATAATGATGAACCCAGGTTTCATCTCCAGTAACTATTTTTTGCAGCACCTCATCGGGATTTTCACCACACAGGTCGATAAAATCTGAACAGCAAGCCACACGCATATCCTTTTGAAGAAGCGTCAGCATTCGCGGAACCCATCTTGCACTTACTTTTGACATATTAAGATGGTCATGTATAATGTCATGTACGGTACCAATAGAGAGATTGGTTACTTGAGCTATAGATTTTACCTTCACTCGGCCGTCTTCCAATATAAGTTTTTCCACTTTATCAATATTTTCTTGTGAGGTAGCCACTACAGGCCGGCCAGGTCTAGGGTCATCTTCAATACTCTCCCTTCCACGCTTAAATTCGCTTGACCATTTTTGAATAGTAGATAAAGAAGGAGCAGACTCACGGTAAACACAATCCATTTCCTCTTTTATGGTTTTTTGATTTTTACCCTGTTTTGTCAAGAATTTTATGACGGATCGGTGCTCTAATTTCGTTAAAATTGTTAATTCGCTCATGGTGTTCATGTTTGTTCGGCAATTGCAGAAAAACAAAAGAACATCACGGTTCCAATTTTACTTTTTTTTAATGTCAATGGATGAATCTTAGCGGCCAGTAACAAATATATATATAAAAGAGGTTGTAACGTATCAATACCGAGAATATTTTGAACGCCCCTCGTACGTGTCTGGGCGATAATGCCGCGATACCAAGAAAAGCATCCAATTCTGCAACATCTGATTTGATTTGATGATATTCATCCATTACAGCCCCTAGAACACAGCGTCCTAGAACCCCACTATTGGAGATGAGCCTTCCAGAATCTGGAGAATATGGCCTACACTCGCCACGCTGGCCAGACGGGTCGGCGACGATCTGATGTCAATCTTTAATAACAATTTATTAACGATTCCAGTTGGTATTAGTGAAATCGGGATCAACGGTAACGTGCTCTCCGAGGCACGGAAACGGTGGTGTTGTAAATCTATGACTGCAGTACGTAAGAAAAGTGTATTTCTCATTGGTACATGCCGGGGGGGTTTGAACCGACCTTCGTAAGATTTTAAGGAAAGCGGTCTTACAACCGAACCACCACCGCGCCATTTGAGGATAACCTTGTAAAAAAAAAATACAATGGACATGGCTGTACGGGCTAGATCCCTTTGCCTATCTTATCGTCTCATTCATCACCCATCAGGAGAATAAAAAAGAAGAATTATAAAAGTAAAAAACCATAATGCAATTTCTATAATATTTATTACAATTTAACAACTGATTACATAATGTTACTATAACAAAACTTAATATTATTTATACAAATACTCTGGCGATTTTTATCACAAACTTTTTAAAAAAATATTGGGGTATATTTATAATACCACATTTTAGGAGTTATTCTGTTCAAACGTTATATAATGGAATCCGTTAACAATATAATGAGCATCACAGCCGCTAGGACACAAGAGTCCTAGACTGTTGGAAAAAAATATCTGGAGATTTTGGGCTACACTAGCCACATCTGTAGTTCTTTAAATGATACAGAGACCTTTAACATCTTTATTTATTTACAAAATCGTATGTACATAAAAAAAAATTACATCCAAATAATAGATATTTTTTTCATACATAAATCTTAACCAATTGACTATTTAATATTTAATTAAATTAAAAAAAAACACAATAAAAATATATGATTATTGAATTATATTTAGTTTAGGCACGCCCCAACAAAGTTGGGCAATCTCTTTTCTAAGCATTCCATGGATTCACCGTGCGGGTGCCGGGTCCGTAGTGTGTGGGTAAGAGATGATAAAAACGGTGTCTCGGGCTTGCGACCGACAATAGGCTGGAGGCCTCCCTCATTCCCAGCGTAAAAAAATATGTAACATAAATTTGGTATGAAAAAGTACTCTCTATTTGACCTCGTTAAAATGAGAATAGCTATTTGAATATCGTTTTAGACTGACAGATTCCGTTATATGGGATTCCGTTATATGGAATTCCGTTATATAAGATTCCGTTATATGGAATTCCGTTATATAACATTTGCGCTTAAGTAACAGAATAAGTCAATAGGAATCGCTGGGCAGACAGTTTAAAAAATATATATTTAATATTACAATATGGCGATATATTTTTTACATTACGTAAAGACTAGGTTAACTACTGGATATTATAATTGACATTTTGTACTATTTAAATCTTAAACCCGGTTTAATCATGATTTATTTTACTAAACCATATTTGTCTAAGTCTAAGGCTGGGTTGTACTAAAAATAAATCGGTGTAAGGATTATAGTTTAAAATGGCGTCAATTGTACCATCTGACGACTGACCTTTAAAATAAAACTAATACATTCAAACGCCATTTTCGACTCTAATCATTATTTTCAAGTATCATCATCACGACCGTGGTCAGAAACCAAAACAACACATTTAGCCAACTTTACTATAGGCAAATCATGACAAGTGGCAAGCTCGTCGATGTCTCCAGCGTACCAAACTCGAGAAACATCACAAATAAATTAAATATGATAAAACTGGAAAATATTACATAATATGTTTTGGCTTATATTTTGTACATTTTTATAATAAAAATATATTTAATCTTAAGAGGGTTTGACGCCTTGCATCCCTCTCGCTCGCACAATCCGACATTTTTACAGATTAAACCGGTCTCAGTGTACTTTTGACAAATAGGAAATAAAATATATAAAATGACGGATATACGTCAAATTACCAGCAAATATGTATACATATTTTCTAGTGATGCGCCGAATATTCGTTTGATATTCGGTATTCGGCATCTTTTCTATTTGTATTCTCCCAAATTATTCGGTTTTGTTGCCGAATATATTCGGTTCGAGTATTTCTATTTTCTTGGCTACATGACATGGTATAGAACTAAAATACAACATTTCTTATGTAAGATTTATGTTATAATATAAGTTAAGGAAAACCTATGAAGAATATGTTGAATAAAGCTAATAAATAAAGCAATTAAACTCCAAATCAATGTTTATTTTGAAACCTTAACGCAACATATATGTATTTATAAACTTAAAATAATCATTTTTTTAAATGTCAATCAAATCCACATGTCTTTTTAAAACTTATATCAACATTTATTTGAAAACCTCAAATTTTTACTTTACTTTAAATTTTTAATGAACACATTTAAGTGGCAAATTGACAATAATAGACACGATAACAGATATATATATAAAGAGACAGAGAGACACTATATAAATATTTTATGTTAGAACCTGTTTACGCAGCAAAACAATGAAATGGTAAACCGAATAATTCGGCCGAATATCCGGTTCGGTAAAGGTTAAAGAGAATAGTATTCGGTATTAAATTATTCAGTAAAACCACTATACGGCATCTCTATCAAAAATGTTAATTTTAAATTTTATTTCCTAGACTACATTTACCAATAGTACAATCGGACTATAAAAAAGTTGGAAAATATTTGATTGTGCGAGCGAGAAGGACACAAGTGCGTTAAACCCTTTGAAAAAGCAATCTTTTACTATTTTTTTTTAATTTAAATAATTGTGATTGGTGCAAATTGCTCTAGCTAATACAAATAATAATTTCATTAATTACTTAATTATTTTAAAAAATATTATTTATACAACATAAAATCTTTGTTATTGCGAAATCATAAACTAATTAAATATTTTTAAGTAAACGATCGATTGTAAGGACGCTTTCACATAATCCAAAAGTACGCGGTTCGAACCCCGGATGTAACAATAAGAAATACACTTTTCTTATGTACATTTGTCATAGATTTACATAATCCAGCAAAATCTTTGCACCACTTACTGAAAGAATTGGGCCTAAGCAGGTCTGCAGGAGATACATTTATGGAACGAGCTTCCAAGACGACATTAACGGAATCATACAGTATTTGGTTGGGTAGGGAGAGAAGTAGAATGGTGGATGGTGAGCTTCTTGTTGCGCAATAAAATTAAAAAAGAAGGCCTCCTTTGTAACCCAGACTATTGTCGGTCGCAAGTCCGAGCCACCATTATTTTCATCTTACCCACACACGATGGACCCGGCACCCGCACGGAGAATTCACCGTTAAACCTTCTCTCTATAGTAGTGTAGTATAATTATGTTACTGAGTCGCAAACGTTATTAATGGATTTCGTTATTTACATCAGAGATTGCGTCATAATTACAAAATATTATTCAATTCTCAACTCTATAAGCGCTCGAACTTGACAACGTCCGTGCAAATATCAACTTTAAAAGCGTGATATATATATAGTTAACGGATTCCATTATATAACGTTTGCGCCCCAAGTAACAGAATAGGGCTGCAGGTTTCTCTATAACCAATTTGTGGAATTGTTAGTAAATTGATCCTTGCCAACGTGGCGAGTGTAGGCCAAATTCTTCATATATATATATATATATATATATATATATATATATATATATATATATATATATATAAACCGATAATAAAGTAACAGTGTATATTTCTTCGCAAAAACAAAGACAAAAATAATTAAAAAAATACTGAGTAAATTCAATTACTTACCTAATAATTATTTGCATGTAAGCCATAATGGGTGTTTTTAAATAATGACATACATAAAATACTACATTATTCATATCGATGCTTGGAAGACAATAATGGCGAATATACATTATCGTCACCCCGCTAAGGCTCGCCATTTAATGCGATTTATTTGGAAAAGTTGTTTGCCTGAACTTGTTATGAATAAAAATGTGATTTACACCGTTCCGAATTGAACTGAGTTCTCTGAGCATCCAAATCGCGATATTTGATTCGGAACGACACGGTCAGTGTCATATTCGTTCTAACAGCTCTGAGCACGATTCGGAATGAGGGGTGGATATCGTGAGCAGTCTAGCACGAGGAATGATGTCATTTGTGACGTCACAAAGCTTTGTCAAAACACTTTATGCACGTCTCGGAACACCTTTAAGCGTGCTTAGGTTACTATTATCGTGTCTCGGAACCAGGGGTCATCCATCCCACTGCTCCGTACGACATGGCCGGGACGACGCACTGGTCAAAGACCTTCGCCTACTTACTACCCCTATGTACTTAATTTTATTTTGTATATTTTAATGTGAAAACAGGCTAGCAACATTTTTCGAAGAAAATAAATAAATATAAATAAATAAATATTTCCAGACAGGTCACACAGCGCCATCTAGTTTCCGTGGTAAGCTACGAGGCTTGTGTTACGGAAACTAGATGGTTGATAAACTACATATTATACCTCTTTTTTTTTTTGTAAATGTATACATATTATACAGACCGAGACAAATTATACAATGTACAACTTGCCCCCGGTGGGAATCGAACCCACGACCTCCCGAGTTCACGGCAACGTTTGTTACCACTAGACCACGGAGGCGGTGAAATAATATGTTATTGTTACATTGACAATTTATTTTCGCTATTCCATACAAACTTTGAATTTTAAAGTAGCCAATAGGGTGTGTTAAAGCCAGTTCTGTGACCCATAGGAGGGGATAGTCGCACCTCAGCCTTGGTCGGCGGCGGACGTCAACAATTTGTGTTTCGGTGACGTCACACCGTGAGTGCTCAATTTTCGGTGCTGCAGCAGTGTCTGCTGAATAGCCACGCGAGTGTATTTATCGTAACTTGGATTATCAGTTTTGTGTGAAAAGAGTTTTAGCATCAGAAGCAGAGCTGGTCTTCTTCTGGAACCCTGGGGTCGACTCCACTGAGACGTTAAAAGGTGAGTGCTTCTGCCCCTTTCTTTGGATTTCACGGAGCTGTCCACTCATCTACCACGGGTGAGGGAGTTGGAAATCTCCCCCTCAGGGTGTATCACTAACTTCTTATCACGATAGATGGCGCATAGATGGTACCTAACATAACTGTCAGTTGCATAGAAAACTTGTATTTTTATTACGAAATTTATTATTTTCTGGATATTATTTCCGAAGTGAGCAGCCTTTAAGTGTACAAATCGAGATTTCTAAGCGAAATCGAAGAATCTTAAAACTGCCGTTCTATTAATAAAACCTTTTTTCTTTTTAAAGACGATGTGCGCTTTCTTAATTCGTCTTTTAAGGTAGGTAACGTTAATTTAAAATACACTTTTCTGTTATACAAAAACATAAAAAAAAAAGCGATATAGGTGTAAAATAAGATACCATTGCCGCTAGCGACATCTACAAAAAGCTTTGCCTGGTACACCCTATTGTATGGAGAAGACAATTTTTTTTACTAGCACATGTAGCCTGATGGTAAGTAGCGATCAAGTTCCATAAATGTTAGCAACTGAATCAGACACTCATTAGTGAAATCATTCCCCAACACTATGCCGGCTTAACTGGAAACTACCGACACATCATTTCAAAGGATTTTTTTTTAGCTCTATCAATAGAATAACATAAAAATTTAAAAGTAAGAGCATTCGTAAAGTCACCTCGTATATGGCTTTACAAACAAAATATATTATTCAAACCGGCAGAAGTTATGAGCGATATTGACACATTAAATTTTATCTTACTGTATGTTATTTAGTTTAGTCTATTTATATATAATTGTTATATTTACATTATTAATCGATTATTTAACTTTTTTTTTCTTTATATAAATTCTTAAAGGACCTCATAATTTTGTAAAAACTATAAAAAAAAAATGTTTTGATCTTGAAAACGTAAAACTTAGGGTTTTGGAACAAAGTAAAGTATCATCACGACCGTAGCCCTTACGGGGTGGTCAGAAATACATTTATTTTAGCCAACTATTACTATATGCCCCTCGTGACAACTGGCAAACTCGTCGATGTCTCTAGCGTACAAAACTCGAGAATATTGCAAATAAATTAAATAAGTTATTATGTCACGACCAGGAATCGAAGAACCTCCGCCTCTAAGTCCACAGACTTAACCGCTAGACCAAGTAGACAGTTTTTTTTACACTTTATTTTAAGCATCACATCAGTGTGGAATTTTTATTGTATTGGAAATAATAAGCACTAATTCATTCAATCCAGATTTTTTTTTAATATCATAAAAATATCTCAAAATTAAATATAAATGACTCGTTATACGAAAGCTATCGTTAATAATTATATATTTATTGTCGAAGTAAATATTTTTTTCTGTAAAAAAAAAATATCCACACGACCAAACGAGGTAGTCAAAAAACCACATAAAGAAAAAATTCAAAATCGCTTATAACTTAGGCCAGTTATTAAAAAATATTTATCCAAAATACTGGGACATAAAAGCCATGACTGCGATTCCAGATATAAGAGCTGCCAAATGTTTGAGCGATTCCTTTTTGTCCTCTTCCCTTAGTAAGTCTGGCAACACTGTGATTAGAGCTATGTGCAGGAACCCGCCCGCTGTAAATGGAACTATCCATGAAGTCTTGGCCTCTGAAATTAGGACAAAATCAAACATTAGATAAGGACGGTTTAACACATGTGCTTCTCTCTTGCTCGCACAATCCAATTTCGAAGATTTGAAAACTAAATGCAAGCCCACCTCGATCTTTGGCGCCGCATCAGACGGGAAAATTCTCATGGATACATTTGAATACCATTATAGGATCCCAGATGAACTAGCTGTATCAGCCTATAGGCCAGACATCTTAGTGTTTTCTCGGAACTTGAAAAAAGTTATCCTTATTGAACTTACGATTCCGTGGGAATCAAATATTCCAAAAGACCACAACATGAAGTCGAATAAATATTATGATCTCACAGAAGAAATGATCAGGAACGGGTTCAAGACTCAGCTTTACGCAGTGGAAGTTGGTGCGAGAGGAGTTCCAGCAATATCTTTGCATCACTTACTGAAAGAATTGGGCCTAAGCAGGTCTGACGGAGATACATTTATGAAACGAGCTTCCAAGACGACATTAACGGAATCATACAGTATTCGGTTGGGTAGGGAGAGGAGTAGAATGGTGGATGGTGAGTGTATTATTGCGCAATAAAAAAAAAAGGGAGGCCTCCTTTTCCTAAACCAGCCTATTGTCGGTCGCAACCGTCAAAAAATCCTCGTATGTACAAAGAAGGACCAAATTTAGGGACATTAAGAACATTTTATGAAATGAAATATTTATTTCAAAAAAAAGTATAATATGTAGTTTATCAACCATCTAGTTTCCGTAACACAAGCCTCGTAGCTTACCACGGAAACTAGATGGCGCTGTGTGACCTGTCTGGAAATATTTATTATTATTATTATTTGTATGGTTACAATTCAAGATGAACAATATACTTTTACCTGCAACAATCTACCTTCAGAGGCGTACAAATATTAATTTAAGCCCTAATACTAATTAACAATTATTCTAAAACTACGGCTAAATCAAACAATTTATTTGCAAACATTAATCTTTTATAGGTTCATTACATATGTCAATATTATATAATATAAATAAAAGTCTAAATAATACACCTAGATAAGAAAAATGACAAAATAAAATAATAAAATGTCAAAATAAAATAATAAAATGTCCTAATAAATTATTTGGCAATTCTTTTATACTTAAGGGAAACTTTACTTTTATACTTATGTGGGAGTTAGGTGCAAATATAGGAAATCTTTATAAAACTTACCTATAGCATTTCTGGCCCCGCTAAACATAACAGCTGTCATGGCCCCTATTAGACCTGCAGAAGCCGTTGCCTGAAATAAACCAAAACAACTTAAAGAGGGTCTCGCTTTTGCAGAGGGCGTCCGTTTCGATGTACTCGAATAGTGAGTGCCTACGTTTAATCATAAAAATTACGGAATCGTATCTTATTTTGTCAGTTCGCAAACTTATCGAATATTATGTTGATATGTTTAATGACAGTACCTATTAGACGCGCAATGACAAATGAGCACTTCAGGTAGGGAAGTGTGTTCAGCTTATCCGTGTTTATATGTATTTAGCATTGTTAGTTTAATTTTTGTCTCCATTTTTCTATTTTTTTATATATATGTAAAGGTGTTTACCTATATGTGAAAACTTATCATTAGCTTAATTGTGTTTAAATTTAAATTTTATATATGTATAGTAGCTGTAAGTTTTCCTAATATAAATAAATAAATTATCAATACAGTTTTGCCGTGTGACAGCAGTCAGCCGACATTTACTTCTAGTGTTGCAAAGGAATAAATATTATTGTTAATATGGAGCTGCCTGAGTTTTTATTGACATGAGTTCTCATATAAAAATATTACCCTCCTTTGGAACTAATGGCATCGACCAAATCAGCTTTTTGATTTTGTATGTGACAACATTTTTTACCGTTTGAACCGACCTTTGTAGGATTTAGGGAACGCAACGAATTAGTCTAATTTAAGTCTTCAATTATTAACAGAAAATTTAAACGTGTCATTTGGGCCGACTGTAGCGCCCTCATCTGTGATGAGCGCCATCTAGTGAATTTTACTTTCATCATCATCAGCCTGGGTCTCTCCACTGCTGGATATAGGCCTCCCACAAACGGAGCTACTTCCCACGATCTTCCACCCTCATCCACCCCCACCAGCGACCTCCACCGTTCATCTACGAGAGACGTGTCCAGCCCATTGCCACTTCCGCTTGCTAATGTCAATGTTTTTGACTTTGTCTTTCAAATAATATAGCATAGCTCTCTCCATAGCTTGCTGAGCGACCTTGAACTTGTGGACCAGACCTACCGTCAGTGTCCACGTTTCTGCAAACGCATTGGTTGAGTGTAAGTTTACTATGAAGTTGTGCAATTAGTAGCTAATGATTACCAATATTATCACTAGATGGTAACTAGTACTAGTGGTAACAAACGTTGCCGTTAACTCGGGAGGTCGTGGGTTCGATTCCCACCGGGGGCAAGTTGTACATTGTATAATTTGTCTCGGTCTGGGTGTTTATATGTATAATATGTATATATTTACAAAAAAAAAAGTATAATATGTAGTTTATCAACCATCTAGTTTCCGTAACACAAGCCTCGTAGCTTACCACGGAAATTAGATGTCGCTGTGTGACCTGTCTGGAAATATTTATTATTATTATTATTATTTTTGTTGCAATAAATGATGTTATTATTATTTTATTATTATTAATTATATTAAAATATTTACCATTTGTGCTTTAGCAGCTTCCCATCGCGAGAAACCACTTTTGAGTAGAATAGCGAAATCGCCCACCTCGTGAGGAATTTCATGAACTGAAAAATATATAAAATTAATTTGTACAATCTGCTTTGACTGCCTCCGTGGTCTGGTGGTTCAGTGCGTGGATTTATTTATTTCATGAATCCTGTATATATTTAATTATATGTATTGTATTACTATATGTATAACATGTATTGTATATGTAGTATTAGTATGTATTGTTTATTTAATATTTACTTGGCACTCTGCCTGTCACATGTTTTTAAAACTCCCAAAGGTTAGTATATATTATTCACTTTAAGCAAAATTGTATGTAAGAAAAAACGCGCTTTGCTTTCAAGTCAATCACGCTAATATTTTTAAGTTAACATTCTAAAATCTAAAATAATAAAAAATAAACATTTTAATTAATGTGATTTTCGGTACTCTGATAAAATAAAGATGAACAAAAAAACTATTTTTTTGAATAATAGTCAACTACCCTATTGTAGATTTATCTTTTTTGAACATTGCAGCAATGTCCAAGTTCGCTTCACTATAGTGACATGTGGCAAGCTCGTCGATGTCTCTAGCATACCAAACTCGAGAAATATTACAAATAAATGATTGTGTCTCGACCAGGAACCCAGTGCCTCCAAGTCTAAATAAATAAAAAATGCTTTATTGCACAAAAACTAAAATAACTTTAAATTAATGTGCACAGGCGAGCTTTATGCCGCTAGGCATTCTCTTGCAGCCAACCTTTGGCCAGGTGCAAACGATTGTACGAGTAAATAAAATTAACAACTAGATTAATTTAATTTTACATACAATACATATTGTATTGTATGTAAGCGGAAAATGTGGAGTCCAGCAAGCGGCGCAAATATGTAAGTATATTAAAAGATTACATATTTGTGCCGTTTGCTGTAGAAACTCTGGGTCCATGGAGTCCAAGCGCAAAAAAGTTTTTAAAAGACATAAACACACTCCGGTGACAAGAGGGCTGGCTCTTTCTTCACCCAGAGAATCAGTATTGCAATTCCGCGGGGAAATGCAGCCAGCGTTCTTGCCACCATTCCACGCGGACGGGACTTATATCCCTATCCTTAGTATTAATATTAATTTTATTTTATATGTTGTAAATATTATTTTTTTCGAATAAATGTAATTTTTTATACATATTAATACAAATATGTACACTAGGGCCGCGTTCGTTTTAAGAAATGTTAGCATGAAAATAACACTTTTTTTAGCACAAGTCGTTCGTTTAATGAAAATTCTAACATTTGATGCTAATTTCGTATGTCAGTACCGTGTTGAAAGGAGGGTTATTGATGTTACTTTTGAAATAGTTTCTTTACCATTTTTATATACTTTATAGATTTCTATTATATTTGTTTAAAAGGTATTTTAAACGATTTTATGTAAATAAATTCAAAGATCATAATGTGTGTTGGATGCCATGGTATGATAAAACATGAACGAAAACACTTGTCAAAAAGTAGCCTCACCGCTCGTTTTATTTAAGTTAGCATTGTTAAAAAAGTGGCACTGGTTTATGAAGTTGCTACGAAATATTGGAAATGCTATAAAACGAACGCGGCCTATAATACATACACTATATTGTCTACTATATACTACATACAATATGTTTATGTATGTATGTATTATATAGTATGTATGTGTGTTTTTTTTTATATTGTGTACGTATATGTATTTATGAGTGCTATAAATTTTAGTAATTTAAGTTATTTTAATATTTTTCTTCAACCTGCCCATCACCTTTCATGATCCTAAGGTAGATGGTGAAGAATGCCTTATGGCGTTATAGCTCGCCTATGTACTAGGTTTTTAAGTGCAATAAAGTATTTAAATATATACTTATATACGTTGGATAACGAGAGTACACCAGCTTTTTGTTGTGTACATACCTAATATGGCAAAAGTGGTAAGAAGTCCAACCCTGAATCCGACTAGAAACGAGCCGCCAACCGCCAACCCATGAGTAAAATTATCTATAGAATTGGCCATTAAATTCAGGTATCCAGCCACCTGAAAATAAATAAATAAAATAATATATATCTCCTCCCACCACAATACAACATAGTTAAACATTATACAAGTCTGAGTGTACTAATTAACATACATTTAGTATAAGAAACTATTATGAACTAAATCATTTAATAAGCTTCCAGTTACTATAAGTACTACTACTATATATTATGTCACAAACAGGAATCGAACCCGGTACATCCGAGTCTAAATCCACGGAATTAGCCGCTAGACCAGTTAGATTTTAAAATGAAATGAAATTATTTGTCAGAAACATGGTAGGTTGTATGTAATTATATCACATGCTTCGCTATTTCTAGCATACAAATATTTATTTAGTCACATGACTTTGTCGAGCTTAGTGTCTAGGTATTCTTTTGTCGAATAAAAACATTTATTAACCAGCATTTGATTGACTCTTAATTTGAACAGTTTTAGTGGCAGCTCCCTTATAGCTTATTCAATTTAGTTTAAAATAAAAACATTTATTAACCAGAATTTGTTTGACTCTTAATTTGAACAGTTTTAGTGGCAGCTCCCTTATATATAAATAGTTTCTTAAACTATATGTATGTTAATTAAAAACTTTAAAAATATAATTCTTAGTTACTTACATGTTTAGCCGGTTGCGTGTCATCACCCTTTTTGGAAGCGAGCATGGCCTTCTCCTTAGCTTCCCTGAGCAGACACCGACCCATCCATCTGTTACTTTTGGTACATTTCACTCCATTTGAAGTCGCTGCACTAGCACAGCAAGTGCCTTCACCTAAAAATTAAAATGAAAAATAGTAAAAAAAAAAAGTATCATCACGACCGTTTTCCCTTTCTGGGTGGTCAGAAACCACGCTTATAAGTAAGCAGATTCACATTTAGCCAACTTTACTGCCGGCCAATAATGACAAGTGGCAAGCTCGTCGATGTCTCCAGCGTACCAAACTCGAGAAATATCACAAATAAATTAAATATTAATTAAATGTATTTATTAACATTAATAAATATTTTTTTGTGTGTCCCGACCAGGAATCGAACCCGGCACCTCCTAGTCTAAATCTACGGACTTAACCGCTAGACCACGAAGGCAGTTGAAAAATAATATAATATAAATATAAATATTTACAATAAATTATATTCGAAGTTAATTATAGTACATTAAATATAAATTAAAAGCTACCTAAATAATAAAATTTAAAATAAACTAAACTATAAATAAAAAATGTCCTCTAGAGATGTCCCATCCGAGATAGTCCCAAGGAGACTGGCAACATTTCCCCTCTATATAGCGAGGCTAATACGTTGGCAGAAATAATTGCCAGCCTTCCTGTCTCCAGACCTTTCTGTCAGCCGCTTTGACAACTCCTAATAATAAATTGTTTACAGATATCGACCCCTTCTGTCTGTCTAAACACCAATTCAGAGGAAGGATTCTGAGCAAGATAGAGGGTGTATTTCTATTGAAATAATACATATATTATTTATATAGATTAAATACAATAAAACCTGAATTAAGAAGATACAGTGATTATAAACATGCATATTAGAATAATTTCATTTTGTATTAGTTTGCTTTAATATAATTTTTTTACTAATACTAATAATGACCGCCTCCGTGGTCTAGTGGTAACAAACGTTGCCGTGAACTCGGGAGGTCGTGGGTTCGATTCCCACCGGGGGCAAGTTGTACATTGTATAATTTGTCTCGGTCTGGGTGTTTATATGTATATATTTTGTAGTTTATCAACCATCTAGTTTCCGTAACACAAGCCTCGTAGCTTACCACGGAAACTAGATGGCGCTGTGTGACCTGTCTGGAAATATTTATTTATTATTTATTTATTTTGAATACTATATTAGATATGCACAATGCAATGAAATCTACACATTTTCACTCACTCACACTTACATTTTACACCTTTACACACCTACACCGACAATACACATTCACATATACATACACTTACATAAATAAATAAATATTTCCAGACAGGTCACACAGCGCCATCTAATTTCCGTGGTAAGCTACGAGGCTTGTGTTACGGAAACTAGATGGTTGATAAACTACATATTATACTTTTTTTTTGTAAATATATACATATTATACATATAAACACCCAGACCGAGACAAATTATACAATGTACAACTTGCCCCCGGTGGGAATCGAACCCACGACCTCCCGAGTTCACGGCAACGTTTGTTACCACTAGACCACGAAGGCGGTCATATGTATAATGATGCGTAGATGGTTTTTATTTTATTTTTTTAATATTGTCTTTTTATTTCTATTTTTATTCTTATGTTTATTTTTAATAGTTTAAATTGTTAATAATCCGTTCATGCTATATGTTTAGTGAAAACAATGTTATTCCGTAATTGGCTAGATGTTTATTTATTTATTTATTAGGGTCGCCAACAGTGACAGCAACAAAAGATACATCGATTTTTACTTACAACTAAGACAGAATACAGATGCTGCACCAATTACAGGCAACCACCACATGCTATTACAGTATCCATTAATTGGGCCTTTGAGTAGCGAAAACAAAAACACAATACAATTACAGCAACAACTAAGTAAATCTAAGCAAAAACAAAAACAAAAGAACATGATACAATCAAGCAACACAATTCCAAGGATCAAAATTGGTTAAACAGCAGTTCAGTTTACAGTCCCAGCCAGGATCCGGTTTGGTAATCATTTGAATGTAAATATTTATTTGTAAAAGACAGCTGTGGAATAAGTAAATAAATAATTATATAATAAAACGTTTATTTCAAACTAAACTTAGTTCATAATTTATTAGTAGTTAGTTAGTAACAATGCATCCATAAAACTATATTAGTATTGTTAGTACCTAATTCTATTATTATTTTATTTTTTAATTCCAATGACTGTCTCCATCCAATGTTTTTGGAAGGGACAGTCAAACCTTGCAGCAATAATTTTCAGAATGCTGCTGTTACTTTTTGACGAACATGTATTTGTCATTATTAAAATAGTTTTTTTTTATATGAACTCCGAGGCTAGGTACGAGGCTAGAGGTACCGGTGCTACATGAAGCTCTGCTCCTATTTAAAAACAATTTAGATTGTAATCTGACACAGCCACTAATTAATTATTAACATGACACGGATATTTAATTTGTATCTATAAGCTGACACGGCCTCTTTACAACCACGAATTAATTATTAACATGACACGGATATTTAATTTTTATCTATAAGCTGACACGGCCTCTTTACAACCACGAATTAATTATTAACATGACACGGATATTTAATTTGTATCTATAAGCTGACACGGCCTTTTTACAACCACGAATTAATTATTAACATGACACGGATATTTATTTTTTATCTATAAGCTGACACGGCCTCTTTACAACCACGAATTAATTATTAACATGACACGGATATTTAATTTTTATCTATAAGCTGACACGGCCTCTTTACAACCACGAATTAATTATTAACATGACACGGATATTTATTTTTTATCTATAAGCTGACACGGCCTCTTTACAACCACGAATTAATTATTAACATGACACGGATATTTAATTTTTATCTATAAGTTGACACGGCCTCTTTACAACCACGAATTAATTATTAACATGACACGGATATTTAATTTTTATCTATAAGCTGACACGGCCTCTTTACAACCACGAATTAATTATTAACATGACACGGATATTTAATTTTTATCTATAAGTTGACACGGCCTCTTTACAACCACGAATTAATTATTAACATAACACTGATTTTGATGTATAATATGACACGGCCTCTTTACAGCCAATAAATAATTAACATGCCATGGGTAATGTTATTGCTATTTCAAAGAGGCCTACCTGATCCATTATTATTGAAGAGACAAGACTCGTAGAGATCTTTGGCTGTAAGGTCTCCATTACTACCGCATAACGGCAAGCCAGCCGCGCCAGCCACCTTCTGAAATTCGTGAATAATACTTTTGTGTAAATGGTGTACCTCATTATAACAACGACAATCTGCTAATGCTGTCTTGGAAGCTCGAAAATTTTATTTATTATATTAAATCCGTGGATTTAGACTCGTAGGTACCGGGTTTGATTTCTGGTCGGGACACATTAACATTTAATAATTTAATAAAAAATAAAAAATTGCCCGAGTTTGGTACGTACGTTACGTACGTACGTTAAGGCCTAGGCTCATTACCTAGTGTGGGCTCGCTAATAATTCACAATTTAATTTAAACTCCTGCAGTGTACTAGAGTCGGAATTGTTCGTTAGGTTTATATCCGCCTCCGTGGTCTAGTGGTAACAAACGTTGCCGTGAACTCGGGAGGTCGTGGGTATTCGATTCCCATCGGGGGCAAGTTGTACATTGTATAATTTGTCTCGGTCTGGGTGTTTATATGTATGTATATATTTACAAAAAAAAAGTATAATATGTAGTTTATCAACCATCTGTTTCCGTAACACAAGCCTCGTAACTTACCACGGAAACTAGATGGCGCTGTGTGACCTGTCTGGAAATATTTATTATTATTATTATTATATATAAGTTTTGTAGAACACTGAAAATAAAATTATTATTATTATTATGAATTAAAAAGCTGGAACGCTAAACTTAAATAGGATTTTATATTTACTCTAAATGTCCTGAGAACATTAATTATTGATAATGCTATTATTATTTTTTTTCAGGGCGTTGTCAAAACAGCTCGTCAACATCTCCTGAGACAAGAGGGCTCGGCAATATTTGGGCCAAAGGATCAACATTGCCATTCAACGTGGCAATGCTGCCAGTATCCTTGCCACTTTGCCCATTGGCAGCGATTTGGAATATTTTTTTTATTTAAAATAATTTAATTTTGTTTTTAGTAGTATTTTATTTATTAAGTAGGTTTATTTTTATTAATAGTAATTTATGTTTTAAAATGTTAGTTTTTTTTTTTTTTTTTTTAATAATTGTACCTAACTTCCTTTGAATAAATAATTATTATTTAATATAATACTGCCTCTGTGGTCTAGCGGTTAAGTCCGTGGATTTAGATTCGGAGGTACCGGGTTCGAGACCCCTTAAAATGGTCTCTTTGGCTTTACGTTTTTTTTAAATTAATAAATAATACTAAATCAAATCACATTTAAAAGCAAAATTGACATACGTGTCTGTATAGCTCGAAAACCATTTATACACCTACCTTGCTGAACTTAGCCCTATGTTTTCGTTCTTGTTCTAGAAGTTTGTCGATTTCTTCAATTTCAAGTTGTTTCATGCTTCCCTTCCTCTCGCTCTGGTTTTCCTCTTCATGCTCCTCAGACTGGGCAAATAGTTTCTCCACCACAATGAACACCAGCATACCAAATAAACACCACAAGCCACATTTCATTGGCACGTGGTCACCTTCTAGAAATAAAAATACAAAATCATAAATATGTCTATGTTATTTATTTATTTTAAAACTTCATTGTAAATATATACAAAAGTCGACGTTATGCCGCAAGACATTCTCTTCCCGTTAACCTTTGGGACATTTAAATATGAGTACGGTGCAAATAGAGAAATAAAATATTAAAATGAAACATAATATTAAATATTAACATACATAGACAACTATAATATATATATCCGTAAAATGTGTGCAGCATGGCTGCTTGTGAAGGAGGCTGGGGCAGCTCTTTCATTTTTCGTTTCGTTTTTTATTTGTTTTATTTTAATGAATTTTGTTTCATTATTGTTTTATAACTTTTATTTATGTTACTGGTCCACTAAATTTAAATGTCGGCTATGGTATAATAACAGAGGTTGTTGGAACCTGCTTCCAACATCATTTTCTGAACCATAGACCCTTCTGTCATTATATCTTTGTTTTATTTTTTAACTATATTTTACATTTTTATTAACTATTTTTGTGACAAATAAAAACTGATTTTATTTATATAAAATATATACACATACATACTAATACTACATAAATATAATACAATAAAATTACATAATTATACATAAATACCTTAATGTTAATAATAACTACCTACAATAGATTAAAGTCAGTTAGGTTAAGTTAGTGACTTATAAAAATGACATAACGTAACCGTTATCTGTTTTAAAACAACGTTGTACGAACTATTGTATAATTTGTCTCGGTCTGGGTGTTTATATGTATAATATGTATATATTTACAAAAAAAAATAATGTATAATATGTAGTTTATCAACCATCTAGTTTTCGTAACACAAGCCTCGTTGCTTACCACGGAAACTAGATGGCGCTGTGTGACCTGTCTGGAAATATTTATTTATTTATTTATTATCTATTTTCAATAACTACATATCTACGTCAAGTACGTCGCGTGCAACTTTCTAACTCGCGCTCGGGCTAATCTGCAATGCTGTTTATGTTATTCGTACGCAACGTAATGCTTCGCAGTCTGTCCGTTGCGACTAGTTGCAAGATTGCTATCAATCGTTACGAAACTATTTAAAGTAGCGTGTTATGAAAAGTAGATAGTTTTATTTCGCTAGAAAACAAGCAATTGTTGTGAACCTCAGTAGATAGTTTAGTAACTATTTATGTATATTGTATAGCGCCTATATCTACTACAGAACTGCGTTAACAGAAACGGGCAAGTAACATGCACCGTCTTCAAGCACAAGCAAGTAGCTCGTGCAATTAGCCCAACCAGTAACTTGCCCTTCGTTCCGAGACACGATAATAGTAACCTAAGCACGATTAAGTGTTCCAAGACGTGCATAAACTGTTTTGCCAAAGCTTTGGGACGTCACAAATGTCATCATTCCTCGCGCTTAGACTACTCACGATATTGAGGTAGATCGCTCTGAGCGCTGTCAGTTGTTTGTCATTATGTAGCGCGCCATTTTCAAGTTTATTTAATATTAGGTTTTCTTTTAAATTATTACTATTCATTTATACTGTTTGCATATTACTTCTTAAACAAATATATAATTAATATTTAAGTAGGAAGTAAATAAAAGATGTCTGTAACAAAGCAAATTATTTTAGAAGACCAAAACAAGTTAAAAATAGTAAACGTTACACATATATAGATGATAGATGAAAAAACCAAGAGAGGTGTGTTTGTTAGTATTTATACTCAAAGATGTGGAATTGGCAATTCATCATCCATAAATTTAAAAAAAAACTATTATGTTATGAATAAAAATGTGATTTAGACTGTTCCGAATTGAAATCACGCTCTGAGCATCCAAATCGTGATATTTGATTCGGAATGACTGTCAGTATCATATTCATTCTAAGCGCTGTGAGCATGATTTGGAACGACGGGTATATTTAAAAAAAAAACTATATCAAAGTGACGTCACGTTTATAAATAGTCGTTAGACATAATACAAGTATCAAAACAAACAATACTACTTCTACATATATACATACATATATGTATGTGCATATCACTTTCAATAATTTTAATGAATTACATATATAATTATAATAGAATTTCTCTTATCATTAACTAAACGAGTAAGCGACACTATCGTTGAGGTTTTGTGTTCCTAGACATAACAATGGTACATTCTTAAAAAAACAATCATAATATTACAACACTTAAGTAATTAGCTATAACTACTAATATTGCTTGAACTTAATTTGTTTGGATAACTGCGAGTGTAATGTTTTGATTTTAAAACAACAAATGAAAATATACAATTATAAAAATAGTTTGTTAGTAGAATATAAATGTTCATACATTGATAGCTTGTTTTATATACCATATAGGGTTTACGAAACAAAAACATTAATGTACTGTAAATTATAATTATAAACAGTGACGTACAGTGTGAGTGAATCATATGTAAACGACCGGTTTGCTAGTCTAGTTCAATGCCAGGCGTAGAGGTTTTGTGTTGCGTTTTCGCGCCAATTTTGTTTTGTTTTATGTTTTTGGCAAAGGTTTTCCTCGTCTTCGTATTAACTGATTTTTAAGTCAACAAACGTTAAGCTATAGTAAAGTTGGATAAACGTAAAAGCCCTTTTTTTGAAGTGTGGTTTCTGACCACCCCGAAAGGGATACTTATCTTTTTTTAAAACGTTATTATTATTATGCTAATGTACTTTATGTTATTATATGACTAATTATTCAATATTAAACAAAATGATCATTTATTTTGGGCTATTTTTTATACTAGCATGACTTGTTGACCCAGACATTTAAGACTGACATCAGCCCCTAAGACTATGCCGGCTTGACTGGGCATGACGGCAATTCGAGCCTGATCTCTAAACGAGTGGATACACTCTACATGGTTTATCGGCACTAACAGTGGATACTTCTCCGCCCCGGCAGACCGGGCAATTTACCACCGTCAGTCCGGCTTTCACCTATTTATTACTTATGCTGTGTACAATGATAAAAGAAAATGTAATTAGTAGTACCTAGTTTAGATACTTTTATTGATAAGACTAGTGTTATTTACACTATATATTACTGTGCGATTAAGTTAATTGGCAAGTGACCTGATGGTATGACGCTGATCCCCTGGGAGCGGGGACGGGCCTAACACACCTCAGAGGAACAGCGCTAAAAGCGGGAGCCGCAGCTGAAAGCGCAGTCATGCAAAAAAGGCCAGACCAAGACCAAGATTAGGCAGGCAACACTGACTATACTGAGTGGAATTTATTAAAGAGTAAATATTTTTATATTATAATCTTGGATAAAAATAAAGAACTATGTATTTTTTACTTCAATTATTCAGTAATAAAATCTAAGTTACGGTGCAGAGAAGTTTTCATAAAAATATCGCCACTCATACAGAGCCTAATCAAGATCAACCAATCAGAGGTCGATGATCGCGTGAACATTGACTTGAGTAAATTCATTCTCTCTAATAGGAATTTGTCGTCGGCCTGACTAGACGTATGTTCCATCGGGCTGACAACGGACACTTCAAGCATCTTCAGAATATCGCTACGTCTTGCGCTCGGCCCCCCAACGGAAGACCGCTTCCTAGAGAAGTGCTCTTGGAGGAGAGCTGAAGTAATCGAACCTAGACCCCCTGGGTTCGTGAGCCACACGGACGCTGTTATACAGTGACGGCGCCCAGCACCAAAAGTACATGAATTACCCGCTGAGATCCTGCCGGGGAAAACGGGGGAATGTCCCCATCCCCAACCCAGGCCCATTAGCCATCCGGGCCTGGACGACCCCACTGTCTGTCTGTCTATTTCGTCTCTCAGCTGTGGGCGAGATCAATTAATAATAACACTTCCTAGCCTTTAGGTATGTATCACGATGGATATCGCGATATTCAGACGCGGCCTTATTTACCATGCAGTAGTGTTTTGTTTTTCAAGTAATGATTGTAATCTTTAAAAAAGCCTTTTTTTATTTTAAATAGAGGTTGTGAATGACACCTGTAGCCCTATTTTGTTACTTAGTCGCAAACGTTATATAATGAAATCCGTTAACTATCTGTGGGTGAGATACTCTAATCGGGCCTACAACGCTCTGCGCATCCAATACAATAATATCTTCAGAATGCTGATGGGACTGCCTCGACGCAGCAGTGCATCGGGCATTTTTGCGGAGGCGCGTGTTGATGGATTTCCGGCCATAATCCGCAAAAAGGCAGCGTCGATACTGCAGAGAGTGAGAGACAGTGACAACAGCATTCTGAGGATGACATCGTCGCGCTTTGACAGCGCTTTTGTTAAGCGCTGGATTGGAGTTGTAACTGGGAATGTGTAAATTAAATATGTACAGCATTTGCGTAGTATAAATATCCCCACAGATATTTTAAGAATTAATATTATTTAAATTAAATTAAGTACTAGGTATTGTTATTATTATTATTATTATTATTATTTTTGCCTTTTTGACTTTTTAATTAATGTGTATAACTACTAACATAGTTCTAAGTTGGAATGTTACTAATAATTATGGAATTAATTCTGAAATAAATAATTTATTATTATTATTATATTATTATATATATCACGCTATTAAAGTTGATATTTGCATGGCCGCTGTCAAGGTCGAGCGCTTATAGAGTTGAGAATTGAATAATATTTTGTAATTATGACGCAATATCTGACGTAATTAACGCAATCCATTAATAACACAGAGTTAAGGAAGCAGAGACAACATATTATTTAGTCGTATAACCATATAAGTTGCGCTTACTCATTCTCATCGCAAAGATCATATAGCTATCTCACTTCCTCAGTTCACATACACACTGCATAAACGAGCAACCGTGGCATTTTTTCATTGAAACCATAGACTACAAGGCAATTGACAGACAATAAAGTAACAACAGCGAACTCAACCATCTCGACTTATTATTGTGATTATTCATTATTTAACTAAAATTACATCTTGAAAATTTTACTAAATCATGGTCTAGTGTAGTGCTTATATGTGCGACAGTGCAAAACATAAAAAAGTGCTAGGAATAACCTTCCACAAGTAAGTTTTAAATGTTGACACCATGCATTCAAACACATAATTCAATAAAATTAGTGATTATTCTTGTAATTTCAAAATATGTGAGAGACAGAAGATATATTTCATTGTATTCTAACGAAATTAAAATAATAATCTTACAATTTTTGTTGCTTTATTAGAGAAAAACGTAAAAATTGTTGCAAAACAACAACATTGACAGTTCCATCAACACAGGGTCGGATTTGTAAAATTAAATATTATTTTTTTACCGTTTTATTGTTGTGACCGCCTCCGTGGTCTAGTGGTAAATCCTATGGAATTGTATCCACAGAGTGCCCGCAGTGCGTAGATTCGATTCTTACTCAAGGCCAAAAATATATTTACGTTTTTCGCTTAGGTTGTCTGGGTGTCCATACTAATATTATAAACGTGAAAAAAGCTTTTTATGTATGTGTGTATGTATGTATGTATGTTTGTCCGTCTTTCACGCCTCTATTTATCATCACAGCCCTTAGAATACAGAGACCTAGACCTCCACTATTGGAGATGGGTCTTCCAGAAATATTTCTGGAGAATTCGGCCTACACACGTCACGCTGGCCAGACGGATTGGCGAGGGTCTCATGTAAATTTTAATGACAATTTCTTAAAGATTTCACAAGTTGGTATTAGTAGAACCGGGTTAATTAGTAAAAAAGGTTTTTTTTTTTTTTAATATTTTAAGACAAGTCACACAGCGCCATCTAATTTCCGTGGTAAGCTATGAGGCTTGTGTTACGGAAACTAGATGGTTGATAAACTACATATTATACTTTTTTTTTTTTTTTTTGTAAATATATACATATTATACATATAAACACCCAGACCGAGACAAATTATACAATGTACAACTTGCCCCCGGTGGGAATCGAACCCACGACCTCCCGAGTTCACGGCAACGTTTGTTACCACTAGACCACGGCTTAAAGTGCTCTCCAAGGCACGGGAACGGTGGTGTTGTAAATCTGACTAATGTATGCAAGAAAAGTGTATTTCTCATTGGTACATGCCGGGGTTCAAACCGACCTTTTTTGGATTTTAGGGAATGCATTCTATCAACCGAGCTACCTTTTTGGCCTTTTTGGTTTGGTTTCTGTCATTTCTAGTACTCAAACCTCAGTTGCTCCAGTAGAGACTTTTGATCCATATAAGAAACAGGATCGATCGGCATAAAAACAAAAGTTTTTGCTGACTAGATTTTTCCAAAATCTGTGAATGAAGTTCAGAATATCTCAATAAGTTATGGATGGTCTCCTAGGAACGTTTTCCTGTAACTATAACGGTTAAGATATTTGCCCTTACTGTCCCGTCTCAAAACTCCACCTTGTATAGATACAATACTTAGATTTATTTCATACTTACAAAACATTTATGGAAGTTAAGTTATAAAACAATAATTATTATTTATTTTTCAGAATAATATGAGAGCGGTAAAAAAAAAGTACTTTTTTGGATAAAAGAAAAGAGACATGTTTGAAATTTTAAATAGGGTATAAACATTACAGAAAACTCCAAGCAACTTCAACCGCATTACCATCCGGTTGTCTCGTCATAATTTTTACGTTCCCCCCCCCGACCATTTAGGGCCCATTCGGCCGGTACAGAGGGGTTCGGTATCTCTTCGAGACCCAGATACCACTCGCCATCCGGTCCAAAATTAGCGTGCCATTGCTTTGAATAATATATGTAAGAAAATATAAATAAACGATTTTATTATATTATGTTGTATTTTTTAAAAAACCATATAGCTAAAAATACTCATTTCATTATTTTAATCGTAGAACACAAAACCTATCTTCCGAAGTGGGCTTTATACACTGATTCAGGACGGATTTGTGAGCGATATGCATAATTATACTTATATAATAATATTTTGACATTTCGCAAATGAGTCCGGTCCTGTCTTCTGTATTAGTGTGCGAACATTACTTGTGTGTGAGAAATGCCACGCTTTGACCGCAGTTAGATCACCTCTGCTTCCCTATCTCTGTGATTAATAACGTTTGCGACTCAGTATCATAATTATACTACACTACTATAGAGCTACATGACCGAAGGTTTAACGGTGAATTCACCGTGCGGGAGCCGGGTTCATCGTGTTTGGGTAAGATGAAAAGAATGGTGTCTCGGACTTGCAACCGACAATAGCGGTATATTAGTGTTGTGTCAAATATAAGCAAGAACAAATTCCTTATTTCCAAACAACAACAACAATATAATGCAGTTTCATTCAATTGTTGTTCAAGTATTTAATTAAAAAATTATTTCATTTACCTTTCATATTAGCCATATCATTTTGCCACGCTTCTGGCAACAAATGTAGGAACACATCGCCCAGTAGTCCTCCCACGGCGAAACTTAACAACATCCGCAGAGTTGCGGCACCAGCTGAAAGAAAAGATATATGTAAAATTATTTAAAAAAATGGTACACCACAGATATTAAATATATAACAAGACAGGGAAAGAAACCAAACGGTATGAGAATCAAAGCTAGATATCGGTACATAATGTATTTCTTACACATACATACACTAATTAGTGTATGACAATCATTGCCGGTTAGTTGTATTAATGACGTTCTTCTTCGACAATAGAACCTTGTGTCAGTTTATTATCTTAACTAAATGTTTATTATATAAATATATATTTAGTTTACAGTTAATATAAACGGAACATTCTAGAAATTAGAATTAGGTAATAGTTCTGGTACTCAATCATAGATGGCGCCTTTATAGGTGCACACAATTATAACGATTACAAGTGAAATGGCTTGCCACGCCGCCCGTGAATAAGGCAAAGGCGGCCCGAGCCATGATGTTACGTCCTGTTATGAATTCCATCTTGACGCTCAGGTTGAAGTTCTGGATCTACAATATGTTCATCCGTTCTCGTTTCACCTATGCTGCACCACCTTCTGGCCAAGACCAACAGGGACAAGGTCCAAAGTCAGCAGAACATGTCGCTCAGAGTGGTCTCCGGAGCACCGTGGATCGTGCGTAACTCCGACATAGCTCGAGATTTTGAGATGCCTACTATTGAGGAGCTTACCACTGGCCTGACTAGACGTATGTTCTATCGGGCCGACAACGGACACTTCAAGCATCTCCAAAATCATTCCGCCTTGGGTTCGGCCCCCCAACGGGAGACCACTTCCTAGAGTACTGCTGGAGGAGAGCTGAAGCAGTCGAACCTAGCACCCTGGGTTCATGAACCATACGGGCCCTGTTATACTAGTAACGGCGCCCAGCACTAAAAGTGCATGAATTACCGGCGGGTGGTTACCCGCTGATATTCTTCTAGTCCCACTAGCCGTCCGGGCCTAAAATACTAATAATGAGATTTGTCATTTTCTTCATTTATTACTCAGTTGACAATTAGACCAATAAGTTCCTCTAATCGATCGTAGATAGATAGGCGCCAGAGAATTTATTTGCCCTATAATAGTTTTTTGCAAAATTCTAAAAATATTTTCTATATTCTTCGTTATTAATATTTTTACTCACATTCGCAAAGTACATACATCACAAGTACATTTTGGTACACAAAGGAAAGTGCTCTAAGAGATGCTAGTCATGCAATTTAATAGCAAATAGGCCTTTACGACACTTGTTATAAGGCATACTATTGTGTGCTAAGGTTGGCAGACTGTACTTAGTAACCGCTAAGTGTCATATTGAAATCTAATCGCTTTTTATCACAAGATAGTACGAGATGGAAATTGTATTAATAAAAATGTATAATCCAATAGGTATCGCCTGATGCTTTAATATTATCTTTGATTTGTCAAACAATGTAGATGGATATTCATTCCAAAAGCTAAGGCTACCCGTCACTGCGCGAGTCTCTGCACCAGTTGGAAAGAATAAAGAAAAACATTTTAACTTTGGTGAAAATTTATTGGACTATATTTAAGCTTTCGTGGCACTTTTTTAGTAGTAGTAGTGGGATAGTAGGTTTTTACGAAGGGTGCCGACCAGCTCCAACGGACATCGGTTCTGCGGCTCATTGCCACTTCAGCTTAATAATTTTCATTGTTAGTTAAGACATTAGATTCCGTAAAACAAATAAATAAATAAATATTTCCAGACAGGTCACACAGCGCCATCTAATTTTCGTGGTAAGCTACGAGGCTTGTGTTACGGAAACTAGATGGTTGATAAACTACATATTTACTTTTTTTTTTTTGTAAATATATACATATTATACATGTAAACACCCAGACCGAGACAAATTATACAATGTACAACTTGCCCCCGGTGGGAATCAAACCCACGACCTCCCGAGTTCACGGCAACGTTTGTTACCACTAGACCACGGAGGCGGTCAAAAAAAATAATGTAACGAAAATTTCGTATGAAAATAGCAACTAATGCCAGCTCTACCTTATTTGATCTTGTTGGACAAAGGTCAAATACCAATTTTATTTTTCAATATTATGTATGAGGTTTTAATAAGGATACAAATTACCCAGAAAAGTACTTCTGTTATCAAAAAATCTCGTGCCTATTAAGGGTTAAGTTTGAGTATGTTTTATACTACTTCAATATTCAGTCATGTGTAGAAAATATACAGATTAATGATAATGAGACGATAAGTGGTGTCAATCTTCTTTATCGGCTATTGCCTTTCTGGTCTTGCACAATATATTTTTATGTAAAACCTCTGGTGGAAACACCTCCATTGTTTTTTGAAGATCCATTTCCGGAGAATTTGGTCTACACTCGACACGCTGCTGGCTAGACGGGTTGACGAGGTGTCAAATTTTATTGCCAATTTATTAACGATTCTTCGATCCGACCAGATGGACGGATGACCTGAAAAAGGTCGCTGGTAGGGGCTGGATGAGGGTGGCGGAACATTGTGTGAAATGACGAGCTTCGGGGAAGGCCTATATCCAGCAGTAGACAGACACGGGCTAGTAGCAACACATCTGTCGGTATGTCCATAACTTTTGAATTCTGTCTATCAGAGAATTACCGAGTATTGCTTTGTCCATGATTGATGATGATTAAAAATGGAATCCAATGCACCAGCTGACGGCTGAACCTCAAAATAAATCTATTATATTCGACACCATTTTCCAACTTTAATAGTTATAATTACAGAGAATTCACGCTAGAGAATATATCACGTAAAAGTCAAATATTACTTATCACACTTTCAAAATCAACCTTACCATGTTTAACATAAATAAACAGCATTGATTACCATCACTACATGAAATGACCACTCGAAATTCGAAATCATTGCAAGGATCTACAATTAAATCGTAATTTAAATAATGTTCTTGATTAAATATCATAAACATTGATTCGATATTTTATAACCACCGACTAGTAACTGATACAGAGATAACAATGTAATATGAATTTGGATTTTGATAACAATTTATTACTTTTTAGGGCAAGGCGCTTTCCACTATGATATGGTTTGGCTCGTGCAGTTCGTGAAATTTAGATGGAGAACATTATTTGAAAATGTATATAAAATTATCCCCTCGTTCCGAGACACGATATTAGTAACCTAAGCACGATTAACGCAGTTCCGAGACGTGTATAAACTGTTTTGCCAAAGCTTTGTGCCGTCACAAATTACATCATTCCTCGCGCTTAGACTGCTCACGATATCGAGGTAGATCGCTCTGAGAATTGTCATTATGTCGCGCGCCATTTTCAAGTTTATTTATTATTAGGTTTTCTTTTTAATTATTTAATATTATAATTCGTTTATACTGTTTGTATATTACTTCTAAAACAAATCTATAATAAATATTTAAGTAGGAAGTAAATAAAGAATGTATCTAATATGACAAGTTATTTTAAAAGACCAAAATAAGTTAATAATAGTAAACGTTACACATATAAAGATGCATAAACCGAGAGATGTGTGTTTGTTAGTATTCATTCTCAAAGATGTGGAATCCGAAATTTATCTTCCATACATTTAAAAAAATATATTATGTTATGAATAAAAATGTCATTTAGACTGTTCCGAATTGATATCACGTTCTGAGCATCCAAATCGTGATATTTGATTCGGAACGACTGTCAGTATCATATTCATTCTAAGCGCCCTGAGTCTATAAGCGCGTGGAAGATTGCTTGCCCCAACTCTCACATCACAGGCAGCGCGCCCCGGTGGGACGAGCCGCTTTGCCGATTGGTCCCTACGGGATCAACTTTTAAATACGTCAAACCAATATGGCAAAGCGTGCTCGACTTCTGGCGCACACGATCACCACGGCCTCTCCTGGAGCAAGAGCACAGGTCGCATCCTAAGGCACGCCAGCCAATGACATCATTCGTCGGGCCCTTGTGTCTGTGGGTTCGCCAGCCATCGAAGAATTGAGTGGCATGGCCCGCGACGATGGCAAGCGGTCCGATGGAATCACGTTGGTACCATGGAGTATAGGTTTGCCTATTACATATTGTTAATAAATATTACAATACTACATTCGTATATATATATCGTATAATAAATGTTTTTATTCGACAAAAGAATACCTAGACACTAAGCTCGACAAAGTCATGTGACTAAATCAATATGTGTATGCTATAAATAGCGAAGCATGTGATATAATTACATATAATAATTTACATCCCTGTACCTACCATGTTTCTGACAAATAAATTATTTCATTTCATTTTAAACCTAATGGCTAATCTTTTTTTTTTTTAATTTTCTATAGTGTCGGTTTAGACTTTTTACCTTCTACTATTGATATTTTTGTATTAAATTTAAAGTAGGAATATCAGTACAAACAAATAGATAGCCGCCATAACAACGTTAAGAAATCGCACGCACTACCAATGACAATAAATAAATAAAATCAAATTACCACATTGTATTCTTTATCGTATTATCAATACTTAAATTGGTTTATATATGATGCACGTAGATATTGTAAAATGATAAAGGGTTTTATAATTTGGAACAAAGAACATAAAACAGTTTTTTTGTACAAAAAATTGTATATTATTAAACCATAATTATAGTCTAATAGATAATAAGTAATCCTACAATGGTCGGTTCAAACCCACCCGGCATGTACCAATGAGAAATACACTTTTCTTACGTACTGCAGTCATAGATTTACAACACCAAAGTTCCCGTGCCTCAGAGAGCACGTTAAGCCGTCGGTCCCGGTTCCACTGATACCAACTTGTGGAATAAATTGACAATAAAAATTGACATCATATTCTCGCCAAGCCGTCTGGCCAGCGTGGCGAGTGTAGGCCAAATTCTCCAGATATATGTTCTGGAAGGTCCATCTTCAACAGTGGCGGTCTAGGACGCTGTGTTCTAGGGGCTGTAATGAGAGATAATATATACCTATTATAAAAAGAGGATCTAAACGTGCTAGACATTGTAAGGCAAAGTACGTAGCAAATATTCCTCAACACGTCGAATAAATTTTATGATTTCACAGAAATAGATCAAAATTACAGTGGAAGTTATGCAGTGGAAGTTGGTGCGATCAATTCCTCCCTAAAGCAAAATCTTTGCACCACTTACTGAAAGAATTGGGCCTAAGCAGGTCTGCAGGAGATACATTTATGGAAAGAGCTTGCAAGACGGCATTAACTGTATTATTACGTATTTGGTTGGCCTCCTTTGTAAATCAGCCTATAGTCGATCGCAAGCCCTATGTCGGAAATGATATGGTAATTTTAACAGTTTGTATAAAGTAACAGTAACAGTTTGTAAATGTTTTGTCATTTCCGATATATGGTGTCTTATATTAATAACAAACAGTTATTAAATTACAATACACAAAATTAAATATAAAAATAACAATTATAAACAAGCTAAATCGGTTTAAAAAATTAAATGCTAATTACAACTTAACACGAAAAAAAAAAAAACAATTTTAAAATTCACTTTTAATTTACACCAATTTACAAATTAATCATTTATTTCCCCATAAATAGTTTGGTTACCTGACCCCTAAATGCTTTAGGGCCAAGATTGAACAGATCTAGGAAAAGTTGTTTGTTTCTATCAATAGAATAACATATTAATCTAACGTAAGAGCATACAAAGTCACACGGTATACAAAGTGGATTTCATTCGGATAACCAATCGGTGAAGGACGTATCTTAGATGTATCTTACATACACATCTTCACGCCAGATCACTTGCGGGGTTTCAGGGATCAGTTTTTACGTCTTCACATAATACTTAAAATCCCTCCTCACTCTTCCAGCAGATATTAAGATTCCTTCACAGTATCTGCAGCTCGCCAGTGGAACAGACTTCCTTTAATTATCAGACAGGCACCATCTCTTAAAATATTTAAAGATAAATTATACAAATACTTACTTCACAAACAGAATAAGTCGCCATAACGTATTTATTATATATATGTATTTTATATGTAAGTATATATTTATTTGTTTATTTAGGATGGTTATCTATGTATATTGTATTGCATATAATAAGTACTATATGTATGTAATTAATTTGTGTTTTGTATAATAATAAATAATTTCAACTATCTATTTTCTTCGTAACCTTCTGCACCTGCTTATTACAACTCTCAGTCACAAAGGTTAGTTGGTAGAAAATGCATTTACAGCATTAAGCTCGCCTATGTACCTGCACTTGTTTTGGTTTTGTACAATAAAGAATTTATTATTATTATTATCACGCACGACATACCTCTTTCGCTTCGTCGACGTTCATTAACCTCTTCATACATGCCCTTTTGTTACGAAGGCTTTTTAATGCACCTTCAGTCAGTGTTTTATTTATTTGATCGTGAGGGCCTCTTTCACCCACAACTTTCGCATTATATATCTGGTTCGTCAATCTTCTTTGCTCATTCTTTCAACATGCCCGAACCATCGTAGCATGCCTTTCCTCACTTTTGTCCCTATGCTTTCTTTTATACCAACCCTTTTCTGTATTTCGACGTTACGTATGCGGTCCGCCAAAGTGACGCCGCATATCCGACGCAACGACCTCATTTCTACTGCATTAACCCTACTCTCATGCGTATTCTGACGTATCCACGTCTCGCTTCCATACATCAGTGTTGGTACCAATATGGCATTGTGTATGGCGAGCCGAGCTTTGTCACTGACATTTAATAATATTAACACTATTTCCCGCGTTCAATCTTCTTTCGACATCCCTATCGTACTTTCCATCCGCAGTGAGAACACTGCCCACATATATAATTTCATTTACTTGTTCTAGAGTTTCATCATCACATCTTTATCGTCACGGTCGTCATCCTACTTCTTTCAAACACCTTGGTTTTTCTCGCATTCAAACGTATCTTAGACTATGACAAAACAAGATAATCGCTATAGAATATGGGAAACGAAGAAATTGGTTCAGACTTTTTATTAGGATAACATCAGAGGTCATCGCGGTAAGTGGTTTTTATCGGCAAGTACGTGAGGTTTGCACGTACTGATAACAAGGCGGTATAAACATTAAAATGGGCTGCAGACTCGTCTCACCCGTGGCCATTGACCGGAAGATTTTACGTATGGGTATCAAAATCACACCTCCTGGATAGAGAATACAATCCCGAGCATGTTTTTTAATCCCGGTGTTTTCCAATTCTGCTCAATGAAAAAAAAAACAGTATAATTAATATACATGCTTTTTTAAATGATAATAGTAATATAAATATGTTTAATGTCGTTGACAAATAGTAAGAAAAAAAGACAAAACAAAACAAACAATACTTTTGCAAGAAATCTAAAAGGCAACATAAAAAAATTATTTAGAATTTCAAAAATTCAATCGCAGAAATATGAAAGCATCCAATATTTGACTTCAAGTTTGCTTCGTAGTTTATTGCCACTATAAGCAGCAGCTGAAACGGGTAGCTCAGGTTCTACGCTAGTTCTACCTGTTTGTGGAAATTCCATAATCCAAAAAAAAAAGAATTAGACAAGTATCATCTTTACAGCCCCTAGAGCACAGCGTCCTAGACCTCCACGCTGGCCAGACGGCTTGGTGAGGATATGATGTCAATTTATTATGACAATTTATTAACGATTCCACAAGTTGGTATTAGTGAAACCGGGACCGACGGCTTAACGTGCTCTCCGAGGCACGGGAACGGTGGTGTTGTAAATCTATGACTGCAGTAAGTAAGAAAAGTGTATTTCTCATTGGCACATGCCGGGTGAGTTTGAACCGACCTTTGTAGGATTGAAGGAACGCGTTCTTACAACCGAGCCACCACCGCGCCTTATACAAGTATAGTCCCGGAATTTTCGGGGTCAGAAAATTCCAGGATCCCGAATCTTGAAATTGTATTCTCTAGTTCTGGATCTCCACTAATGTAGATAGTAAAAGTATCATCACAACTGTATCCCTTTCGGAGTGGTCAGAAACCACGCTTTTAAATAATTCATTTTAGCGAATTTTACTACAGGCCCATCATGAGAATGAAGTGATAAGCTCGTCGATGTCTCTAGCGTACCAAACTCGAGAAATATCACTAATAAATTAAATATTTTTTACGTCCAGAACAGGAATCGAACTCGATACCTCAGCGTCTAAATCCACTGACTAAAACCGCTCGGCCACAGAGGCTGTAATTATAAATAAATTGGTAATTTATAAAATAAAAAGAAAAAGGTCTCAAGATGAGGTTTTTCTTATCGTTTTCCACCAGACGCGTTTAAATAACAGCGTGTAACAACGTGTGAAATTATAGAATGGGTATTCTTGGCTTGAGTTGCACTAAAATTAAATCTTTGTAATCGTAACGATTTAAGTTAAAAAATGGCGTCGTTGTAGTAGTATTACTTTTCGGGATGGTCAAAAACCATGCTTTATCTTAATTTTGATCTTTTTAATTCAACTACGTCTATAAGACGCGCTATAAACGACGAGCACTTCAGGCGAATAGAGGTAGTTTAGGTAATATGTCAGTATTGTTTTGTACTATTTTATATATTTTTGTATATAAATTATCATATTTTATTTTTATTTTTCGTTCAAGGTGCAACTATAAGTGGAAACTGTTAACTGGATTTATTGTATCTAATCTTAAGTTTACTGGTTTAAAATAGCTGTAAGTTTTTTAAACATAATAAATAAACAAATAAATAAATTTGAAAGAAGCGGATTTGAATTTAGCCAACTTTACTATAGGCCCATCATTCGTCTTGTCGATGTCTAACGACCAAAGTCGAGAAAATTCACAAATAAATTATTGTGTTTCGACTAGAAATCTAACCCGGTACCTCCGCGTCAAATCCACGGAGTGAGCTGCTAGACAGTCTTGGTTTGATACCTTTTCATGATTATATAAGTCTGAATGTGCATTCCGTGGATTCACCGTGCCGGTGCCATCGCTTGTGGGTAAGAGATGAGAAAAATGGTGTCTCGGGCTAGCGACTGACAATAGGATGGTTTATAAAGGATGACTCTTTATTTTATTGCACAACAAGGGATACCAACCGTTTTCTGGCCCCAAAAATCCCGGGAGTGTACTTGGCTAATCTCGGGGTTTTCGGGATTGCCACAAACATGTTTAAAATTTAAGTAATTCACGAATGTATCGAATCATAATAGCGTTCAATAATTGTTAAACCACATGTGTCCTTCATGTTTGAATATCGCGACTATTATTGTATAATCTTACAATATTAGCACTGAGAGAGCGGTGGTGGCACGGTTGTGAACATTTCCCTAAAATCCAACAAGTAGTGTTGCCCAAAGCTTACATCTCTGCTCTGAAGACATCGACAAGCTTGTCATGATTGGCCTATAGTAAATTTGGCTAAATGTGAATCCGCTTCTTGATATAGTGAATAAGGTTTCTGACCACCATGGAAAGGAAACGGTCGTAATGATACTTTACTTTTTTTACCGCTGTAGACATCGACGAGCTTGCCACTTGTCATGATTGGCCTATAGTAAAGCTGGCTAAATGTGAATCCGCTTATTTATAAGTGTGGTTTCTGACCACCCCGAAAGTCGTGATGATACTTTACTTTACTTTTAACAACGTTTTTCGACGTTCGCTGTAAAAACTATGGGCCCGTGGGGATCGGAACTTAAAGCCTTTTATAAAGAAATTGTTCCAAGCCGCATTGACGTCTCTGGTGACAATATGGCTGGCAGTTTTTTCTCCCAAAAATTAAGTATCATCATTCAAAGAGGAAATGCTGCTAGTGTATTGGGCACCATGCCACAAGACAGCGATTTGGAGGAGCTCTTTTTTTTGTAAGTATTTAATTTTTATTTTCTATGCATTATTTTGTGTTGTTGTAATATAGTTTATTTAATATTTTTTTAACAAGTTAAAAATGTTATTGCTATTATTTTCTGTCTAAAATTTTATTTCCTAGGAAGTTGATTACATTTCTTAAAAGTACACCAGACTTAATAATCTTTTAAAATATTGGATTGCGAACGAGAGGGAGGCAAAAGAACTAAACCCTTTTAATGAATTTATAAATAAATAAAATTTGATTTAGGAAACCTATCACACAGATTACTAGGGTATTGGCAATGGTTAGCCAACGTTACGCGCAATAGCTAAGTACTTAGTCGAGAGAAAATCTGTCGCCTTATTGTAAAATTCATTACCACTAACTGAAGTGTACAGGTGTATCGATCTAAAACTGCATCGTATGAATATTACGGCAAGTAGCTTGTTCTATAAATGAACGGCAGACCTGCTTAATCCTAATTCTTTTTTTTTAGATGGTAAGTGGCGCGCGAGGTCCATGAATGTTCATCAGTCCCTAACACTATGGCTTGAGTGGTCATGACGGCAATTCGAATCACGATGCGTGTGGATGCACTTTACTGGGTTTATCGGCACGAACGGTGGATACTTTCCCACAACCACAAATTACCACCATCAGTCTGCCTACCTCCTATTAAGGATTTATTTGAGTAAATAGTGCAAAGATTTTTCTGGAATTCCTGTCGCACCAACTTCAACTGCGTAAAGCTAAGCCTTAAATCCTTTCCTGATCATTTCTTTTGTGAAATCATATTATTTGTTTGACAATAACTACATTTCGTTCGTAATTCTAATAGCGAGAGTAAATCACAGTGTCAGTTTCTCTTAAATGTGGAGACATCATTATTTGAAGTTTAGTAATTTATAGTGAGATTTTTTGCTTAAGAACTCTAAAGAATAATACAATACAGAAATATTAATAAAATGTTTTTTTAAATTATAATCTGGTAGATAATTTCATGACTGACCACCTAAACATCCCAGTACACCAAGCCATCCACTGCGCCGAGGACCGCAGCCACTGGAAACGGCTAGTGGATGGACTGCGACGGAGTCACGATCCCCAACAGTGGGGTACCGACTAAAGAGGAGAGATAATTTCATGGGATTTATTTTTTAAATATGACTTCCGACATATATCCGCCGCGGCTACGAGTTACATAGTCCATTCGATCAGTCGATTTTTTCACTTCTTTGCAACGAATCGACATTATTTTATTATCATTATTATTATTATTAAAGAAACTAGGCTGATTATGTTGACCGTAAAATGGACGAAGTACTCGAAAGAACTTCGCGAACAGATGTCTTTTTTAAAGTAATTTTCCACAATTTGTAAGCGCTGTTCTGGCGTTAAATGATTCATGATGAATTGCCAAACCTTACTGAACAGAAAGTTCAACACAGTTTGACGTTCTCAACTGTCAAAACATAGACAACAACCATCGAAACTTCTCATGCAGCTAAAAAACCCATTATGTTTTTTTTTAATGGATTTTTAAAAGTTGTACGCTAATCAATACACAAAAGCATGATGAAAATGAAGATGGCCGTTTTTTAGGTGTGACGGAAAATATACCGCCAGTCTAATCTATAAAGTGTAAGTACAATTATTCTTTTACATTTAAATAAATATTTTGGTTCAGAAAACGTCAAACGCAAAAAGCCAGGCAGATTTTCCTGGTGTACGAGTACAACTTGTTATTGGCTAAAACTAAAAAAAAATGAGGTAGTGAGACACAATGGAAAATATTTTGATGGCAAGTATAATTTTAATTGCTTCTACTCAATCGTTTCTTTCCCCTGTTGCCTGTCTCTGTCCTTTCTCCTTTAATAAAGAAACTTTCAAATTAATATACCATTGTATTGAGTTTCACCTAGATATAAAAAAAAATATCACTACTTTAAAACAATACATCTGTACTTTATGTGAAATTTACCTCAAGGTCGCTCATAAATGTCGTAACTACAGTATAAGTAAAAAATAGGGCAAGATTTTAAAATTACTACCAAAAGACCATGGGCAAATATGTATAAAGCTAGTGCTCACCCTCCAATAGAGATGAGATCCCTTTGAATATAACTTGTAGTTAACTGACGATGCCCTTGTGGCAGATTTCTATGTTTAATAATATTAGTTACTTGACATATTTTAGTGTTGTATACAATATATATATATATATATATTTATATTAGATTATAATAGTACCTTGTAGTACTTGACATTTTTATTTTAACATTGTTTGACATTATTAGTATTAAAATTTTATTTTCTGTTATTGAATTATTTAGCATTCAATATGGCTCTTTCATAATTGTATTGATAGTTTGGGCTGTTTCTGGTCTTCGTCGTGTTGTTTCGTATTAAGCTGTCTGACCATGATTGTGTTATCTCATTTACTGTAGGTAACTAATATTAGTTACAGAGTATTATAAATTGACTTAACCAAGTGTTCCAGACAGTCCCTACGGTGATAAATAAATGAAATGAAATATAATTATTAAGTTAAAAATATTTTTATCCCACATTAATATAACTTATTTTATATTAAATCACCATTTCATTCCATTTACAGTCAAAACAATTGATTTCTGGTCCAACGAGACTCTGGTATTCTTACAAACAACCAGTGATTTTTATATTATTTACAATATTTTTTTTATCATGAGTGCTTGTGGTCTACCATAAAATTATCTAAATATAAATGAATTTAAAGTAGGTTAGTTAATTTAAACTAGGACATTATGAGTCGGCCAGTTGATGAATGATTTAAATAATTTACGGTCAATATAATGATATACACAACCTGATTGGTAGTCAGATTTTGCTGTTTCTTTATTTTAATGACATGCCTTATAGGCATATATTAAACAAAGATAATCAGCATTTCAGGAAGTGGCAGTAAGAATAAGATTGTTAAAGTTATGCTTTCATAATTTGAAATTCTGTAGTTCAAAGTCACAGTTAGAAGAGAGAAAACAAATTTATTAGCATTCCATGGATTCACACATGGGTGCCAGGTCCATTGTGTGTGGAAAAGAGAGATGAGAAGAATGGTGTCACAGGCTTGCGACCAACTACAGCTGATATACAAAGGAGGCCTTCTTTTTAATTTTATTGTGCAACAAGACATTCACCATCCACCATTCTGCTTCTCTCGCTACTCAACCAAATACTCGAAGCTCGTTCTATAAATGTATTAATGGCAAACCTGCTTAGACCCAATTCTTTCAGTAAGTTGTGCAAAGATTTTTCTGTAATTCCTCCCGCATGACCATGAATTGATTAATTAATTTCCAATACCTATGACATACAATACATTAATGTAACAATATAGTTGCATCAATGGAAGCATACCGTTCAAGAATGATAGACAATCTGTCATCTATAAGACATTAAATGGGAAACTTCTACTAATTAAATTTGAGTCTTTAACACATTCCTTATCATTTCCTCTGTAAGATCATAATATTTGTTTGACTTCATGTTGTGTAGTATAAATTGAGGTAAGTCAGAACAATGCCAATTGTGTTTTCCTACATATTGTCATGATCGTAGAACAGTGACGGATCTGCTATATTTAAAATTTTCATGACGGCCATTCAAAGTTAAATAACTGTTGTTTTGTCACTTCTTTTTTAAGTTAATACTAGTCTCATAATAAGTGCAAACCTTCTAGATTTCATTTTGGAGCCCTTTCTAATATTTGCACTATAAATTACAGACCACAAACAATATAAAACTATACTTATATAAAATCAGATTTTTTTAAATCCAACACTGTTCTACGATCATAACGATATCTTTCTCTGACTTAACTGGAAGCTGTTCAAAATCTTATAAAATACCCAGATTCTGACCATGAAACAATAAATACATTGAATCATACAAACAGCATTACAATGAGAAGAAACCTGTAGACTTGGGACATATTTTTTGCAAATTCCCACAAACACAAAATTGATTAATCAGGTTTTGTTCAGGGCTCAATTAAAGTGTAAACAGGATACCTACTACAAGTTTATAGTAAGAATATTTTCTTATCGAGGATGACAAAGACCTCTAAAAATAGAAAATTTTGGAAACAAAAGACACTCACCCCCATTCGTAAATGCAGCAGTCTGGTCGATGGGGATGATTAAAAGAGGAAATATTCCACTTAGACCAACTAATATCGAGGCTAGTGCCGCAAAAAGCCATGGATGTTCGTCCAGCTCATCGACGATTGTTGACAAATATTCCGGCACCAAACCCGCCAAAAAAGAAGTTTCTCCCATTTTTTATGAATAAAGTTACCAATTAAAAACTTAAACAAAACACTAATATCCCGTAATGTGAATAAATTCGTCCAATTTATATACTACATCTCCCGCCTCACAGACGCATTCCGCGCGGCCAACGATCAATTAATCAGAAATTCTAATACGGAAGATATTCGCTAAATTCAAGTAAAGATAACAATAGGACCACAGACTCGCACTGGCAAACTAATCTACACTGAATGAGTACGCCTCTTATGTAAACTACTTCAGCGGCAACTTATTAGAGTTAATATTTAACATAAAGCGGCATTGTTAATAAGTTATCACAAGTGCGTATTTTATTTAATTTAATAACAAATAACAGAAATCTCGCAACCGACGACCACCACGATTCACAACAAAAATAATGAATGATTGAAGCACAGATAGAAGTATTTGAATGAGTCGTTTTAATCAATCGAACGAATGAGTGAACGTAAAGATGACATGACGGTGGAATTTTGCAATGTTGCCAATATTATTTATTTATTTCAAACTACCTATATTATATATACCTATTATATTATTTAATAATAATTTGATTATTCAGTCATTATTAATTTAGTCTGATAAGGTTCGCTAAATGTCGACCCGGTTCTGTGAAGCGTGTCTGATTGCTCTTCATTTATTAAAGGCCGTTGGGCAAAACATAAAGTAACCATATCCATTTGGCTGCCAAATTAAATAAAATCTTCTTTTATAGTAAGTATATCTTGAAAGAAAATTTTAAGCCAATAGGCGTTATCTATTAACCCACACTAGGCCACCGAATTGTGGCCTATCTACCACATTATTTAACATATTCAGACCTTTGCTTAGAAGTCCGCTATTGATAATTTACAAAATTAAATGGAAAAACTTACCTTGATTTTTTATTGAACTTACATGCTGTAAGTTTAACTTTTGTTTTGTTGACGTTGGCTTTTAGCACCATTAAAACTAGACTACATTCCATGCTATTACTTATCTACGTATAACATTAAGTCGTACAGTAAATAATAGGTCAAAGAAACATGAACCAAGTTCAGATAGATTTTACCTTTCATACGTATTTGTATAAGAACAAACCACAAGTCGGCTTATATTATCTTAAAGCTTACTAAACATAAATCAACCGACTGCTCTTTATTTAAAATCCATATAATAGTATTTTTAAAATTGATCGATAAGTTTAAAAACAGCAACATATTTTGAAAAAATAAATATCCAAAAACTACCTACCATGAAAACAAATTTGATTTGTATGTCAGAAGTAATATACTCGTATCGTATAATGGATGAAGTTAAAAATATATAAATTTCTAAATATAGTATTCCTATATTAAATTATCGTAATGAATAATTAAGTACAACCTATGTATGTCTGGTATTTACTAAATAAGTTAAAAAGCTACGAGTTATTTTTTTTCAATTGGAAAGCCAATTCGAAAATAGATTTCCATTTACAGCGTATGGAATTACTCAGACGCTAGTGGCTAATCGCGAAGCTACATGCAAAATATTACATGTTCATCCTATAGGTAGGTACAAACGAAACATCTTGTTAGATTTTCTGTGTCACAATTGCAAGCTGAGACGCTTTGGCAGAAGCCAACTGTGCGCCCAGTTAAAGCAAAATGCCGCACTTATTTTGGCTTGCCAACATCTAAACTACATTCGTAACAGTATTAACGTGGACAGATAGTTGATTAAACAGAATAATAAGTGAATGTGCTATGATAAAGTGATTAGTGTACAATGGATTCGTGGGGAATTCTGAATGTAGATTCTGCTGCGGCAGCAATATCAAGGGATGATACAGGAGCCAGCTTTAGAAGAAAACAATTGGTTGGTATTTCATGAACTGTAAGTTTTTGAAATCTGATGTAAATAATCAAAAGTAATAATAATCACACTATCATATTAAACTAATATTTAATCAAGTAGGTATTTAATTATACGAGTAGTCATAACTAATCATATCTTTTCGCTTGCTACACCTAAAGCTACGCGAGACGAAACATTACAAACTCTTTCAAATCTAATACTAAATTATAAAATTATTTTAATACATGTGAGGTAATAATTTATTTATATTAGCAAATAAACTATGAATAATGTTTTAATTAATTATTTATAAGTAAATATTTATGACTTATTATTATTCTTAGGTACAAAACCTATATATCTGTGTTTCCATGTAGTTAATAATTAATATTAAATATTTACTATTTAATATATTTATTCGAAGTAGATACAAAAATATTAAAATAAAATAGATTAAAAACTAATATAATTAAAAATAAAACTAAACTATGAAATTAAAACTATTCTACAAAATAAACTAAGGGCTTACCACCAGGGAGAGTACCTAAAACGCTCGCCGCATTTCTTCGTTGAATTATAACCGAAATATTCTGTTTTAGGTAGTTATGGCATTTGGGATCGCCACACTCTTGAAAAATTCGTTTACCCAGCTCTTTTATGAATTTGTGGGTATAAAGAGAAAGAAAGAAAAGCATACATAATAAATAAGTGGCATTTAGGATTGAAACAATGGGGGTATATTGTTTCAATCCTAAATGCCACTTATTTACTTATGTATGCTTTTCAAATTGTTTAAATGGGTAGTCTTCAAAAAAATTATCTATTTAATGCAGATTGATGAATATAACAGCTATTGGCGTTTATAGTCAAATTGATATTTTTTAACGGTCCAACTTGCGCTGTTGGTGACATTGTAATTTCAAGGAATAAAAATAAAAGTTCACTGTTTTCTAAATGAAACTTTTATTACCATCGCATCTGTTCGCGGTTTGATGTTCAATGTAATTGAATTTTAAAAATAGATTCGGTATTAGGAATCTACATCTAATTTATGATAAAATTATGATGACACATATTTTCATTAGTTATTAAATCCAGGTGTTAGGTGTTAGTTCTGTAGTGTTCTGGACGAAATAATACATAGGTACATAAGAAACTTTTTATCAATGAAACTTATTTAGATACTAGTTCAGTAAGTTGTAAGCTAGATCAAATATTATTGCAGACATTACACCTCGAAATTTGTGGAGAGTGCCTAAGCAGGTCATTACAATATGCGTTTATATAGCGCAAAAACATGAGAATTAATAGAGATTTAAACATGTTTAACAAGCTGTTTGAGCAGGCAATACCAAAGTAATATAATTGTCAGCCAAAGAGACCTAGTGACAAGTGGCCGTAGGGTCACATGTCATGTTGAGAAGTTGACGTCATGTCCAACTCCTTGGAACCCAAGGAACACATTAGCCAAATTTTTTTTAAGTCGGTCAAGTAGTCTAAGCGTGAAAGCGAATCTAACAAAAACACAAAAAAATGGCTGTCAAATGATTGACTACGACAACGATGATGTACAGATTTCATCATAATTGGTCCAGTAATATAACTAATTGTAAACGTGAAGGACGGACAAACAGATATACTTCCATAGATACATGCAGACAAAGCTTATTTCACATTTACAATATTAGTATGTAAAGTAAAAAAGTTTTATATTGACCGTATCCCTAGTGGGGTGGTCAGAAAGCGCGCTTTGAAAGAAGCGGATGTATATTGAGCCAACTATAGGTCCATCATGACAAGTGGTAAGTTCACAATGTATCTAGAGCGTACCACTCAAAAAATGTCACAAAATAAAATATTGTGTCTCGACCGAGAATCGAACCCAATCGAACCGTACATCTGCGTCTGTATCAACGGTCTTCACCGCTAAATCACGGAGGCAGACAATATTATATTAGTATAAATTTATTATTAAGTTATATTTTAAAAATAATAAGCGACTGTATGTTTTTATTACAATTTTAAATTACTTATAAAATACGACTGTAACATACTAGTATCAATAAAGATCACCTAATACGTGTCAATAAGAATTAGAACGATTCAATATTTAATACAAGTGAAGATAACTTTTTGAAAACCTTTTTTTTTAATAAATCAGTTGTTAATCGCACAAAATAAGTAGGTACTTAGTAATTTTTTTATAAATACTATAACGTTAACAATACTTATAACTTCAGAGCAGATTATAATGCAATTCATAATATCTATTTTAAGCGCACTCTTCCATACCACTATGTTTATTTATTTTTGTTATGTTTGTCGTTGGGATTAAAACATCTGTTGGTATATTGCTTATAATCAAATAGACCCGGTAGAAAATTATAGTGATTGATTTAACGTAATCTAAATTTGTTAAACATGTCCCTAATTAAGATTATATATTAACAAAAAATAGTTCAAAATATTATAACGAAAATGGCATAATTAAAAATACCAAGAATCCTGGCTGCATTCCCACGTTGCACTGCTATAGAATTATTTTGTTTAATAATTAACTATTATAAGTACTTACTACAACATTTATTTGTTATTCTAATGGGCAATATTTTATTGTACTCTACTTTTACTTACTTATACTTACTTACCTGTACAACCCAAACAAAATCTAATATTTACAATAATTGATACAACATGTCATTTCATTCGTTCAAATAATTCCCGCGTGTTACTCAAATGAAAACCTATTATAATTAGTTACCTTATCTTTATTTATAATGTTTTCATTATAAGAAGTTTTAAATAAAATATTTAATTATTTTAGTAATATTTTTTATGTTTTTAGTTTTGATTGTTTGTTTTTGTAAAGTAAACAGTAACTTGTTTCTAGGAAATCTCGATATATTTACCGCTTCAACTCACTCAGCCCAGCCGATTCCAAAATTAAACACACACCCGCTGCGAAAGCGTGTTACGCGGCTAAAAACTTTACACATTCGTGAAAAAACTTTCATTTAAAAACACTGAATTATCCGTTAAAATGTGTTTATAGTGTCTTTGTAGTACTAAAGGGTGGGAAAATATGGATATACCTACAGATGTGTGGGGTCAGTTGGCCCTTGAAGCTAGTCAGGTGTATTTAACTGAAGGAGGCCAAGTCAGAAGCCCATTTGCTAGCACGGTAACCATTTAATAACTACAGATGATTTGTAAAATTTACTTATTTTTTAATTAACAATTACAGGAATTTACCTAATATTATAATAAAACGTTAAAATAACCGCCCTAAATAGATACTAGTTAATTTATTGAGAATACGCCAAAATATAACCGTAGCTATGATAAATATTCCGCATATAGGTCGCCAATAGACGCCACGTATTTGCGTTCAAGGTTCATTTCATACTGTCTAGCGATACATGAAAAATTAAGCAACTTTTTGTAACTAAAAATCTAAACAAAGCCGCCCTATCGATTACGGTGATTTAAACGTTTCAATTATTCGTGAGTATGTATGAATGATTACAGAGTATTGTATATTGATTACACTATATCATTTTTTTACAGACAATAGAAAAACTGCCAGATAAGGTTCTTTTAAATATATTCTCCTATTTATCTCACCGTGAAATATGTCGTATGGCAACAGTATGTAAAAGATGGCGATTAGTAGCTTACGACACAAAATTATGGACACATGTCAGTTTAAGGCCCGAAATCTCCGGATTACATGTTGGTTAGTATTTTGACAAATATAATATGTATGCTATTTTTCCCCCAAATATAGGTAATTTGTATATTTGCAATTAATTGGCAACATTATTTTGTGAAGCGCCATCTACCGAAAATCTACAAAACTAATAATAAATTATTTAAAGTAAGATGTCGCTGAAAAAAATTGGAACCAAATCCAGCAATTTCTGGAGATGGCTATGCCAACTATTGAGGAGTTTGACGTCAGCCTGACTAGACATATGTTTAATCGGGTTGACAAAGGACATCTCTAGAATATCGTTCCATCTTGGCCCAACGGGAAAACACTTCCTAGAGTAGTTCCTGGAGGAGAGCAGAGTAGTCGAACCTACGAAGGGGTTACTACCCCTGGGTTTGTGAGCCAAACTGGCGCTTTTATTCCAGTAACGCCTCTCCATCCCCAACCTAGGCCTATTAGCCATCCGTGTTTATGCTTCCCCACTGTCTGTCTGGCTACCAGCAGAAGGTGAGCTGCTGAGATTCTGCAGGAGAAACCGGGGAATGTTTCCAATGGCAACCCAGACCAATTAGCTATCCGGGCCCGTAGCTCTATTCTGTTATTTAGTCGCATACGTTTTTATATTGAAATCTGTTAACTATATGATACCTATATCACGCTATTAAGGTTGATATTTGCACGGCCGCTTTCAAGGTCGAGCGCTTATGGAGTTATTTTGTAATTCTATTATTTTAACGATATTGTTATTGCTCTTTTTCAGGATCCTTGGAGTCGCTTTTGGCATTAATATCAATAAGATTTGGCCCTTCCTTGCGATACATCGAGTTACCGATAGAATTGATCACACACACAGTTTTACACGAACTAGCTGCCAAATGTCCAAATTTAACTCATATGCTACTAGATTTTAGTACAGGTATGTGTTAATTTCGTAATCTTTTTGTTGTGTTTGACTTGTAAGCGCTTTTTTGTCTTATTTCGCTTTCAAAGAAGTTCAACTTGTGCGCTCAAAATTTAATAAAAAATTGCTTTCAAGTAAAACACGGCGGTTCGCGCCCGCACATCTTTTTTATGTACCTACTACAATGACTTAGAAGTCTTTGACCTACTATTATATAAATATTTATTATTTGATATTAAGCTTCGAGAGTAATTGTCTCCGCCAACAAACTGTGGTTACAGTTTGGCGGGCTATTTAATAAGTTATATGTATTGGAAAGCACAGAGATAGGGAAGTTGGAAAGTAAATACTTAAATGATTGTTTTTTTTTTTTTTTAATTCAGTGTTGAGAGTTCAGTTGTTCAGTTATTGCCGTGATAAGTAAAGAAATGCCACTACGCATGGATTCAGTTACCGGCGACGATTTAAATTCGTTATTATTAAACCCGTGTTCGTGTAAAAAGCGAAGTAAATCAAAGCGAGTTCGCTTTTTAGTAAGTAATTTGCTTTAAAATCAATAAAAACCATATGAAAACACTACTGAAATACCTATCAAAGCGAAATTCAATAAAAGCACCAGCGGCAAGTCGAACACGATTAAAATGTTAGAAAATTGTAACAAAAAAAAATATTTTAAACATTACTGTGCGAAAAATGCAACCTACCCAAATTCTTCTTGGGGTTAACTTTCCAATCGTGGGGTGGAGTAGCACAGTTAGCCCGAATGGAGAACATAATCATTATTCTCTCAGTTATTAATGCGGGTTTGTGTAGAGCGCCTCTGCTTGACGGTTGGCGAGTCGACCCTTAGACATATTGTATCCCAATTTTTTACTTTCATACCAGTGTACCTTATTCCTCAATAAACGCATTTATTATTATTATTATTAAATTTAAAGTAGTTCTGACAATCGATTATAGATGGCGCTGACTAATACTTAGTCTGCGCCAGCCTGGCACCACCTTTTGGCCAAGACCAACAGGGACAAGATCAAAGTCAGCAGAACGTATCGCTCGGAGTGGTTTTTCGAGCGCCGTGGTTCGTGCGTAATTCCGTCATAGCTTGAGATTTGGAGTTGCCTACTATTGAGGAGTTTGTCGTTGGCCTGACTAGACGTATGTTCTATCGGGTCGTGCACGGCCCCTAATGGGAGACCACTTCCCAGAGAAGTACTCCTGGAGGAGAGCTGAAGCAGTCGAACCTAGCCCCCTGCGTTCGGGATACACACGGGCGCTGTTATACTAGTAACGGCGCCCAGAACTAAAAGTGTATGAATGACCAGTGTCCCCATCCCCAAGCCAGGCCTGGACGACCCCACTGTCTGTTTGAAAGCGAATACTTTTTCTACAACTCGATCAAGGTACCAGGTTCGACATAAATTAAAGTTGCGTCATTGAGAAAATAATGCTTGCTTGTAACTTTCAGCAAATGATATCATCCAATTTGGGTTATTTTTGTACACATGTAACGACACTACTATTTAAAAAAAAACGTAGATCCGATAATTTTATTCATAAGATTAATATTATTTTTACTATATATTAATTACTGTGTAATTAAGTTATTTGGATAATAAAATATGTATTTTTCGTATCACTCAAGTCCCTTAGTACCTACTAGAGTTGTCATTCTGATATTTTAAACATTTTGCACACCCAAACGACTACCTACCTAATTAATAATGCCTCAAAACTTAGCTTAACTTTAATTTAACTGTAATTTTTAGTACTGGACAGTATATTTCTTATAAATATATGTATTTATTTATTTAAATCTTTATTGCACAAAGTACAAAGGCGGACTTAATGCCGCTAGGCATTCTATGACAGTCAAACCTTCGGGACAACAAGAGCAATTAAACAATGAAAGGTAGGTGCAATTACAGGCTTAATTAGACAATATAATGACATATATAAATTAATACATACTTACATAAACATACAAATAAATAATATTTACATATCTACATACTAATACTACATGCAAATACATAGATATAAACAATAATAATATACATACATATAAAATAAAATGTAATACTATCTATAACCATATCAAATACAAGTATAATTATCAGCAACGCCAGAAATAAACTAAGTTTATTATGACTTCATGTAGTGTGCATATACAAGTTTTTTAAAGATAGCCCTGCTCGGGGCCTACCGGATTTTTATAGGCAACTGATTCCAGAGGAGCAGAGGAGATGTATATAGGTTAAGTAAAATTGTTATTAACAATTTATGGATTATCTACATATATAAAATATTAAAGCTACTTGACCGATCGGGATGAAACTTTGGGAATATGTTGTGTAAACATCGGCGAAGGTTTCTGACATAAGTACTACTGTTGTCCGATAGGTGGCGCGCAACAGCGCTGATTTGTGGCGCATTCCGACCGAGGGTACATTAATTGACTGTCAGTCGGTACGAAGTTCGCCGGGTCACCTAGTTATTATGTAAAATATAATAATTTATCTAAAAAATGCATATACGAGTATAAGATGACGTCTTTTTTTTTTATTTTGTATATATATATATATATTTTTTGTTCTATACATTTATAAATTATCTGACATATGTATATAATTTCTATACATCATAATTATTAAGTATTTAGAATGTAAACTGACACGGCCTCTTTACAGCCACGATCTTATTTAAGTAGTTTCTAAGTTAGTTAGTTTTACTTGCTTGTAGCAATAATGTTGTGCATAGCCTACATAAATATGGATTATTGCCTGTTTACGGTCCAACCATTATTACCACTTTGATTAGTACATATGTTGTGAAAAATGTATTTATTTTATTAGTTCTGACTGTGTCCAAGTTGTTTCGAGAGAACCAATGGAAATAAATTAATTTGATTTTGATTTTTGATTTTTTAATAACTAAATACAAAAGATGAATTATGTCCAAAACTAATTATCATCACCAGTCTCTTCACTACTAAAATTATATAAACCCTGACTCAACAATGAACACAAATAAATAAATAAAATTAAAAGGAATCGAACCAGGTACCTCTGCGTCCCGACAAACCACGGAGATAGTAAAACTAAAATATTGTTTTAAGCTATGCAACTGCACGACTTTTCCGAAATGCAAGCGTTTCCCACCAAACTGCGGTACCTCTGCATCTGTCTGTCCGAGGTCATCTTCATGGAAGGCTTCATGCGGAAGATCTACAACTTTATCAATGGACTCGAAATATTGCATCTTATTGGTGAGAATCTAACAGTACTATTATATATAGGAAAACCAAAACAGCGTCCAAAACACTCTGGATACTGAAAAAGGTGAAGCGGTTTTTCCCGCCTGCACTAAGACTTATGCTGTATAAAGCCTCTGGGATGGCTCCGCTAAGTATCTTACAGATGGTCTCAATGTCCTGCAGAGGCCGGCAATTCGGATAGTGGACGACACCAGTGTCTAAAACTCTCGAATCACTGCAGCTCTGAGGAGCTCCATAACCTTATCCCTTCTTCTCTATTCCGTAACCGAACCACACGTACAGGTCAAAATATGCATCCACATACAAACCCACTATCCCTACGCGTACTCATAACTTTGGAGACTCTTACATCTGTCGCACGCTGAAGATGTGGAATGCTCTCCCAGCCAGTGTGTTTCCCCACTCTTATAACCTGGAGTCCTTCAAGCGAAGTGTGAAAAAGCATCTTGTTAGGCCGGCATAGTGGTACAGACTGTTGCCGGTCGTGGTGACCGGCGTCAGTTGTTCCCATTCTTGGACCTCGCGTACTGCTTACCATGAGGTGGGCGCGATGTCACATGTCGTATTTAGTATATAAAAAAAAAGTGATCCTTTATAAATCAGCCTATAGTCGGTCGCAAGCCCGAGTCAACATTCTTCTTATCTCTTACCCACACACGATGGACCCGTTACCTGCACGGTGAATCTATGGAATGCCTAAAAATTTGTATTTACATATATCTAATTTAAAACAAAAATAGCCAAAACATTTAAGTAATTTGTTAATAAATAAATTTTCCATTTTTTTAGAGCACAGTCTAACCTTATTATAGGTACTACGTTCGTTCCAGGTACGTACGAGAAGGTGGAAGAAGAAGAGGAGGAGATATATGAGGTCATCAACGTGCACAAACTCAAGTCCGCCACCCCCAACCTGAGGGTCATTAACCTTTACGGAATCAACTTTGTCGACGACTCGCATATCGATGCCTTTAGCTCTAACTGTATTCAGGTACATACTATTCTGTAATCTGTCTAGTGTTGTCCAAAGAGTACTATTACCTATACCTTTCTATTCAGATATTTTACGTATTCTTTTAGTTTAGTTTAGTTAGATCTCACAGAAGAATTGATCAGGAACAAGAACAGCTTTACGCAGTGGAAGTTGGTGCGAGAGGAGTTCCAGCAAAATCTTTGCATCACTTACTGAAAGAATTGGTCCTAAGCAGGTCTGCCGTCAATACATTTATGGTACGAGCTTCCAAGACGGCATTAACAGAATCATACAGTATTTGGTTGGGTAGGGAGAGAAGTAGAATGGTGGATGGTGAGCGTATTATCGCTCAATAAAAAAAAGGAGGCCTCCTTTTCTTAAACCAGCCTATTGTCGGTCGCAAGCCTGAGACACCATTCTTCTCATCTCTTACCCACACACGATGGACCCGGCACCCGCACGGTGAATCCATGGAATGCTTAGAAATCTTCTTGCTTTTTAATTCTAAATTCTTTATTATTTACGTACCGCCATACATTTCCGCCGGAATTCGGTTAAGTCTAAAGTTACAAACACAAGTACAACACATTTGTCCTGCCTGGAGAGTGCTATAAGGCAAGGAACAGAACTGCAGGTTAAATCAGTGTCAAAGGAAATTAAACAAAAGAGAAATTAAAAACAAAAAAACATTAATATTTGCAATAAAACTAAATTAAACACTGTAAAATTGTCAGAAATATATATATAATTATATATATCGGTATGAAGTTTTTATATACATAAGATACTTTTATCATTTAACTAGTAGATATTACTTTGAGTCATAGCTTCTAGTTATTATTATTTTTAAATATTGTTACTTTACTATTGTTAATCTCATACCTTTTAGCTTCTTGTCTTATCTTCTTTAATATTTAATGTCTTTGATTTGTCGTCAGTTGGAGTGCCTGGCTGTTAACTTCTGCAACAAGGTGACGGGCTCCACCATGAAGACGCTCTTCCAAAGATCCCGAAGACTTACCTGTCTACTCATGAACGGGTGCAGTAAGTTCTAAAATACATATTGGATTTAGTTTTATTGTCGCGGTGGTGGCTCGGTTGTAAGAACGTGTACCTTAAATGCTACAAAGGTCGGTTTTAACCCCCCCGGCATGTACCAATGAGAAATACACTTTTCTTACGTACATTTGTCATAGATTTAAAACACCACCGTTCCCATGCCTTGGAGCCGTCGTCGGTCCCGATTACACTAATGCCAACTTGTGGAATCGTTAATAAATTGTCATAAAAAAATGACATCATCGCCAAGCCGTCTGGCCAGCGTGGCGAGTGTAGGCCAAATTCTCCAGTTCTGGAAGGCCCATCTCTAGCAGTGGAGGTCTAGGACGCTGTGTTCTAGGGGCTTTAAACATTAAATTATCAATAATATCTTAATGTTTTAGATTTATTTGAATCTGTTTTAAGCATTTACAAGTGTTTCTAGTTTTATTCTGATCACTTCTAGTTTAGCAATTTCTATGTAAATTAGTTAAAGTTTTTTTTAGCATTATTACATTTACATTACAGTCCCTAGAACACAGCGTCCTAGACCTTCACTGTTGGTGTCACACATATATCTGGAGATTGTGGCCTACAATCGCCACGCTGGCCAATCGGGTTGGCAAGGATCTGATGTCAAATTTTTAAAGACAATTTATTAACGATTCTACAAGTTGGTATTAGTGGAACCAGGACCGACAGCTTAACGTGCTCTCCGAAGCACGGGAACGGTGGTGTTGTAAATTTATGACAAATGTACGAAAGAAAAGATTAAAGATTTTCAAGGCAACGCAAATCTTCTAAAAAAAAACTAGCGATTCTTATCTAAAATCTCCCAAATCCAGGTCTCCAATCTGAGCACGTGATGCAGGTGGAATGGGAGAAGTCTTCGATCCAGGAGTTGGACATTACGGCCACGGACCTCTCCTCAGAATGTCTCATTGATATGGTGACCCGCGTTCAGAACTTGCGCTTCCTCAGCGCTGGACAAATCAATGGATTCAACGATTCCGTGCTAAAAGCATGGATGGAGTCAGGCACTGCTAGGTGAATATTAATATATTTAAAAATATCCTTAATTCCTTATCCCTGCCCCCGTGGTCTAGCGGTTAAGGCTGTAGAGATTTAGATGCGAAGGTGCTGGATTCGATTTCTTATAGAGTTTACAAAAAAAATATGTCGCGTAGGGATTGCGACAGATTAGGATAGGGGTTCAATAAAACCAGCTTTTAAAACTGATATTTGTTATGTTATTGCACATCCCGGAAGATGTTTATTGAACGACTAGCCTGGTAGTTTTCGGCTTCTCCAGCCTCGCCTTGCACTCAACAGAAGTTCTTTGGCGTGAAGTCGTAGGTGGCTGTGAGCTGTCTTTGGAGCGTTTCCTCCTCAGCAGATCGTACGATTTGTAGGGTAGAAGTAGGGTCCTAGAATGGAGAACACCCCAGCTTTTAGTCCAGCAAGACGTGGAGACCAGCTACACCGGCGAAAGTCTTAGTAACACGGAACCCCCCCAGTGCAGCTGACATGGAGAGCAGTCAGCTTACAGTATTGCTACCAGATTATGACACCCAGGGGGTCAGTTGCCATATGAAGTTCTATGAAGATTTAGAAGTATTTAATACGACTAACGATGTTCTTTCTCCTATAGCAGATCAATCCGATTTGACAGCTTGTCCGCGTTTGCGTTACTTTTTGAAACGCCTGCGCAGACGCATGTCATAGACATTCAATATTCATAGACAATTCTCTTTGGCAGGCGTCGAAATATTATATTTAGATTTGTATTTAATTAATTTATTATTATACAGACACCGTCTCTAAATATATTTAAAAACTATTAATTCTTACCTTCTTAAAAAACAAAATCTTTTTTTTGACATATAGGTATTATTATTTATTTATTTTAAATATGCATGTATTTTATTTATTATTTATACACAGTAAGTATATATTTATTATCATCTTAGATGTTTAAACTTACCTTACGTACGTATGTACTTACCTAGGTACCCATATATTTATTAATTTTACATATTATATTTTGATCTTTTTGTGTTAATTTTTCTTACTCTGCACCCATAATATTCTTCTCTCACTCTCCCAAAGGTTAGCTGGTAGAGAATACCTTCATGGTATTATGCTCGCCGTACATGTTTTTATATTTCATATTTTGTGTGCAATAAATAATTTTATTATTATTATTATTTATATTAGTAAGTAGGTATTTTATTGTAGGATTTATTTTAATACAAACCCATTTGATAATAGTTTATTATTTTTTTCATTAGCAATACGATTCCGAAGTCGTAACGCTACATTAAAGAGTGTTTTTTTTATAATAAATGTATACTTGTTTCAGGAACCTAGTAGCTTTGGATGTGGACTCATCGGACAACATATCGGACGACGCGTTGCATCGGTTCCTGTCCCGTCACGGCTGCCAGCTGTGGGGACTTGTTCTTAGCGGAATGCCGCACATCACTGACCAGCTCTGGCAGAGTGTGCTGCCAGTACTTAACAATGCCAAGTAATAAATGTATTAGGAATGTAGTAGACATCCAACAACATATCGGATGACGCGTTGTATTGCATAGCTTCCTATCTAACTGATATAAAAAAAGTAATATTTTTTTTACAGGATTTTAATAATGGGGACTCAAGAAAGGCTCGGTGTTAACATCCACGTTGATCAGGTACCCATTTGTTAATATATCATTAATTAATTAGGTTATAATTGGACGTAGTTCCGCTAAAAGGATCCTACCACATTTAGTTATTTTTTTAGTTATAGGCCATTTAAGTTGAAACTGCGATTAGTCCAACATTTAATACATTTAAAATATGTCAAAATCTATATATTTTAGTTATAGGCCATTTAAGTTGAAATTGCGATTAGTCCAACATTTAATACATTTAAAATATGTCAAAATCTATATATTTTAGTTATAGGCCATTTAAGTTGAAACTGCGATTAGTCCAACATTTAATACATTTAAAATATGTCAAAATCTATATATTTTAGTTATAGGCCATTTAAGTTGAAACTGCGATTAGTCCAACATTTAATACATTTAAAATATGTCAAAATCTATATATTTTAGTTATAGGCCATTTAAGTTGAAACTGCGATTAGTCCAACATTTAATACATTTAAAATATGTCAAAATCTATATATTTTAGTTATAGGCCATTTAAGTTGAAATTGCGATTAGTTCAACATTTAATATAAAATATGTCAAAAACTGTATTTTTTATCTCGATCGTTTATAATATTAAAGATATTATCCTCCGGACCTGTTTGGCATTCATTAGTTTAAATTCTGAAACATTGTGGATTGAATCCTTTTTTCGTAACTACGTCCAATTATAAAAAACTAAAATTAAAATATCAATAATCTAGGCTGTAAGTTTAAGGATTAGAGCTACAATCAATTAGAGAAATGATTAAGCTTGAAATGCTTTTTGGTGCAATCAAAGCAAATTGTCCATGAAATGAAGTGAAATGAACGTTTATTTGCTTGTAAAATACAATACATCAATTGTGTGCAAATTTGTTTACAACAACTACAAAATAATAGATTACCAGCATATTTTTTATTCGAAGTAATATACAACCAGTATAAAAGAATTACAATATAAAAGCTACCTAAATAATAAAATTAAAAATAAACTAAACTATAAATAAAACATGTCCTCTAGAGACGTCCCATCCGAGATAGTCCCAAGGAGACTGGCAACATTTCCCCTCTGTATAGCGAGGCTAATACGTTGGCAGAAATAATTGCCAGCCTTCCTGTCTCCAGACCTTTCTGTCAGCCGCTTTGACAACTCCTTGGCCAAGCGCCTCGCTGACGGTCCCCATGGGCCCATCGTCTCGACCCCAAACGGCGAGATTAAATTATTGAAGAAATAAACCGCAATACAAACAATAACAGAAAATAACTGTAACATAGAAAATAATAACAAACATACCCACTTATAAATAAAATACCAAATGTCATTATATAAAGGGTACCCATATAAAATTAGCCATACTCGTACATCCTGTCGTGGTACTCTTTTAAATTATAAAAAAGTCTTACCAGAAGAAAAGATTTTAGTGAATGTGAAAAAGTCTTGACATTATCACTGCTTTTGATATCAGTGCCCAAGCAGTTAAACACCTTTGTTGCTTTATAATTTAAGCCCGTGTGATAGCCACTATAATTTGGCTTTGGCATGGACAAAAATATTGTCAAAATTTTGCAGCATTACTTTCCTTTCTATTACGATCGTCGTGCTTTGTATTGTAAATATTTCTGATATCTTAATTGATTGATATTATATTGATTAATACTTTAATTATTATACTTAACGCTTTTTGGGATTTTGTTAATTTTTTTTTATTTTTTTAATTGTCTTCAAAGGACATTGTACAGAATACATCAGTCCTAAACACGTAATTTATTTGCATAATATATGTTCATAACCGAGTTGGGGATCATCAAATTCCAGATGCTGCAGAATTTGATGCTTTTTTGGAGTCACTCGCGGCATTATAGCCCAAACACGTCGGGAAAATATAGGAGTCCACAGCGCGGGAAAACCGCAAAAAATAAACTTCAACTTGTGCCCCATATTTAAAGTCCAATTTATGGTTTTCCATAATTATTCACATTGTAGCACATTATTAAACAAAATAACACCACTTTTGACCAATAATATCCACAGTAAATTAATTTACAAAACCATAACTTGCACTTGACATCTCCGCGCAAAATGGCGCGAAAGACTCTTTGGATTTTGTTAATGATAATTTTGTTAAATATTTTACATAGAGAAGAAAGACTAAATATAGTTCGAGTAGCGATAAAACATTGTACAAAGAAAAGCTTTACTTCGCTATGCTGTGGTTTATGCAAGTTTATAGAAACCTTTCATTACATATTTTCTCCAAAAAAACAATAAATTGTGAAATTTGGTGTTTTAATTCGGAGATATATAAAGATATAAAATGCACCACCCGAATAAAAAGCATTCGCAGCAAAATCAGTGACGTCTTTCGCTGTGAAACGTTCCTTGTCTTTGGTTATTCGACACCAATCAAATCAAAAAACGCTTGGAAAAGCTACCTCGGTAAAAACGAAATTAAGTAAAATAAGCGCTTACAGCGACAAGTCAAACACAGTTTTAAGATGGATAGGGTATGAGGAGCCAGCATGTTTGAAGGAACGAATATATGATGCATTATTTTATATATTTATGTTTTAATTATTTGTTTATTTAGTTCCTTCGAAAAAATATATTTTATAACAAATAAATTATTATGCACTGACAAATCGAACCCGGTACCTCCGCGTCTTAACTGCTAGACCACGGAGGCAGTAAGAAAAGTAAAGTATCATCACGACCCTTTCCCTTTTGAGGTGGTCAGAAACCACGCTTATAAATAAGCGGATTCACATTTCGCCAACTTTACTATAGGCCAATCATGACAAGTGGCAAGCTCGCCGAATGTCTCCAGCGTACCAAACTCGAGAAATATCACAAATAAATTAAATACTACTTAAATGTATTTATATTTATATTAATTAATATTTTTGTGTCCCGACCAGGAATTGAACACGATACCTCAGAGTCTAATCCACGGTCTTAACCGCTAGACCACGAAGGCATAAATTAATTTGTATTTTTTCAGTTAATGGACGGTATTGCCAATAATTGTCCCAACTTGGAGCGTTTAGAACTTCGTTGGGATCCCGAAAACCTTCGCTTCTCAGACAAAAGTCAGAAAGCTATCGACATCCTGCGAGTCAAGTGTCTCAAACTCAAGTGTCTGGTTTTAAGGTTAGTTCTAATGGAAACGCATTTCGAACGACATTCAAAGCTTCTTTTTGTTATGTATTCTTACATAAATGAGAATGCCCATTTTTCTTAGAGAAATGGGCCCAATAAAATGTTCTCGTGTCATAATGATTTCTTTTTTATTTCATAGTTAATATATTGTGATTTCATAATCTGTAATTTTGTTTGTTCTCTTCTCCCGATGGATGATGAATGAGGTGATAGGGAAGGCAAAGGGCTCTAGCCCATACAGCCAAGTCTGACGTAATATATCTTTCTTTTTCATGGGTTAATGAGGTCATCATCAGATTCGAGATGCTGCAGAATTTGATGCTTTTCTCGGAGTCACTCGCAGCACCATAGCTCAAACACGTCGGGTAAAATATAGGAGTTGAAGCGCGGGAAAACCGCAAAAAATAAACTGCAACTTGTGCCCCATATTTAAAGTCCAATTTATCGTTTTCCATAATTATTCACATTGTAGCACAATATTAAACAAAACAACACCACTTTTGACCAATAATATCCACAGTAAATTAATTTACAAAACAGTTTTTACTTGCACTTGACATGTCCACGCAAAATGGCGCAAAGGACTCCTAATCTGTAATTAGTTTTATTTCTTTTACCCTAACATAACGACAATTGACAAAAACTTTTTTTACCTTGATAATTAAAGTTTTTATCCCGCTAATTTGAAATTCAGAGTTTTATCTGTAATAAAGTACTTGATCATAATAAAGAACCTAACCTTATAAATAGTGTTTTGTAACTATTTCATACATAAATCTTAATCGATTGACTCTTTAATTAAATAAAAAAAATTTAATGCTGGGGTAAAAGAGATGTTGTAATTAAATAAAAAAAAACACAATTAATTGTTATGATTATTCAATTGTATTTAGTTGAGTCATGCTGCAAAAAAGTTGAGGCCTGGTTTTGGGCAATATCTTTTAGTTAAATGTACGAGTATATATTATTATTATATATTTTTATTGGTATTTGTGTATTAGTATGTAAATTATTATTATGTATGTTTAAGTATTTGTTTTTAGCTAGTATAAAATGCCGCATTAAGTTCGCCCTTGTACTCAACTGTTAAGTTTTTAAGTGCAATAAAGAATTTATAAATAAATAAATAAAGCGAAACAAAGTAAAAAACGCGCTTAAAACTACAAGCCAAACACAGCTACTTTCCCCATGTTCGACTTGTCTCTGTAAGCGCTTTATTTTACTAGATTAAAATATTAGTTTAATTTACATTAACTTACGATAATAAACTGAATACCTTTTGTTTTTTCTTTTGAAGAAGAACGTATTTTACACTACCATAGCACGCGGGTCGGCATATTGTCCGTGAAAAAACCAAATAACCAATTATAAACTGCACGTCAAACACAAACAGTTATGGAACTGGCAATTCATTTTGTACTAATGGATATAGATAGTTGGTACCTAATATAGAGAAGAGAAGACAAATTTCTAAGCATTCCATGGATTCACCGTGCGGGTGCCGGGTCCATCGTGTGTGGGTAAGAGATGAGAAGAATGGTGTCTCGGGCTTGCGACCGACAATTGGCTGGTTTAAGAAAAGGAGGCCTCCTTTTTTTTCTATTGCGCGATAATACGCTCACCATCCACCATTCTACTTCTCTCCCTACCCAACCAAATACTGTATGATTCCGTTAATGCCGTCTTGGAAGCTCGTTCTTGTCAGTTGCATAGAAAAATTGTATTTTTATTACGAAATTTATAATTTTCTGGATATTATGCCAAGTGAGCAGCTTTTAAGTGTACAAATCGAGATTTCTAAGCGAAATCAAAGATATGGTGATCTCAAAATTGCCGTTCTATTAATAAAACCTTTTTTCTTTTTAAAGACGATGTGCGCTTTCTTAATTCTTATTTTAAGGTAGGCAACGTTAATTTAAAATACATTTTACTGTTATAAAAAAATAAAAAAACTACAAAACATTTAAAATGATGCGATAGGTTTAAAACAAGGTACCATTGCCGCTAGCGACAACTACAAAAAGCTTTGCCTGATACGGAGTTCTCCGCGCCATTTTGCGTGGATATGTCAAGTGCAAGTTTTTGTTTTGTAAATTAATTTACTGTGGATATTATTCGTCAAAAGTGGTGTTGCTTGGTTTAATAATGTGCTACAATGTGAATAATTATGGAAAACGATAAATTGGACTTTAAATATGGGGCACAAGTTGCAGTTTATTTTTTTTTGCGGTTTTCCCGCGCTTTCAACTCCCATATTTTACTCGACGTGTTTGAGCTATGGTGTCGCGAGTGACTCCAAGTAAAGCATCAAATTCTGCAGCATCTGGAATTTGATGATCCCCAACTCGGTTATGAACATATATTATGCAAATAAATTACGTGTTTAGGACTGATGTATTCTGTACAATGTCCATTAAAGACAATTAAAAAAAAAAAATTGCCTGATACACCCCATTGGTGTAGCTTTGATTCTCATGCAGTTGGGTTTATTACCGTCTTTTATAATACTTTTTATTCTTTTCCAGTGACGGTCGTTACTATGAAATAGTGAAGGCTAACTTCGAGCGAGCCGACAGAACCACCGTGGTCAGGACTTCCACCAACTGCCGAGTTTCCAATTATTACATACTATCCAATTACAAGGAACTTATTTTTAATTAGATTTCATCATTACAAGCCGGCATAGTGTTAAGTACTTTTGTAATTATAGTGGTTTTCAATCTTTTTGCAATGCACTTACAGTTTTATTATTTATGTCCATGCGCTCTAGCTTATAGCTAAATGAAATGAAAAGAATAAATATAAAAAATAATATTTTTAGTCAGAAACATGGTAGGTAGGTACAAGGATGTTATATGTAATTATATCACATGCTTCGCTATTTCTAGCATACAAATATTTATTTAGTCACATGACTTTGTCGAGCTTAGTGTCTAGGTATTCTTTTGTCGAATAAAAACATTAACCAGCATTTGATTAACTCTTAATTTTAACAGTTTTAATGGCAGCCCCCTTAAGTAACTGGAATCTTATTAAATATCTGTGTTATTATATAACAATTTTAGGTACATTGGGAACTTTTATGCGCTAGAATAATTGGACGCAGTTACGCAAAAAGGATTCAATCCACAATTTTTCAGAAATTTAATAATTAATGCCAAATTTATTAACCGCCTCCGTGGTCTAGTGGTAACAAACGTTGCCGTGAACTCGGGAGGTCGTGGGTTCGATTCCCACAGGGGGCAAGTTGTACATTTTATAATTTGTCTCGGTCTGGGTGTTTATATGTATAATATGTATATATTTACAAAAAAAAAGTATAATATGTAGTTTATCAACCATCTAGTTTCCGTAACACAAGCCTCGTAGCTTACCACGAAAATTAGATGGCGCTGTGTGACCTGTCTGGAAATATTTATTTTATTTATTTAATAAGGCCAGATAAAAACACAGTTTTTGACATATTTTAAATGTATTAAATTTTGGACTAATCGCAGTTCCAACTTAAATTGCCTATAACTTAAAATTAACTATATATAAAACAATATAAATGTCCTAGCTTAACAACTAATTTTGGCTTTCTAAGCTCGACATACTCGTAGGACCCACAACAATGTAAATGTAACAATATAAAGGCCGCGTTCGTTTTATAGCATTTCCAACATTTCGTAGCAACTTCATAAACCAGTGTGAAATATCGTTTTTGTTAAGAAATACCACTTTTTTTAACAATGCTAACATTTCTTTTAAAAAACGAGCGGTGAGGCTACTTTTTGACAAGTATGACAAGTAACAAATAATAACAAATCAATTGACAATGTATATAAGTAGTATAAACTATAAATTATACAACAATGTAAACAAACCATTTCTCATGTTAAATGACATCTGTCAAAAAGTAACATCAATAACCCTCCTTTCAACACGGTACTGACATACGAAATTAGCATCAAATGTTAGAATTTTCATTAAACCACAGAGTTAAGGAAGCAGAGACAACATATTATTTAGTCGTATAACCATATAAGTTGCGCTTACTCATTCTCATCGCAAAGATCATATAGCTATCTCACTTCCTCAGTTCACATACACACTGCATAAACGAGCAACCGTGGCATTTTTTCATTGAAACCATAGACTACAAGGCAATTGACAGACAATAAAGTAACAACAGCGAACTCAACCATCTCGACTTATTATTGTAATTATTCATTATTTAACTAAAATTACATCTTGAAAATTTTACTAAATCATGGTCTAGTGTAGTGCTTATATGTGCGACAGTGCAAAACATAAAAAAGTGCTAGGAATAACCTTCCACAAGTAAGTTTTAAATGTTGACACCATGCATTCAAACACATAATTCAATAAAATTAGTGATTATTCTTGTAATTTCAAAATATGTGAGAGACAGAAGATATATTTCATTGTATTCTAACGAAATTAAAATAATAATCTTACAATTTTTGTTGCTTTATTAGAGAAAAACGTAAAAATTGTTGCAAAACAACAACATTGACAGTTCCATCAACACAGGGTCGGATTTGTAAAATTAATAATTTTTATATTATTTTTTTACCGTTTTATTGTTGTGACCGCCTCCGTGGTCTAGTGGTAAATCCTATGGAATTGTATCCACAGAGTGCCCGCAGTGCGTAGATTCGATTCGTACCCAAGGCCAAAAATATATTTACGTTTTTCGCTTAGGTTGTCTGGGTGTCCATACTAATATTATAAACGTGAAAAAAGCTTTTTATGTATGTATGTATGTATGTTTGTCCGTCTTTCACGCCTCTATTTATCATCACAGCCCTTAGAATACAGAGACCTAGACCTCCACTATTGGAGATGGGTCTTCCAGAAATATTTCTGGAGAATTCGGCCTACACACGCCACGCTGGCCAGACGGATTGGCGAGGGTCTCATGTAAATTTTAATGACAATTTCTTAACGATTTCACAAGTTGGTATTAGTAGAACCGGGTTAATTAGTAAAAAAGGTTGTTTTTTTTTTTTTTTAAATATTTCCAGACAAGTCACACAGCGCCATCTAATTTCCGTGGTAAGCTATGAGGCTTGTGTTACGGAAACTAGATGGTTGATAAACTACATATTATACTTTTTTTTTTTTTTTTGTAAATATATACATATATACACCCAGACCGAGACAAATTATACAATGTACAACTTGCCCCCGGTGGGAATCGAACCCACGACCTCCCGAGTTCACGGCAACGTTTGTTACCACTAGACCACGGCTTAAAGTGCTCTCCAAGGCACGGGAACGGTGGTGTTGTAAATCTGACTAATGTATGCAAGAAAAGTGTATTTCTCATTGGTACATGCCGGGGTTCAAACCGACCTTTTTTGGATTTTAGGGAATGCATTCTATCAACCGAGCTACCTTTTTGGCCTTTTTGGTTTGGTTTCTGTCATTTCTAGTACTCAAACCTCAGTTGCTCCAGTAGAGACTTTTGATCCATATAAGAAACAGGATCGATCGGCATAAAAACAAAAGTTTTTGCTGACTAGATTTTTCCAAAATCTGTGAATGAAGTTCAGAATATCTCAATAAGTTATGGATGGTCTCCTAGGAACGTTTTCCTGTAACTATAACGGTTAAGATATTTGCCCTTACTGTCCCGTCTCAAAACTCCACCTTGTATAGATACAATACTTAGATTTATTTCATACTTACAAAACATTTATGGAAGTTAAGTTATAAAACAATAATTATTATTTATTTTTCAGAATAATATGAGAGCGGTAAAAAAAAAGTACTTTTTTGGATAAAAGAAAAGAGACATGTTTGAAATTTTAAATAGGGTATAAACATTACAGAAAACTCCAAGCAACTTCAACCGCATTACCATCCGGTTGTCTCGTCATAATTTTTACGTTCCCCCCCCGACCATTTAGGGCCCATTCGGCCGGTACAGAGGGGTTCGGTATCTCTTCGAGACCCAGATACCACTCGCCATCCGGTCCAAAATTAGCGTGCCATTGCTTTGAATAATATATGTAAGAAAATATAAATAAACGATTTTATTATATTATGTTGTATTTTTTAAAAAACCATATAGCTAAAAATACTCATTTCATTATTTTAATCGTAGAACACAAAACCTATCTTCCGAAGTGGGCTTTATACACTGATTCAGGACGGATTTGTGAGCGATATGCATAATTATACTTATATAATAATATTTTGACATTTCGCAAATGAGTGCGGTCCTGTCTTCTGTATTAGTGTGCGAACATTACTTGTGTGTGAGAAATGCCACGCTTTGACCGCAGTTAGATCACCTCTGCTTCCCTATCTCTGTGCATTAAACGAACGACTTGTGCTAACTTCATGCTAACAATTCTTAAAACGAACGCGGCCATAGTTTCTTTCAAAACCTAAAACTATTTGGCTCTTATGATAAGTTACAATTTATTATGTAGGTAGGTTTGAAGATAGTTCGACTTTTTGCTGTAAGCGCTTTTTTACTTTATTTAACTTTGAAAGTCGTTCGATTTGCGTTTTCATTTAAAAGCAAAATTTAGTATAAAAAAGCGAGCTTGCTTTCAATTCGAACACATTTACAAATCACGTGGCGTGCATCAAAATACTGATTATGGATTATTTTAACATCCTTTCTGCAACATGGTCGTGTTATAGCCAAAAACAAATTAAATAAATCGTAAATCAATATACTTTTTGGTCTAGGATAATTAATTTAACCCAAATCTCCAAGCACGCTTTAAGTTGAATTAAAATCCCCAAATAATAATAATATTTATTTTAAAATGAATCAAAATTTTATCCGAGTCGAAGGACCAGAAATTAAAATTATGTTATTTGTTTGTAGATGTACTTATTTAATTGAGATAAATCTTATTGTATTGTAAAGAAATATTTTTGTAATTTTAAACGATCCCTTGTGTTGTAAAGGCGTGTTTACATTTTGTTTGCTATTAAAGTATTTTTGTATGTTTATTAAAATATAGTTTTTGTTTGTGAGTTTTATTTAATTATACTCTAAACTACACTACTAAGAAGTAAATTATCATCACGACCGTGGTCAGAGGCCTTTAAAGAAGCACTTAGCCTTCACATTTAGCCAACTTACTGGCAATCTCGTTGATGTCTCAAGCGTACCAAACTCGAGAAATATCATAAATTAAATATATTTTTGTGTCTCGACCAGGAATCGAACTCTGTACCTCCGCGTCTAAATTCACGGACTCAACCGCTAGACTACAGAGGCAGTCGCTACTATTTAACCATAAATATATACCTAGTAACAATGAGTTGAGCGGTGGTGGTCGGTTGTAAGAAAGCTGTACCAATGAGAAATACACTTTTCTTACGTACATTTGTCATTTATTTACTACACCGTTCCCATGCCTCGGAGAGAACGTTAAGCCGTTCGGTCCTGGTTCCATTAATACCAACCAATAAATTGTTATTAGCAAAGTGACATCAGAACCTCGCCAACCCGTCTGGCCAGCGTGGCCGGTATAGGCCAAATTCTCCCGAGTTTTTTGGAAGGCCTATCTCCAACGGTGGAGTTCTAAAACTTTGTGTTCCAGGGGCTGTAATGATGATGATGAATCAATTAAGTTTTATTTGCAAAATTTTAGCATCACTTATTGAAAGAATTAAGCGTAAACAGGTCTGCCGTCATAAATTTATGGAAAATTGCCGTTCTATTAAAAAAACCTTTTTCTTTATAAAGACGGTGAGCGCTTTCTTTATTCGACTTTTAAGGTTAAGTACGAAGTAAATTAATATACATTAAATATAAATTAAAAGCTGCCTAAATAATAAAAATAAACTAATAAATAAAAATGTCCTCTAGAGATGTCCCAGCCGAGATAGTCCCAAGGAGGCTGGCAACATTTCCCCTCTGTATAGCGAGGCTAAGTTTAATGTTGAGTTAAATTAAATTTTTCTGTTATAAAAATAAAAAATCTACAACATTTAAAATGATGCGACAGTGTAAACAAGGGACCATTGCCGCTAGCGACATCTACAAAAAGCTTTGCCTGATACACCCCATTAGAATTATATTTTTAAAAAATATATGAAAAATCGCGGAATATTAACCAATATTCCAATTAGTCAAATTTCCATGAAAAAAACATTTTCGTTTAATCGAAACATGATTTTTGACACGGTATTTCCAAGTTTCTATCAATTTTAAATATCCTAAAATTATTTATTACATTAAACCAAGGTCTTTACTATGCATATAGTTGATATTAATATCTAAATTATCACTTTAAGTATGTATAACGAAAACATGGCTCATGGGCCGTCTTTGCATGTTTTTTGATGACGCGCATACGCGTTAATGGCGCTGAATGGGTTAAGTATCCTACCACCCACCTGGCTACGCTAGTGTACGTTGGAGTTTTTTTCATGAGTAGGTAGGCCACTCTTTCCCCAATTAGTTACTATACTCGCCCCGTGTTGACTTGAAAGTTGTTCGACTTGGCGTTGCTTTCTGGTTTTCATGCACTTTAATCAAAATTCGGTAAAAAAGCAAGCTTTGTTTTCAAGACGAACATAGCATCTTTGAGCAGAATGGTGGATGGTTAGCGTCTTGTCGGTCGCAACCCCGTGACACTATTCTTCTCCTCTCTCTTTCACACTCATTTACACACAAACGTATATCTTCTTCTAATAGAAAGCAACCCCAATCCAAGGTAGTAAAAGGATTTAATTAATACGACAGATATCCTAAAATAATATACTTTATTTACAGTTTTTTTTGAAAAAATTTTTTTTTCTCTAAAATATTTAAAAATACATTAAGTTTACAACATTTATCGAAATTGCCTTAAATTCCTCATAGTATCCACCTTTGTCGCCAAGTCTAAGGCTGAGTTGCACCAAAACTCTGTGAATGTAACGATTAAAGTTAAAAATGGCGTCGAATGTATCAAGTTTTATTTTCAAGGTAAGCCGTCAGCTGGTACTTTTGACGCAAGTTTTAACTATATTGATGCAACCCAGGCTAAACTCTCCGACCTGCGGGGTGAGGCGGAGCACATTCGTTTTCACTATGGTATCGACTAACGTTCGTTTAATGACAGCATTCCGCCTAGTTTTTGACATTTCTGACAGACGTAATCGATATTAGTCGATTCGTTTGGTCGATTGTGCACTCCGCCTCACCCCGCTGATGGTAAGCGATATGCGAGGTCCAAGAATGGGGTGTGTCACTAACTTTTTATCACGATAGATGGCGCATGATAGATGGTACCTAATATAACTGTCAGTAGCATAGAAAACTTGTATTTTTATTACGAAATTTATTATTTTCTGGATATTATGCAGAAGTGAGCAGCTTTTAAGTGTACAAATCGAGATTTCCAAGCGAAAGCAAAGGTATGGCGATCTCAAAATTGCCGTTCTATTAATTCAACCTTTTTTTATTTTAAAGACGGTGTTCGCTTACTTAATTCGTCTTTTAAGGTAGGTAACGTTAAGTTAAAATACATTCTTCTGTTATAAAAATGTAAAACTACAAATTTTAAAAAATGATCCGTCATAGGTGTAAACAAGGTACCAATGCCGCTAGCGACATCTACAAAAAGCTTTGCCTGATACACCCCATTGGAGAAACTGACACCAGCCACTGACGACGGACATCAGTCCCTACCACTATGCCGGCGTTCTGTGAAACTATGTTAATATTATAAAATACGCGAAAATAGGCATTACAAATAGTTTTATTATAATAAAATAACACTTAAAGTGTATTTTTTCTTTTATTAATTATGAATTACACATTTTGTTAACAGGATGAGAGTTTCAAAATTTTTCGCGCCATTTTGCACGGACATGTCAAGTTTTTGATTTGTTAATTGGTTTACTGTGAATATTGTTAGTCAAAAGTGGTATTATTTTGTTTAATAATGTGCTACAATGTAAATGTGGAAAACGATAAAATTTGACACTAATATGTGGCACAAGTTGCAGTTTTTTTTGCGGTTTTCCCGCGCTGCAAACTCCCATATACCAGACGTCATCAGCAACATCATGACAGCCCCTAGTCCTAGACTGTTGGAGATGGGCCTTCTAGATAATTCTTGAGGATTTACACTCGCCACGCTGGCCAGACGGGTTGGCGAGGTTGTACCAGACATTGTTTGAGAGATATTGACGCGAATTACTCCGCAAACTAAATTCTGCAACACTTGCAATTTCATAAAATCATCATCATCATCAGCCTGTGTCTCTCCACTGCTGGATATAGGCCTCCCCCAAGGCTCGCCATTTCACACGATCTTCCCGCCATCCAGCCCCAACTAGCGACCTTTTTCAGGTCATCCGTCCATCTGGCGGGTGGTCATAGCGACTCTGTATCTTTCCGTACGTGGTCTCCACTCCAGAACCCGTCTACTTAACGGTGATCGGTTCTGCGACAGACGTGTCCGGCCCATTGCCACTTCTGCTTAATAATTTTGAAGGCTATGTCGGTAACTTTGGTTCTCTCACATAGCTCTCTCCATAGGTGTGGATCAGACCCACTGTCAGTGTCCACGTCTCTGCTCTGTACGACAATACTAGAAGATTGCATTGGTTTAAAATGTATGTCTGATAAGAAAATGTGGCGCAACTTCCTATTACGTTATATACTATTCCCAACTATGAACAAATAATATGAATAAATTACGTGTTCAGAACTAATCTATTACGTACAATGTACTTTAAAGAAACTTAAGAAAAAAAAATATTGTGATGAAATATCAAACTACTTACAATTTTACAAGACAACGATTAAACCCATAATTGTCGTAAGACGCAAATTTTACGGGCCGGTAATTCAAAGACTGACTAATCTTAGATTAACTTTAACAATGAAGTCAAAAACTTAATTATTAGGTCAAAATTGAGTACTAAGCCTAAGATCTTAGTCTGATTTTATAACGTAGTTTAGCAGTCGAGCAATTCTTTAATTTGGCAATTCTGGATTTAAAGTGATACGCAATCACTTCTAGAATCTAATCTTTATACAACTAGGACTTTTAAAACATAAAGCTTTTTTATTAAAATTAATATTCACGTATTTTTGGTACTTAATTATTACTTAAGTATTTAAAAAGCAAATTCATAAGTAAAAATTAAAAAGTAACAATTAACCAAATTAAATTAACATTATTTTTACTTAAGCAATAATTGACCGCCTCCGTGGTCTAGTGGTAACAAACGTTGCCGTGAACGCGGGAGGTCGTGGGTTCGATTCCCACCGGGGGCAAGTTGTACATTGTATAATTTGTCTCGGTCTGGGTGTTTATATGTATAATATGTATATATTTACAAAAAAAAAAAGTATAATATGTAGTTTATCAACCATCTAGTTTCCGTAACACAAGCCTCGTAGCTTACCACGGAAACTAGATGGCGCTGTGTGACCTCTCTGGAAATATTTATTTATTTAATTAAGTGCCAAAAATACGTTCGAGAAACTGGCTGTTAGGCTGGAATAAGTCTCTATAATTGTAGCATATAAAGATAAAAATGGCGTCGATTGTATTTGCTGACGGCTGGCCTTTAAAATAAAACTAATACATTTGATAAATTCGACGACAATAAACATTAATCGCAATAATAACAGATGCCTTCAATAACAGAGACTTTATTTTGGTGCAGCTCAGCCTTAAGGCGGTATTCCATTGCAGTGCAAGTACTTACGGCCCGCTTTAGATAAGTGGCTTTATTTGTCTTCTGAAATTTCCATTGTAGCGTATGCGCATGCTACGCACGAATAATGCTGACCCACGCCTGAAGCACACGTGTCGGTTTCTGTCGTAGATTATGCACCCACGCTACACAGCAAAATGTTCCGCGACAATCCGAAACGGCCACGCGACTTTAATTCGTCACCCAGCAACGAATTCATGTGTAGAGTTGTGTGGAAAGCAAAGTGAACGTGCGCAGCGTGTCAGTGCTGAGCAATGGAATAACGGCGTATGCCATCGATCAAGAATGAACTAGATTATAGGTGACGGCCCTGAAAACGCCGGAAGAAATATCAGTACTAAATCATCGTGTGCTGATATTTCCGACAGTACGTTTCAACTACGGCCATCGTGAGGACGTGTTAAAATGCAGAGGACTGTCGAGGCAATTTAAATTTGTTTAAATTAATTAGGTTGATTTTGTGATAAATATTTAATATCATTTATTTATCGTATATTATTAAGTGAACGAGATAACATGTACGTAGAGGGCCGATTGCCAGTTTCTCGCAGTAATTTTGTATTAATCTAGTTAAATCCTTGATCGTAGGCTTATGCAGTAATTTTAAAAATAAATACTAGTACATCTACTGTAAGATATCTCGCAGTATTTTTTTTGTTAATTCGAAATTATCATATATTTTTATCTGATGTCGACAAATACATTTACATTTGTAAAGTGACAATGGGACAACCAACAGCTTCAGTTGCCTCGGTAAATAAAGTAATTCATACGTATAATTAAATACGAACCAAAATAAAACGCATATAAAGCCAAATATTTTAAATATTGTCTAAATGAGTCACCATTAGTAGCGGCCATGTATAAACGAAATAACGCACAACATACAAGTCTTCGCCATGTGTTTAACTACGATTAATTGTAACCTATAATCTAGGATGAGTTACTATCGAACCACCGGCCCCGCAGAGCGTCACAGATGATTCTGTCAAACATGCGCCAGCGCAGGTTACATTTTCCTTTAAATTTCAATAAACTAAAGTGTCATGTCACTATAATAATCACATTACGAGACAAGCGCGGAAACACGAGACGAAACACTTCCGCGCCAAAACAAATCACAGGTATTTAAAAAGAACGAAAAATAATTTACTATACACAAAGAAGATTAAACGGAATAATGACTGGTTAAGTTGGCCTATTCAGCTGGAGGCGGTCATCTCACGGCGTCTCCCAGCACCGGCTCGGGCGGGCCGACCAGCACCGCCGGCTCCTGTCCCGCCGCCTGCAGTCCCGGCTCTTCCAGGACCAGGTTCTGGTTGTTGCTGTTCTCCTCGTTCCCGACCTCCGAGCCTTCCTTCTCGCTCTCCGTCTTGTACATAATGTCGTGACAGAGCGGGCACCGGTCCTGAACGTACAGCCACTTCCTCAAGCAAACGCCGTGGAAGTAATGGTTGCAGCGGGTTATCTTGGCCGAGTGCATCTCTTGGTAGCAGATGGCGCACACGTCATCTAAATGATCCAACTGGTCGAAAGAAGCCTCTTTGAGCGAGTTGATTTTGTTGACAGCGGTCCTCCTCTTCATGAACACGGACCATCCGGCGCGGGCCTCGCACCAAATGTTAAAGTAGGCATGAATACACATCATCACGGCACGTATGGCTCCGCCAGATTCGAAAAGCAGGATCCACGCGCCGTTGAAGAACAAAAATATTCCGAAGCAGAATTCTATAGTATTCCCGAACGCTCTGATATAGTAGACGTAGTCGTCTAACTGTTCCCAGAACGTGCTTCTGTATGCGTCGACTAGAAATAGTGAGTATATCATCAGACTGACAACCACCTTGACTATGACTTCGATGCTAAAAGCGCTGACGGCCAGTAACCATGTGGATATGGTGTGCTGAGACCACAGGTACACGAGGAGCGAGATGGGAAAGAGAATGAGGAAGGCGCACACCCCCAGCGCTCGCACGTGTCTGTGAGTGCTCGGGTTATGAGACGCGCTCAACGACATCAACATAGGATTAACAATATTATGCAAAAAGTGCAGAAGCGCCGTGAACAGTAAACAAAAGTTCCTGCACAGCCGAACGAATCTCTTCTCCGGATTCAACCCCGTCAAACCTGTCTGCAATGCGAGTATATAAAACAGTATCGCGGATACCGTTCCTATACTCTTGTCGTCTCCTTCTTCGGTCAACAAAATCCATTGAAAAAAGTTCCCAATGTAGTGACAGAAGAATGAAATCACCGACGTCATACCGAGCACCGCCGTTATGGTCTCGCATCCTGTGACTAGCAACGATTTGGCCATCGAAGCCAACGACTGTAAAGCTAACAGTGTGGATATTTTAAATACCTCTTCTGTTTCCTCGTCATAATTGTCCATCACCAATAGTATAGCTTGCTCAGCAGCTCGGATCACCCAGAACACTCGGAGCACGCATGGCACGTTTAACCTCAACCATTCCGTTTCTACCAGTGCTGATAATCCGTAGTTGCTGACAAATAATCTCCCATGTTGGTAAGCTCCATAAAACACGTGGGCTACGTTGTACGCCGAAGACCATAGGACGTATTTGACGAGAAGCAGCGGCAATAAAGCCGCGAACACTGGCGAATGTTGAAGTAGGTTGTGAGAAACGGGAAGCATCGCCAGGAATGACGGTGCCATGAAACTCAGGGGCAGTAGCTTCTGCACGCCTGGGGAGCGAGGTCCTAGGTGAACATTTCTGAATATTATAGCCAATACGAATTGCGCAGCGAAGATCTGCATGACTAAGAAGCCGGGTCCTTCTAAATCGAGTAGATTATCTATGTTTAAGTTGAGTAAGTCTTCTAGGATGCTGGTGTTGGTCGATCCGTCTGTTAGAGATTGTATTTGTTTGATGGCAGACGCGTTGATCCAGTAGGAGATGAGTACAAGTCCAAAAGACATTAGATACAAGTAGACTATGATGAGATGCTTGGTGTACAGCACGAATACGCACAGCGATGTCAGGCATCCTGGAACAGAAACAGAACACACATTGTTAAACGGTCGAAGGAAATAAGACAAAATTAGGAGGTAGATAAAGATTGGACACAGCTATAATAATGCAGGAGACAGGGTTTACCAAAACGCACCACCATTTTGGTGGCAAAAGTATGATCATATCTCAAATTTTCGTACTCAGTTAAAGTGGAACCCTGAACAATCTTAAAATCTAGTTTCAAAGTTTATACGCACAGACTGAGACTTGACAAAGAAGCATTAGGAACACAATACAGTAGAAGGCATAAGACCACAAAACTATACAACTAATTATTTAAAATAATTACCCATCAAAGGCATGTTAATAAATTCTGACAGTTTATAAAAGCATTGCATGTGCACATGTTTTTTGGAGATAGTACTGGAACTGCATTGTAAAGATTTGAAATTAAAAAATGTTTTGCACTCATTTCTGTTGTGTGTACCTAATAATAATAATTATTATTATTTTGAAAAAGGAATCTTAATTTTGTTTTAAACTCACTTGGTTGTAGTCTAGTTATAATCTCAGGTAGTTTATTGTATAATGTAATTTTCACGGCAAACCTTGCTTAAACGTTTTTCTCAAACTGGTTTGCCTTACATAGATTTAATTTTTGTTTCATAGGTTATACTTAGTCAAACTAGAGATTTTTGGAAGCTCAATAGCTTTCGCATGAAACTCCCGTAGGTAACTATATACAGATTCGTTTTCTGTGTATGCAGCCCATCAGTGGAACAAATTAGCACTGGCAATTAGACACGCACCTCCTACTAGATATGTCCTAGGAAATTACCCACCAATTCAAATTACATCACATCGTGGAGTGAAACTACTGAATATCGTGCGCCGCTCATTTTCCTTGCACATCTGTGGTGGGTGGATAAGTCTAATAACATTGTTCTAAATACATAAATAGACCATTGAACTGCAATGTGAACGGTAACCGGACAATAGTTAATTAATTAAGTAATTCAATTAAAATGTGACAATTAAAATCAATGTACTAGCGGCTATTGTGCTATTTTTGTATGCTTGCTTAATGAAGCTATTATAATAATAATAATAAACTTCATTGTTTAAAAAAACTGTACAATATACATTTGAAACAGTTAAAAGAGATTGCCCAAAACCAGGCCCCAACTTTGTTGGAGCGTGTCTCAACAAAATATAATTCAATAATCATATCTTTTTATTGTGTTTTTTTTAATTTTAATTTCAAAATCTGATTTACCCCAGCATTAAAATATAATAAACACAATATATTAACTATCAAATTGAAAAGAAATCATTATGGACGAGAACATTTTATTGGGCCCATTCCTCTAACAGAAATGGGCATTCTCATTCAGTTATTTATTCGAAGAGAGGACAGATACAGGCAACATAAGCAAACATAGAATAGAAGCAATTAAAATTATACCCGCCACCAGAATATTTCTCACTGTGAACAACAGTGCACTCTTTGTGCGATACAAAATTCGTAAAATATCTCCTTGGCCAGGTATAAAAGAAAACAACTGCATTGTATGTGTTTGAATGCATTAAAACTGTTAGGCGAACTCCGAAGCAAACTGCCCACTCTTTACGAGCTAAACCGAAAGTGGCAGCTTCTTGATTTTGGCTTTGAATTGATCAATGCTTTGTATACAATTGTAGCATCCTCTGACTCCCGAACTATTTGTGTGTGTTTCAGGAGTCAGTGTCTTCCATAAATTTTTGTGTGTATTCCTTTGCTCATTTAATTTTCTTTTTTGAGATTCACAAACAGTAACACATAAATATATGTGATTTAAATAAACAAATTGTTAAGTGCGTTTACAACTACGTAAACCACAAACAATATAAACGAATAACGTCAGATAGTGGAGTACAATGGTTATCAGTTCACCCACATAGTGGTGATTTTATCTTTGGGAGTGAGGTTTAGCACAAACAGCTGCCCGCTGCACATCTACTGCTCAAAGTGGACTCCACAGCTGATTGGTTCGTGCGAAATTCCGTCATATCTCGAGATCTACTATGAAGGAGTTTGTCGTTGGCCTGACTAGACAAATGTTCTTTTGGGCGGACGACGAACTTTTAAAGTATCTCCAGAATATCGCTCCGTCTTGCGCTTGGCTCCCCAACGGGAGACCACTTCCTAGAGAAGTGCTCATAGAGGAGAACTAAAGCATTTTAACCTAGACCCCCTGGGTTTGTACCATACGGGCGCTGTTTTACCAGTAACGGTGCCCAGCACTAAAAGAGACAACGAACATTTTAAACATTTCCAGAATATCGCTCCGTCTTGCACTCGGTTCCCCAACGGAAGGCTATTTTAATGTAATTCATTCACTTTTGGTTACTGGTATAAAACAGGCGCTTTTGAGATGAGAGAATTACCGGCAGGTATGACCCTATTCCCAACCCAGCCTCATTAGCCACCCGGGCCTGGACGACAACGACCTGCCTGTAGAACTACTGCAGTTGGATGAGGGTTTAAAGGGTGCGTGCAATGGAAAGGCTTGGGAGTGGCTTCTAAATCCAGGAGTTAAGACAAATGCTGATAATAAGAAAGAGTTTATAACGCAACAAGAATAGAGCATACATACAGCTAGTTACAGAAAGCTGATTATCTTTTGACATTTTTAACGTATGCCTATGAGGCCACTTAATTGGCTGAAATAATCAAAGTGACAAGCTAACTACCAATCACGTGGCGTATATAAAAATATTGATTATAGATAATTTTGGTCTCCGTTTCTGGAACTGGCAGATAATCCACCACGCAGGCCTAGTGTGGCGGATGTCATTATTTTTTAATTGAAGATGTGATTGCGTTTAGCCTCGAACTCGCATAGAATGCAACGCTAAGGCCGAAGGTAAATTAAATATACATATTAATAAGAGTTTCATAAATCGATTGGAGCAGTAGAGTATATTGTAAAAAAAATACTCGGGCCTAATGTTGTCAGAGCGAAATAAAAAGTACCTAAGAAATATCTACACGCGCGCGGCCATCGACTATTTGCTGAGGAGAGTGCTTGTACACACCTACTCCTGAGTGCCCCCGTTCCTGTGCAATCGGTTTATTAAACAAAATCGTGCAGTCCGATGAGAATTTGGATGTGCGAACACAATCATATTCACATCAAGGGATGTGGAAAGTAAAAACATTACGGAAAGTAAAGTACTTGGAGCCATATTAATTCGCACATCTAGTCACTTATCCTTGTTTGATTTTTTTATGAAATATGTATTGTTTAGACGTAGAATCTGTAATGCACATTTTCATGGAAATAAATAAATAAAAATCGTCTTTTCCACATCCATGTGTGTTTCCACAGTTTTGGAGAAAAGATATAGGTACACGACGCAGTTACATTTGAAAAAAAAAAACCTATTCCAATAGCAAAAAAGCACAGTACCAAAATTAGGAATAAGTCTTAAGCAAGAGTCTTCGGAGACTCTTGGTATTGGCATCGCTACCATATCGATGGTCTTGCTCTTGGCCACGCAAAAAAGTAAGACGTAAGACCGTCCCGTAGGTACCCGTCGTGAATATTGAGTTACCAAAGACCGTAACCAATCAACACGTTGAGATTTCATAATTTATTTTGATATATTTTTTGCCTTTTGCAATAAGGAAAAATTAAAACGATAAGTCTAAAATTAGATTATAATTACATACTTTTGTGGTTTTACAAACATGTAATTTATAAATAAGGAAATGCCCTTACAAATGGGGGTTATAGTAAAATATTGTTCATCTGCAATGTACATAGTACCTAGAAGATCTGTATATAATATATTTAAGGCTATACAGTATTTAAAATAAACTATCTTAAAACTGAAACATAAAAGAATAGCCACACATTTAATTAAGTCCCAATAAATATATCTATTTTAATGTGTGTTTTAAGTTTATTCGAATTATTATGTAGTTATATGTGTATGTATGTATTATGTATATATGAGTATATGTAGGTTTATATATGATGTATATTAAGTAGTATATGTATTTGATATTAGGTTAAGTATTAGTTATAGCAAAAACTGTCTCTTTTAACTCTTATTTTTGCACCGTCTCATATTTCCATTTAATATCTCCTTTGTCCCCAAGGTCGACTGTCAGAGAATGCCTAACGGCATTACGCTTCGCCTTTTGTACATTGTGCAATAAAGTTTTTAAATAAAAATAAATAAATAAAATATTTAGAATAAATGTTATCCTTCCTAGAATTTGATCAGTTTTTTTTTAAAGTATTCGATTTCTTGTCTTTCCTTAAGTTTGACATTATTTTCCGAAATTTTATCCTTATAAGCATCACTATCGCTAGAGTAATGCACGATTATTATTTTGTTTAAATAAAAATCAGCATGGAAAATTATTTCGTTTTAAGATGGTAAGCGGTACGGGAAGAATGGGAGCAACTAGCGCCAGCCACTGACGACCGACATCAGTCCCTATCGTTATGTCGGTCTATCAATAAGCTTTTCACACTTCCCTTAAATGTCTCCAGCAGCCCTATTCTGTTACTTAGTCGCAAACGTTATATAATGGAATCTGTAACTGTATATATATATCAGGCTATTAAAGTTGATATTTGCACGACCACTGTCAAGGTTGAGCGCTTATAGGGTTGAGAATTGAATAATATTTTGTAATTATGACGCAACCTCTGACGTAAATAACGAAATCCACTAATAACATTTGCGACTAAGTATCAGAATAGGGCAGCAGGTTATGGGAATGGGAGATCATTCTACTATATATCGTAGCAATGGGGTGTATCAGGCAAAGCTTTTTGTGAATGTCGCTAGTGGCAATGGTACCTTGTTTACGCTTGTGTGCATTTTAAAAATGTTTTTGTAGTTTTTTTATTTTTATAACAAAATAATGTATTTAAACTTAACGTTATCAACCTTAAAAGATGAATTAAGAAAGCGCACACCGTCTTTAAAAAGAAAAAAAGGTTGAATTAATAGAACGGCAATTTTGAGATCACCATATCTTTGCTTTTGCTTCGAAATCTCGATTTGTACACTTAAAAGCTGCTCACATCGGCAAAATATCCAGAAAATATTAAATTTTGAAATAAAAATACAAAATTTCTATGCAACTAACAGTTTTATTAGGTACCATCTATCATGGGCCATCTATCGTAATTAAAAGTTAGTGATACACCCCATAGTCACTAAATAAAAGGCTATTGCACCCATACAGTGAATCTATGCATTGACAAGTAATTTGTCAGTAGTAACTGTAAAGACACCAATTAACAATAATCGCACCAAGTTATGATAATTAAACGAGAAATGTCGTATCTGTGACGTCATCGTGATTTAGCGAAAAAACATTAATTACGGAACTTGACACTTCACGAGTAAACATAAACAACATTAAATCAAATTACATATTTAGTTATACACAGTATCATCACGACCATAATAAATAATGATATAGAGTGGTTTTATAAAAATTAACTCTATCCAGTCACTGTCTGTTTGGTTTTGAGTTTTATTATTGAATTAAATATTTGTTGATAAATAACTTATATAATATATTCGGGACCATCATTAATCAACTAGATTATAGGTGATGGCTCTGAAAACGCCACAAGTAATATCAGCACAAAATAATCATGTGCTGATATTTTCGACAGTACGTTTCAACTACGGCCAACGTGAGGACGTGTCAAAATGCAGAAGGCTGTCCAGGCAATTTATAATATATGTTTAAATGAATTAGGTTGATTTTGTGATAAATATTTAATAGCATTAATGTTATTTGTCGTATATTATTAAGAGAAACAGATAGCATGTACATAGAGGTCCGCTTGCCAGTTTCTCGCAGTAATTTTGTATTTAACTATAAATCTAGTTGAATCCCTAATCGTAGGTCGAGACCCATTAAAACCGAGACCAACTTTAGATTAGACTTGTCAGCTTTGGATATTTAAGCCTCTGGTCATATGACTTCTTCCTAAAGCACAGGCCCATAATGGCAAGTGTAGCCACAACCTAGTCTCTCAAGAAATATCACAAATATATTTTGTAGTTTTCTTTTATATATACCTTCTCAACTAGTAATGGTACTAAGCCTTTATATAAGTCTGTCAAGGCCCAACCCCCTCTTAAATTTTAATATGTACAATTTGAAGTATCTATTTAATCCAGAGAAATACTGCACCACTTATTGAAAGAAGGTCTGCCGTTAATACATTTATGGAAAGAGATTCCATACATACATATCTTCAAGCCAGGTCCCTTGCGGGGTAGGCAGAGACAATTGAGAAAGAGATTCCAAGATGGCATTAACTGAATCATACAGTATTCGGTTGGGTGGGGAGAGGAGTAAAATGGTGGATTGTGAGTCTTGTTGCACAATACAATGAAAAAGGTGACCTACTTTTTTTTAAACCAGCCTCAGACACCATTCTTCCCACATCTCTTACCCACACACGATGGAACTGGCACCCCCACAGTGAATCCATGGAATGCTTATAAATTTATCTTTTCTCTCTAAAATCATATAATACACCTATAGATGCTCTACTGTTCACAGACATGCGCTCTTTTAATTGCACTTTCATATACATCCTGCGATTCAATTTTGTCTTGCATTAAACATTGTGTCATAAGATGCATGCTACATGTCTACACCTAGTCGTCAAAATTCTATAAATTATTTATTTTTATCTTTTTAGTTTATCTTGCATTTAGTCATTAACTTTAAGCAGATGAGTTTCAAATAATATGTCATGTAGAGCCTATTCTCCATTGGGAATGTCACCAAGCTTGCTCAGCGGCTTGAATCTGCCTGGGTGTCCGCTTTCAACAATGCATCTTTTTAGATACCAATTTTTTTCCTTTATAGTACTTATAACTAGGTATTTATGCCACTCTGTTATTTTATTCAACCATGATCGGTTTGATCATTGACACATATATAATCATTTTGTAGATGAGGAATTAGAGTTCCTATCGAGTAACCATTAGAGTTCCCTGTATCTAATGTTGATGTCATTATTTTTTCTGTCTATATGTTTTCTCCAAGTCAGCCTTTAATCCAGGTATTAGACACAGTTGCTGTGGGGGAGTTGGTTAGAACCCAGAGGGATTGTCCTCCATCTCTTAATGTAAAGGTAACATGTATAGATTAGTAGCACTTATTTTTCATTTCTCAAGACACTTTTGGATATTGTTTAGGCTGTTTTGTAGTATTCTAAATGTCACCAATCCTTTGAGATAAGAATTTCTGTATCGTCAGCAAGATTATAAATTCGAATGTTTACCTGATATTCTACCATTTTGTTTGATTTTAGATTGTTGCATGCAAACCCACCTATTACAGATCAGCGTGCACTAAGAGATGAGCTTCTTTCATATTTATATTACTATTCACAAGGAATTGTGATAAAATGACATCATTCATTTTGTGCTATTTTTAGTAAATAGTAGTTTAGATACCTTTATTGATGAGACTTGTGTTATTTTTACTATATATTACTGTGCAATTAAGTTATGTGGAAAATAAAATATGTAGTTTACATAAAAATCAAGTCCTTTAATACTAGAGCTCTTATGGTTATATTTTAAACATATTGCACACCTAAACTATATAAAATAAAGTGTTTTTCTACTTAAATTGTAACCTCATTAGAAGTTATTTAAAAATGCATAAATAACTGCCAATACAATTTAGCCCAAATTCCTTTTACAAGATGCTTTGCTAAAAATAATGGGGCTTAACCATATGGATGCAATATACAAAAATTGTGTTTATAGGATCAGTCAAAGAACATAATATTATCAAATTTACTGTATTGATAAAGATTTAAGTATTATTTTCACACTTTTTACTAGTAGTTGATTATTTAGTATCCCAAATTTATTATATTTACAAGTCCATTTAGTTAATTAACTCTCTGTAAGATTATAGGTGTAATTGTGTGTTTATACATTTCCACAAGTGATAAAAATTAGGAAAATAACATGATAAAAATTAAACTGTCAAGCTTATTAACTGATAAGAAATTTTAGTTACAAAATAAAATTACATTTATAACAGCTGTTAGCACCAACTCTTGAGCTCACAAGGTGAACAATCAGTTCCCAGTGGCCCGCGACAACGTAGCAAATACTTGACAGGATTTCGAAACCTAAACTTGTTAAAACAACTCTAAAACATCAAATATCCTTGAAGCTACTTTTGCGAAATACTATAAAGTATAAAGAACAACTCACCTATAAAACACATTAGGACCCTCAGTAAGAAAAAATAGTTGGCATTAGGATCTGTTAGGATATCTTCGGTCTCCTGCTGTTCCATGGTCACATTGGTGAAGGCCCCCACGTCGCTGGTCGTAGTCGCGGGGACGCCCAGGCTGAACTTAAGTATTCCATCGATGACGAACAGCGGAGGCACTCGCAAGAGTACCTCCATCAGCAGCAGGGCTCTTGACCTTAGTGACATGATACATTTAGGATATACCGCACAATCACAAATAAACCACCAAACTTTAACGGTGCACTAATTTAAACATGGCACATTTTAACCCAATTTGCGTTTATTAGCTTTAGAATTAAAGTATTTCTAATTATTGAAATGAATAAGATAAAATTATGACTAAAATTTTCTTACACATAAATAATCTGACATTTGAAAATTTATTCAATATTTTTGGCGTGGATAATAGATAGCAGTTCTTTTATTCAGGGTTTTAATCGTAGTATTATACTTTCATTATACACTGCGTGTTATTATATACCAAGCTTGTGTTTAATTAAATGTAAGATGCAATGTATACTATAAATATAACCACACTAAACTACTTAGTATTGATTAAGAACGCGGGTTGGAGGACACATTTGACACGACACAGCGAGTGTTGCACTAGTAAAAAAAAACTTATTTATATATATTTTTTTATTTGTGTAACATGCAAGTTTCAGAAAACGTAACTGCTGTAGTTACGTTTTTTTATTTTACATTGCGTGTTATTGCAAGTTTGGCAATAATAACAAGCAATGAACATCGAAAATTCAGTACAAAAACTCTACTACTATAGTTGCGTTTACGAAACTTCACTGTCACACTAGGCATATTGTTCTTTTTTTGGTTCTATTCTCCCGATGGATGATGAATGAGATGATAGGGAAGGCAAAGGGTCTAGCCCATACAGCCAAGTCTGACGTAATATATATCTTCTTTTTAATGAAGTAATGAGGTCATCATCAAATTCCAGATGCTGCAGAATTTGATGCTTTTCTTGCAGTCACTCGCGGCACCATAGCTCAAACACGTCGGGTAAAATATGGGAGTTGACAACGCGGAAAAACCGCAAAAAATAAACTGCAACTTCAGCCCCATATTTAAAGTCCAATTTATTGTTTTCCATAATTATTCACATTGTAGCACATTATTAAACAAAATGCCACTTTTGACCAATAATATCCACAGTAAATTAATTTACAAAACAAAAACTTGCACTTGACATGTCCACGCAAAATGGCGCGAACGACTCCTTTTTTTTGTTCCTTTCTCCCGATGGATGATGAGTGAGGTGATAGGGAAGGCAAAGGGTCTAGCCCATGCAGCATAGTCTGACGTAATATATCGTTTTGTTGCAACCCAGCCTAAGAGGGTTTCAAGAAATAAAAAAACTCATTGATATCGGCATTAATTATCGTATCCCGAACTGTATCTAAAGAGGAACGTGGAAGGAACTAACGCCATGTTTTATTGAAAGGTGACGTCATTTATCACATCACTATCATAATATATGTACGTATGCAGGGTGGATGTTTGAGACGGGTCAGCATAAGGGCCGTTATAATTACGTTCCAGAAGACCATCCATAACTTTTGGAGATATTCTGAACTTTTGGAAAAAATGTACAGTCAGCAAAAATGGTAAATTTATAAAATAACCTAATTCCAATCCATCCTGACCTGATCCTGATCAGGTAGGTACGAACTCCGAAATGTAATCTTATCAATCAATGAGAAATACACTTTTCTTACGTACATTTGTCATAGATTTACAACACCAACGTTGCCAATAACAATAGTTGAAATATATAATACCAACTTGTGGAATCGTTAATAAGTTGTCACTAAAAACTGACATCAGACCCTCGCCAACCTGTCTGGCTAGCGTGGCGAGTGTAGGCCAAATTCTCCAGATATTTATTCTGGAAGGCCCATCTCCAACAGTCTCTGTGTTCTAGGGGCATTCATGATAACGAAGATGCTAAAATTTACAACCGTGTTCAAAGGAATAGGCTGCCTTTATTTATGCGACATTCACCATCTCTATAAATTAGTATACTTAACTATATTTAAAAAAATCAACACTTTTTAAAAAAACAAAATGTATTTAATCTTCATTCATTGACATATAGGTATTCATTATAATCAGCCTGTATCTCTCAGATAATGAGTGTCCGCCGTTCGGCCCATTGCCACTTCAGCTTGCAAATATTCAAAGCTATATCAGTAACTTTGATTCTCTGACGAATATCAACGTTTCGAATTCTATTCATCAGAGATATACCAAGCATAGCTCTCTCCATAGCTCGCTGACCGACCTTTAATTTGTGGACCAGACCCACTGATAGTGTCCACTTCTCTGCTCCAAGACTCTCGTCTTCAGGCACTGTGGTATGGACGATGAGAGGATGTGTCGTAGTTTCCCGAATTGTCAAGCCGAGGCCAATCTATATTGGAAATGCTACTCTCGAATTTTTGTAAGAATACGTCTATCTTGGACAGACTATTCAGCTAGGCGCGGCCAACTTTAGCAACGAAGCAGACAGACGCATTCAGCTAGGATGGGCGGCATTCGGGATATAGGTATTATTATTTATTTATTTAACACTTAAAGAGTTCTTTGTGCTCTCGATTTGATAGCGGAGTTTGTGGGTGTTACTTTCGACAGTGCAGTGATAAAGACTAACATTAAAATAAATGATAAATTCGTGACTGTAAGAGAGAGTATTATCCAAATAGAAAAATCTATAATTATTATGTCAAATCAAACATTATATTCGTGGCTATAACGCCGCCAGTGACAGCTTACCTTTAGTATTATGTCCCTTGCAGCTTATTTATTTAAATACTTTATTGCACTTAAAAACCTAGTGCATAGGCGAGCTATAACGCCATAAGGCATTCTTCACCAGCTAACCTTGGGGATCATGTAAGATATCACCAGATACCACCTAAAACAGTAATTATACATTCTATTGTTGACCAAACCAAATTCGTGGCTGTAAAAAGGTCGTGTCCAACTTAAGATCTAAACGTTATTAATATGTGATGTGAAACAGTACTATACAGCAAGAACAAAGAAGCTAACTCAGAAGTCTTATTGTGCCGGATCGCGAGGTTTAGTAGTGGACTGTATATTGGCTTCCCTCGATGTTAGTAGGTGACGTATCCTCACGACCGGTGTAACGACATCATGCGGGGTAGACAGGGGGGTTCGTTGTTAAGATCCCGGACGGCTTCAGGCGGAATAAAACTCCATGCTTCAGGAAGGTCTTCTCAGGTGTCCTCGGGCTTGCAGTTCTTCTTGTTGGCTCGGCGAAATCGGAATGTCGGAACCGCAAGCCCGTCTGTCTTTTATAATACTCACTTGACCTCGATTTTGAGCTTACACGTGTTTGTCGGCTTCCTTTGCCAACACGGTAAGCCCCGCCCCCTATTGGAATAGTCCTATTAGAATGTTTACATTATAACCAATAGGGGACAGAATGCCCGCTCCGACCGAGATGTAAAGTCGATGGAGCGAGCACCAAAATTTCCTGCTGAGATCAAGTGAGCAATAAGACAACCCTCGAAATACTTTATTATCATAAAAGTCCCTAATACAACGTCTGCATCTGAGCAGGGAGACTTACACAATCATTTTTAGCTGGGCTGACCTGGAATACATCCTAGACCCTCTCCAGATCAGCCCAGGTACACACTGAGGCACCTGGACGGCTTCCAGGCTACCTAGGTCCTCACTAGGATACCTAGGCAGCAGCCGCGATCGACTTTCCTAGACTGGCCATAACAAGTCCGAGATCCTCTCGGGACCAGTCCAGGTTCCGTCCAGGATACCAATACCCATTCTAGGCAGCCTAGGCACTCGCAGAGCTACCTAGCGACCTGAATTTACAATATTCCAGGCTGGCCAAGAATACACTCGAGACTCTCTCGTGGCCAACCTGGATACCTTACAATAAAACATCTCGTTTTATTATCACAAATAAGATTAATATTGTTATCGCGAACAAAGCGTACCTTCCAGGTACGGCGACATAGACCAAACGTTATCGCGAACAAAACGCATCCCTTGGGTGCGGCGGTAAAGACCAAACATATTACCGCGAACAAAGCGCTTCCCTTGGGTACGGCGATAAGGACTACAACACATTGTCGCAAACATAGCGCACCCTTTAGGTACGGCGATAATAAGCTAGGCTTGACCGAGATGACGTCATCACACCGTCTCTCGGCCAGGCTAGGGTCAAAAGGTTATTCTTTATTATCACACACAAATAAAAAATACACAGTAGTCATCAAAGTAAACACAAGTAAAAATACACAGTAATCGTCAAATAAACACACGTAAAAATACACTAGGAAAATACACGATTAATACACAATTATTATTATTTCCTGGTTACGACCAACGCAAATTCCTAAGCTATCACATAGCTATGTCCGGGCTACGACCACCTCTTTTGTTATTGTCTTATCTTTATCACTAGTAACTTTTATCACTAATTGTTCGTGATCGATAGGCGGCCGTCCCGTACATCCTCCCGCCGCACATCGCCGTCCGTCCTGGAGGGCCGATGTGTTAACTGCTGGAAGGGTCGGCCGGCTCCGCGCTTGCAATGATGACGAGTTTCTTCGTCGGTCGCCGCAGGAGTCCTCCCGCCGTTTTCACGTCGACGGCTCGCACGATGCCGTCAGCTCCCAAAAAACACCTCTCCACGATCCCACGTGGCCACGAGTTGCGGGGAAGGTTGCCGTCCGCTATCAGGACGACGTCTCGCAGCTGGATTGGAACCCCTTTTCCGTGGGGCTCCCGCCGGTGTTGCAGCTCGGGCAGGTACTCCCGGACCCATCTCTTCCAGAAGTGGTCGGCAAGTCGCTGGGCGGTGCGCCAGCTGGCACGGCCGATGAGCTCGCCGTCGTCAAACCTCCCTGGCAGAGGTACGCGGGCCGGTCCACTCAGTAGGAAGTGGTTCGGAGTCAGCGACTCCTCGTCTTCTGAGTTCACAGATACGTGCGTGAGGGGGCGGCTGTTAACGGTGTACTCCGCCTCGGCCAGCAGAGTAGTCAGCACCTCCTCCGATGGATGCCGCTCGCGCAGTGTAGTGGCAAGGGCCGTCTTCACCGACCTCACCAAACGTTCCCAGGCGCCGCCCATGAATGGGGCACCTGGGGGGATGAAGCGCCATCTTATGGCGCGGAAATTCGCCTCTCGCTGTGTGGCCTTCTCCGCAGCGTCCCTCAGCTCCTTCTCGGCGCCCCGGAGATTTGTCCCGTTGTCCGACCACATCTCGGTCGGGCAGCCTCGGCGCGCAACCATGCGCCGCAAGGCCATCACGGCGGAGTCCGTGCTCAGCGAACCCGCGAGCTCCAGATGGACCGCCCTAGTGGTAAGGCAGGTAAAGAGGGCGACGTACTTCTTCTGGGTCCCTCTCCCAAAAGTCACGCTGATTGGACCAAAGTAGTCCACTCCGCAGAAGGTGAAGGGTCGACGGTGGTGGCCCAGGCGACATTCGGGATGATCTCCCGTGGGCGGCGTCGGCGGCTTCGTCCTCCTGATCCTGCAGAGTAGACACCTGCTAATGATAGACCGAGCAGTCGGCCGGAGATGCAGAATCCAGTAGCGTTGTCTGCACTCATTGATGACCGCTTCGGTGCTGGCGTGGTGTAGATCCCGATGGACGCGCTCGATGATGAGACGAGCGACGTGATCCCGACCGTCGAGAACTGGTGGACTCTTCATTTCGGGGGGCACCTCGGTTACAGCCCCTATCCTCGGCCGAAGTCTGATGAGCCCGTCGACGATCACCACCGCCAGTGGATGCAGCCTGCTGGTCTTCAGAATGTCCCGTCCTGCTGCCAAGTCCTTCAGCTCCATGGTGAAGGTCTTCTCCTGGCTATCCCTCAGCAGCAGGAACTCAGCTCTCTCTAAGTACTCAACGTCAATTAATTTATACTTATCTTGCGGAGTTTCTTTTTTCAATATACGCGCAGAGTTATTCGTTTTAGACGGCCAATTTTTATCCGTATCATTACGGCGGTTTCGCTTATAGTGTGTTATCACTTTTTGGCGTCTACACAGTCCGACGAATTGTAACACTCTCGCGGTGGCTCGGAGAAGTCGCAACCAACTGGAAAATCGCGCACTATCCGGTAGGCATGTCGACGTTTCTTTTTTCGATACGGTGTTCACTCTTTCCTCACCGGTGTCAACGATTTCCATTATATTCTCCGAAGGCCACGTCGATCTCTCTTGTTTGAGAAACTCCGGTCCATGACTCAGTCTGTGGTGTCCGTCTTCTCTGCGGATGGCACCTTCCTCAAGGGTCTTCATGGCCCTCTCTTCGTGCATCTCACCATCAGCTCTCGCGTGGTGGTTATAGTGGACCCTTTGTCCCAGAGTGCGCGTGTGGGCGCCGTGCAGCACCCAACCCAACTCGGTGAGAGAAGCGACCGGTTGGGAACGCTTCCCACGACGTACCTGTGACGCTAGGAGAAGTTGCCAATTATCTTGGCCGATCAGCAGTCTCGGCTTGGTCTTCTCGTACACTAGTTGATCCCTGATGTCACTAAGGTGTCCGCACTCTTCGATGTCCCTGCCCGCTACCACCTGCGGGGACAGGTCCAGGTTGCTCATTGTCCTCGCTGTAGCCGTGGTCGACCCCGTCCTTCCATCGAGTCGCACTCTAACTCGCCGGGATGTACTGGATAGCCTGTTCTGCGTGGCTATGCCCTCAATGGCTAGGGGCTCCTCGGGCCCACTAGCTCCAATCTCCCGGGCGAGCTCTTCATCGATGAGTGTCACAGTAGAGCCATCGTCCAACAATGCTGCAGTCCGCACCTCTCCCGCCGGTCCCGAGACAGTGAGTGGCACTATCTTCAAAAATACCTGGGATCGGCATAGGCTCCAGACTGAGGCCACCGTGTCTGTTCTCGGGGCGGCCTCTTCTCGGTGTAGCAGCTTATGATGACTCTCGCGGCAGTCGTTGATTCCGCACGACTGCCGTTCACATCGATGGTATCGATGGTAGGGGTTGAGGCAGCGAAAACATACCCGTTTCGCTGTTGCCGTAGCCCACCGCTCCTCAATCCCCATTTTCCTGAACTGTTGGCACGACGCCAGCTCGTGCCCCTGTCTGCACAGGCAGCAGTTCCTCTTCTTTGGGGGCGGTGTAGCATCCTGCGGCTCCTCCACTATCGCGACCGCGGTGTTCGCTCTTTGAGCCCTCTTGAGCGAAGGTTTCTGAAATCTCTTCTCTTCGTGTCTTGCATCGACTCTTCTGTTGTTGGGCCAGCCAATATTCTTACCTCCCATTTGTAGACCTACGAGCGCCTCATCGATGGGCATCGTCTCGGCGTATACTGCGGCTTCTCGCTTCATAAATGCTGCAACCAGGCTCACATTCTCGGGAGCTCTGGAGATCAGGTAGAACTGTGTCCATCGGTGAAACTGCGTTGTGGATAGTTTCGAAAGTACCTGATCTGTCAGCCTCGGGTGGTGTAGGTACCTTAAGCATTTGAGCGCCGTCGCCGCCGCGATGATGTTGTTGAGGCGGCTTGAAAACTGGACGATGTCCCGCGGTTTGTCAGAGATGTTCGGGAGGTCGAGTAGCTTCATCTCGTACACACGGCCGACTAACTTCGGTCGGGCAAAGCTGGTCTCGAGTCCCTCGATGATCTTGTCCGCTGAGCAGTTGGAGTACAGGAGCGCTTCTGAGTCTTCCCGTGCTCGTCCTGTGAGGCTGCTTCTAAGCCGTGACACGTTCTCCATGTTCGAGAAGTATGGTGCGGTGTCCCGGTATGATGTCACGAACACCATCCATTCCAGAGGGTTGCCGCTGAACTGCGGGAGTTCTGGAATCCTGGAGAACGGCATCTGGTGCCATGGCGGCTGCCTACCTTGCTCAAATTGCCCCTTCCGCTCCGGCTGGTTGTCTTCTGGGAGCCATTGGATGGCCTGGGAACCCTGCTGTCCGAAGGAGACCCTTCCCTGGGGAGGGGCCGTCGGCAGAGTTTGGTTGCATTGCTCACCTGGGAATGCGCTGGAATACCTCTCCAGATGAGGGCCCCTCTCCAGGGACGTGGAAGCTTCTCCTGGCTGAGAAGCGATGCGGTGCTCCCTGGGCGCCGCGCTGGAAAACCTCTCCAGATGAGGGTCCCTCTCCAGGGACGTGGAAGCTTCTCCTGGCTGAGAAGCGATGCGATGCTCCCTGGGCATCGCGCTGGAAAACCTCTCCAGATGAGGGTCCCTCTCCAAGGACGTGGAGGCTTCTCCTGGCTGAGAAGCGATGCGATGCTCCCTGGGCATCGCGCTGGAAAACCTCTCCAGATGAGGGTCCCTCTCCAGGGACGTGGAGGCTTCTCCTGGTTGAGAAGCGATGCGGTGCTCCCTGGGCACCGCGCTGGAAAACCTCTCCAGATGAGGGTCCCTCTCCAGGGACGTGGAGGCTCTCGGTCCAGGAGCAGGGCCCGCTTCGGCGATCCGCGCGGAGCGGGCAGGACAGAGACCGACGGACTCGTGGATCGGCAGTGGCTCCTCGGGATGTGGCTGCGTGGTCCTCGCTGAATGCTGTAGACTCCGGTCTACCCATTCTTCCACGTTCACAGATGCCTCGTCGCTGGAGCTTCCGCTGTCGATCCTCCTACGTTGCTTGCTTAAGAAATCTTCGAGTTCCGCTTCTTTCTTCATTATCTGAAGTTCTCTTCTTAATTTGGCTTCCCGGTCTTGGGCGCGCGTAGTCTTCACAGACACGACGGAGGCGCGCGAAGACGCGCGGGAAGCTCGCTTTGAAGGGACCCCCACGATGGTCCCCATGGTCGACGTCCTCAGCGTACCCGATATAGACGCCTCGGTCGACCCATGGGACCAGGCGGGGTCCGTCACTCGGGATTCACCCGATGTCGATGGCGTTGATTCCGATGTCCGGGGCCCGGATCCGAAGGCAGCCTCCGCAGTTGACTGGGCGGAGGGTTCTTCGGCCGGCACTGTCTTCCCCGTGAGCGACCGCGTAACTGGCATCCTCTTCCTGGTCTTCTATCTTCCTTCCTGAAGATGGAGTGTTCCGACAATTCCCCTGAAGCCGTCCTCTAGTCTTGATCCGGTTCCGAAGGTCCAAACGATGTACCGGATCCGGCTCCGAAGGACCAAACGATGTGCCGGATCGCGAGGTTTAGTAGTGGACTGTATATTGGCTTCCCTCGATGTTAGTAGGTGACGTATCCTCACGACCGGTGTAACGACATCATGCGGGGTAGACAGGGGGGTTCGTTGTTAAGATCCCGGACGGCTTCAGGCGGAATAAAACTCCATGCTTCAGGAAGGTCTTCTCAGGTGTCCTCGGGCTTGCAGTTCTTCTTGTTGGCTCGGCGAAATCGGAATGTCGGAACCGCAAGCCCGTCTGTCTTTTATAATACTCACTTGACCTCGATTTTGAGCTTACACGTGTTTGTCGGCTTCCTTTGCCAACACGGTAAGCCCCGCCCCCTATTGGAATAGTCCTATTAGAATGTTTACATTATAACCAATAGGGGACAGAATGCCCGCTCCGACCGAGATGTAAAGTCGATGGAGCGAGCACCAAAATTTCCTGCTGAGATCAAGTGAGCAATAAGACAACCCTCGAAATACTTTATTATCATAAAAGTCCCTAATACAACGTCTGCATCTGAGCAGGGAGACTTACACAATCATTTTTAGCTGGGCTGACCTGGAATACATCCTAGACCCTCTCCAGATCAGCCCAGGTACACACTGAGGCACCTGGACGGCTTCCAGGCTACCTAGGTCCTCACTAGGATACCTAGGCAGCAGCCGCGATCGACTTTCCTAGACTGGCCATAACAAGTCCGAGATCCTCTCGGGACCAGTCCAGGTTCCGTCCAGGATACCAATACCCATTCTAGGCAGCCTAGGCACTCGCAGAGCTACCTAGCGACCTGAATTTACAATATTCCAGGCTGGCCAAGAATACACTCGAGACTCTCTCGTGGCCAACCTGGATACCTTACAATAAAACATCTCGTTTTATTATCACAAATAAGATTAATATTGTTATCGCGAACAAAGCGTACCTTCCAGGTACGGCGACATAGACCAAACGTTATCGCGAACAAAACGCATCCCTTGGGTGCGGCGGTAAAGACCAAACATATTACCGCGAACAAAGCGCTTCCCTTGGGTACGGCGATAAGGACTACAACACATTGTCGCAAACATAGCGCACCCTTTAGGTACGGCGATAATAAGCTAGGCTTGACCGAGATGACGTCATCACACCGTCTCTCGGCCAGGCTAGGGTCAAAAGGTTATTCTTTATTATCACACACAAATAAAAAATACACAGTAGTCATCAAAGTAAACACAAGTAAAAATACACAGTAATCGTCAAATAAACACACGTAAAAATACACTAGGAAAATACACGATTAATACACAATTATTATTATTTCCTGGTTACGACCAACGCAAATTCCTAAGCTATCACATAGCTATGTCCGGGCTACGACCACCTCTTTTGTTATTGTCTTATCTTTATCACTAGTAACTTTTATCACTAATTGTTCGTGATCGATAGGCGGCCGTCCCGTACACTTATTTAAAAAAAAACTATAATTTTTGCTAGCGGATTAAAATAGCAGAATATTATTCGACATTGTAGATAGGTATGGATTTATAAAGCTCCTCGATTAATTTTCCCCTGAATAGAGAAGAAGCCGTACTCGTAGTATGAAGCCTTACAGGAATGTATTGATTCCGCCGCCATGACGAGCTTTCCCGCGCTTTTGTTCATGATTTTTTCATTGGTATTACAAAATGCTTAGGTACATTTTAGGCTAAGATCTCGAGCGTTTTATACTTTGCCCAGACTTCGCATAGAAAGATAAAATTCCAAGTTATTGTTAACAGTGGACAGTCTTGCACTCCTAATCTCGGTCTGGTGGTATCGGTCTTGCACAAGTTTTTTTTTATATATACCTACTTATCATGACATGTGACATCGCGTCCACCTATGGTAAGCGGTACGCGAGAAGTAACGGACGCCAGCCACAGACGGCCGACGTTAGTGCCTACCATTATTCCGGCCTATCAAGATGGTTTTCATACTTCGCTTGAAGGACTCCAGAATGGGGAAACACACTAGCATTCCACATCTTCAGCGTGCGACAGATTCAGACGACAAAGTCTCCAAATTAATATACATATACTTAGGTATTTGTTTTTAATTGTAGTAAGGATAACTTCTGATATCTACTGGTCTGATTTATTTGCAATTTGAAATGGTTATAGATCTTGTTGACCAACATGTATACTGAGGTTGTAACAGAAACCCTAATTGTCAGAACAATATTTATCTTATATTAATTCATCGTCTGTCGCACGATAAAGATGTGGAATGCTCTTCCAGCCTGTATTTCCACTTTCCTATAACCTGGAGTCCTTCAACTGAAGTGTGAAAAAGCATCTAGTCAAGCCGGCATAGTGTTGGGGACTGAAGTCAATCATAAGTGTCTGATTATTTACATGACCTTGCGCGCCACTTAACATCAGGTTGGCGCAGGGTCACAAGTCGTGCTAGTATTAGAAAAAAATCAGATAGGAAAAGTAGTCAGTTTAGAAGATATTCCACGAGGAGAGACAGCATCGATAAGGGTAGGACTTTTACCACTCGAAAACCTAAAAAACTAAGACTGCAAGATAAAAAAAACTATTGCAAAATAGGGGTAAAATGTCTGAACAAGAGTGGCACGACCCCCCCGCCATATGAACGAATGACCCAAAGTAGTTCGTTGGTAAATGATCGGCCTACATCCATCCGTGGAAAGACAGCCTGACGATGACAAAGATAAGCTTCATAGATCTTAGCCCTATATTTCACCCTATTATTATTAATACAGATTTAATATTTCTAAAAACATAAGTACCTATGATTATTTCAAAATGCGCAACCAAAATGACAATAATTATTTGGACAGAATATAATAACTCATCACAGACGAAAGGTAGCGTTTATAGGATTAGGGGCGTTATTCTCGTGATATATATTTTTTTTCTATCACATTAGGTTAGTGGTTAAGGGGAATCGCCTACGAATTGGTGTGACTGCAGGTATCAGCCCCGGCCACTATTCAACACTGAACAGCATCTGTTCAGGGAGCTGTTCGTTTTCACACATATTTTGACTCGTCTAAAACTTATAAACGATTTGGCATTATCGCAATCCAAATCTGTTTCAAATTTATTAACTCCTGTTCTGTGAGGCAAACAATATGAAATGAATTCTCAATTTAATAGTCGGGCTCTCAAGTATCACAAACTCATCTTAGAGGTTTCGTGGAGCCGTAGAACCTACTTGCCGGTTGTCAAAGATTCCTGGTCAGCCATCATATCCCAATGTTTCGGTTCCGTATTTACAAAAATTCCAGCGATTATGGGACGAGCTGCTCTGCAAACTGCTCTTGGAAGATAGCAAGAGAACCCGACGGTCGTGGAAACTTGGTATGTCTCTGTTGAGAGATGGGATGCTTCAGACATTCTTTATAAGGTTTAGTTAAATATTTTTTTTTTCTTACTTAGGTGTTTATTCGAAGTTAATTAGTATATACATTAAATATAAATTAAAAGCTACAATAATAAAATAATAAAATTTGCAATAATAAAATTAAAAACAAGGAGTTGTCAAAGCGGCTGACACAAAGGTCTGGAGACAGGAAGGCTGACAATTATTACTGTCAACGTATTAGCCTCGCTATACAGAGGGGAAATGTTCCAGTCTCCTTGGGACTATCTCGGATAGGACATCTCTAGAGGACTTTTTTATTTATAGTTTAGTTTATATTTAAGTACTTTTTAATTAAATATAATAATTAACAAGTAGTAGTTTTTATTTATTACCTATTTAAATACATTTTTTTTTTGTTCAAGACATTTAAAAAGACACCAGAATCACACCCCTAAGTTTGGACGAAAAATGGGCGGCAAAACTGTTCCGGCACGCGACCGCCACGCGTTATCTACCATCATCTGATTGAATGTAAATCAATTGAAATGAGTAGTTAAAACCCGCAATAAAATATTAAGTTACACACATTATCATTTATTTACATTTGCGATTGAGATAGTTCGTGATATCGTTTTACTTTTAGTAAAATGTTATTGTTTTCTGTGGGAAATTAGATTCTGTTATTGGGGAGCTTGGGGACACAGTAACGAATCCAAAGTCTCGATACTGTCGAGTAGTATCGAGTATTAAAGGAAAAGTACTCGATGCCAAAAAGTATCGATTTTTTTTCGTCTTTTTTCGTGTAAGGGACGCTATAGGTCAGCATACCTTATTGATTATTCCCAGCCCAGCTCATCAAGTTTTTTAAGAAGGTAAAATTCACGATGTTTACTCAACTTTGTGTAGATTATTATCTAGATAACAATAAGAAAGCTCAATAAACGTTATTACTATTGTTATTCTTAAATTATTTTAAAAATTATTTCTAACTCCTGACGTACCAAAAGTTTTTTTTTTTATACTAGCACGACATGTGACCTTGCCACCTGTTGGTAAGTGGCACGCGAGGTCAACGAATGTTAGCAACTGAAATCAGACACTTATGACTGACATCAGTCCCTAACACTATGCCAGCTTGACTGGACATGACGGCAATTCGAGCCTGATCCCGAAACGTGTGAATACACTTTACTGGGTTTATCGGCACGAACGGTGGATACTTCCCCGCCCCGGCAGACTGGGCAAATTACCACTATCAGTCTGCCTACCACCTATTAAAAGCTGTACCAAACGCGCCGCTGTCTTTTTTTGTTTTTAGAAAACCGTATTATGCTTTGACGATAGTACGGAATTACGTATAACAATTGTCGGAATTCAGTCAGTAGCAAAATTTTAGCAGAGGATTAGGGACAAATAGGTAGTTTCGGAACATAACAATCATTTCTATAAATTAAAAGGCTACGACGCAAATTAATATGCTAAATCCATCTTATAATAACAGTCTATACACGCATTATTACAGGCATTTGTTTCACGTCATTAATTTAATCATTTTGAATGATTTTACTCCTGCTAGTAGAAGACGAAGCAGCAAAGTGGTCCAAAGAATAAGCTGATACCATATATCGAGTACACAGACATATCGTTAACAAACGGAAAAGTATAACTAATTAAAAAAATATTGATACCTCTCCATTTCCCCATCTGTTATCTTAAAAGGGTGTTTCCGAAAGTGATCAAGCAAATTGCTAATGGGGTGATAGTTTGTAGAATAATAAAGGAAACACACTGGCACGATTTTGGTGCGACATTTTTGAGTGAACTAAATAATGGATACGAGAAAAAAAATGTTGATCAGAAGATTTGAAAATTCTTTAAAAACATTGGATTGTGCAAGCGAGAGAGATGCACAAGCTTAAAAATAAAACTACTATGAAAAAAAATGTACCAGAATCAAACATCATTCAAAACACTTGATTATTCATATTATTCAAATATTCATTATAATGCTTCACGGAGTATGGGAACCAGCGAGGAAAGCGTTTTTTGATGTTCGCATTGTTAATGCTGACGCAACCTCGTACGGAACCCGTACCTGGGGAAGCATCTCCCAAACCCATTCACACGAGAAACACCGTAAATACGTCAGGGCAGCAGAAGATCTCAGAGCTTCATTTACGCCGTTGGTTATCTCGTGTGATGGCTCATTAGGTGATGAGTACGCGGCTTTTGTCAAAAAGACCGCTTCACGGCTTTCTGAAAAATGGCAGAAGCCATTCTCATAAGTTGCAGGCTGGCTAAAAATTTAAATACTAATTTCAGTAATAAGGGCTATAAGCTTAAGGATCAGAGGAACAAGAAAGCGAGTGAGATGGATAGGATGTGAGGATGAAGAAGGTATGTTTGAAGGAACGAATGAATGATTAAATGTGAATGAATGTTAGATGATTTTATATATTTAGGTTTTTGTATTTTTTTAGTTATTATTGTTATTTTGTTTTTTAAATTTAAATGAAAAAAAAAAAAAAATCTTGATTATTCATAGTACCCTAAAAATTGTACCCCTTGCATACAACAATAACTACCTGTCTGTCAGTTTACTCGCGGGATAAGCTACTGTTATTCAGTGGTTAGCCGCAGGGCAAATACAGGTGTGGGGACAATGTGGTTCGTGCGTTTTATACATTAGTTACGCGCCGATTGAGATGCTGGAATAAATGTTATAAGTAACATAGTGTGTTTTAGAAAATTTGTTGTTTTAGGTATCTACGGTAAATTTAATCATTCTTCAGGTGTCATTAGTCTCTATTTAAAATACAAATGGTACCTCAAAAAAAAACACTATCCGAAAAACAAAACATGGCGAATAAGGCCGCGTCTGAAAATGCGATATCCATCTTGATCTCTGATCGTTGACCTCTCGCTACCTTCTTGATTAGGATCTGTATGAGTGGCACAGACTATAAAGAAGATAAGTCGCGATATTTTTTAGGAAAACTTCTGTAAATTAATATTTTAAAACTGAATATTAAAAAAAAAAATAACTTCTTTATTTGCGTTCCCCATATTTGTTCCTGTGGCAGCAACGTTGATCAGCTTGGCCACCACGGCCTGTCTTGTCTCAAAAGTGCTGGTCGTCGTTTCCGCTACGGTTATGTTAACAATGTGATCCATCGGGCTTTGGTTACTGCCGGAATCCCATCGGTTCTTGAACCGTCTGGGATTTCTCGCAGTGACGGTAAAAGACCCGATGGATTGACCTTGGTGCCTTTGTCGATGGGACGAGCATTGGTGTGGGACGCTACTTGCGTCGACACCCTTGCTAGGTCTCATCTCCAGGGTACCTCTGCCAGGACCGGGGCTGCAGCGGACTTGGCTGAAAAGGCCAAAAGTCGCTAATACGAGTCGATTAGCAACGACTACGTGTTTGTGCCTTTTGGTCTTGAGACAATGGGTCCGTGGGGGCCAAGTGCAAAGAAGTTCTTTAAAGAGTTATCTAAGCGCCTGGTTAATGCTGTATGTGACAAGAGGGCTGGCAGTTTTCTCGCGCAGCAAATCAGCATTGCTGTGCAGCGGGGGAACGCTGTGTTCTTGGCACACTGCCACAGGAACAAATCATTGGTGAGTATTTTTATTTATAATAAGTTTTCTAATTTAGTTTTAATTTTTATTTCATAATTTAATTCTTTTATATTGTTTGTATATTACTTCGAATAAATACTTCTTTATTTGTTTTTTAGATTATACGCGTAATATAAAAATATTTGCTCTTTATTACATTCCACGCAGTATTTAAAAAAAAAAAAGTCATTGCTGTGGTGGCACTGGGTCCCGGTCGGGAGGATGGCTGGCACATGCGTTACGTCCGTGATCGGGTGCTGCGGTGGAGGCCTGGGACCTCTGCCGAACACGTTTAATTTATTGTTCTTAAATTAGCCGAGGTTTTCCGTTTTGTCAGCTTTTGGGTTCATGGGACATGGAGTCTATCTTAATTCTGACGTGCTTGGTAGGGTACCGCTGTACCAGGTATTGTAATCTCATAGGTACTCATAGCTAAATTAAAAAGGTTATTAATTCATGGTTGTGGTATAGTTCTGTAAATGTTTTATTTTGTATATCTGTAATAGCTGAGTTTTCCTAGCAGATTCCTTTCTCAGTCAGATTAAACATTGACAGGTAACCACTTTGCTGTCCACCTTTACACTTTGTGTAACCAGTCTTTCACTAGCTGGAGTATAATTATTCAAAATAATTTAATTACGTTTCATAAATGCCTGTAATAGGTTTACGTGAATAAATAGCTGTAATAAAATGCCTTTAAGGCATTAAATTAAGTACATTACTTTTAAGTATTTTGTGCAATAAAGTGTTTATAAATAAATCGTCATAAATAAATAAAATAATTTGCTGCAGTAACATTTATAATTGTTTGGTTTATACATTAAGTCAATGGTAGTAGCATTTTGTCCGCCATATCCGGTGACCGGGGGATATCCGACACTTCCGTTTCCGAGCGGACGACTTTCCAACAGGTGAACTTTGGCGATCGATGCCTCCACTTTAAACCAATTTTGACAGGCTCTTTATTTAAAATTACGACTATTATTAACTAGACATGTGCTTAAAATCCGCGGCCGAAAGTTAGAATTCTCTTTTGATATTCGTCGGACGACCAAAGTTACTGACATAGCTTTCAAAATTAGCAAGCTGAATCAATGGGCCGGACACATCATTTCATTTATTTATTCACCATTTCATACATTTTACAAATCATGTTATGATAGCGAATGAATAAAAGCAAAGAACAACCTTCGTCGTTACCAGATAAGTACTAAGTACCTACATTAATTGATGCTCTTTGGAAAATTTTTAAGCTTTAAGCAGAACCGACGACCAATAGGGAAAATGGGTTCTAGAGTGAAGACCACATACGGGACGACGCAGAGAGGGACGACCCGCCGCGAGATGGACGGATGACCTAAAGAAGGTCGCTGGTGGGGGTTTAGATAGGCTTGCAAAAGACCGCGAGCCTTGGGGAAGGTCTACATCCAGCAGTAGAGAGACACAGGTTGATGATGATGATAAAACGTTTGGATTGTTAAAATAGTCGAGCATATTTTGATCTCTTCCGTTTTTTGAAGATATTTCGCATATAATCACTATTTTTTTATTTTAATACCAGCACGACATGATGGTAAGAGGCGTGCAAGGCAAATACGGAACAAGATAATGCGGTTTTTTCCGTCTTCATTGAGACTGTTGCTGTATCAGGTCATGCGTGGAATGCTGTTTTATTTTTGGGATGGTTCCGCCGAGTACCTTACAGATGCTCTCAATGTCCTGCAGAGTCGAGTTCGAATTGTGGACGATGCCTCTTAGATCTCTGCAGCTTCACCGAGATGTGGCTTCTCTGAGCGCGTTCTGAGCTAGTAGCTATAGTCTGAAGAGCTCTATAATCTTAATCCTTCCTCTCCACGGGCTCATACAATTGTCGCACTATAAAGATATGGAATGCTCTCCCAGCCTCTGAGTTTTTACTTTCCTATAATCTGGAATCCTTCAAACAAAATGTGTAAAACCATCTAGTGAAGCCAGCATATAGTGTTAGGGACTGATGTCAGTCATATGTGTCTGATACCAGTTCCTAACATACATGAACCGTGCGCGATAAAAAAAAAAGATTTTGTCCTAAACTTTGCGTAAAATTTCATGCGAAAGTTGCCAAATTGTAACGTACACCGTGTGAATCGGGCGGTGCATGCTGCGGGCCTGGCCAGTGATCACATGCCTCTGAATCTCTCGGCCCACTGGACAGTAATGCCGGCATACAAAAACATTGGCGGACCTCACATGACGATAGTTTTTTATTCAATTACTCACCTATCGTCCTTAACAGAGCTATCCGGAAAACATTCCCTGACACCAAAGGGTATTTGCAACATTAGTCTGTTCTTTTCACTGTTCACTCTCTTAGGGTAAAACCCTGTGTTCGACTTGGGGCAGTAAGCGCTTTTTCTAACTTAATTTCGCTATGACAGACGTTCGAGGAGCTTTTTCATACGCTTTAAGTTTTTGATGACATCGAATAACCAAAGACAAGAACGCGGGTTTCACAGCGAATAACGTCGCCGATTTTACTGCGAATGATTTTTTTCTGGGTAGCGTATAACAGCAAATTGTCCGCGGTTAAAAATGTTGTACAATTTCACAGCCTTCTTTTTTTACTATTTTATATTACCATCGTCATGCTTTGTTTTATTTTTCATCGTAAATAATTCTTAAATATACTTAATTTTAATTGTTATATTTAATACATTTTACATTATTTTTTTCATTTTTAGGTATATAATTTGGGGTTTATTTAATGATACGTCAATAGTTTTTCTTAATAGATAAATAAATAAAATAAAATACCACAGAAAATTACTTTGCAAAGAGAAAAAATATAGCTAGCATCCGTTCGCATAGCTTTGAAACGCTCTAATCATTTTGCTTTATGTTTGGATTGGCTTAAAGCGTCAACGCTTTGAACTAACAAGTTTCCAAGTCGAACACAAGTAACGTAGTAACGTGGCACCCACATACAAATCGTAATCGTCAAAAACCATTTTCTTGATTCAGTGAGCTGTAATTGGCCATGAACCAACAATGCCGGTAAAGACATTGGGGTTGGTTTTATTGACAGTGAAATGTTCGTTTGTGGGTCAATAATCTGAAAAAACAACATTTGAAACTGCTGATAGCTGCTAAAGTTCAATTATCTTTGTATGTAACTGTCAAAGTAGCCGTCAAATGTAACTTTAACGAATACTTTCGGAAGTGACTCGGTTGTAAGAACGATGTCCTTAAATTCCAAAAACTTTGAACCTGACAATGTATAAAATGACAAATAAATAAAAAATACACTTTTCTTACGCACATTATTTACACCATTCATTGAGGAATTATTTAGTTCTAGTTCGCCATTGTTCATTGCTTTCAGAAAATATATTATCAAATCAAATCAAATATATTTAATGTGATATAAGAACATATTTTTATAACATGCTAAATAGCTCTGTACGATAGAGTGAAGTAAGTAATGTGTCTGCACACTTCGCAAGGTGACCCCGTGCTGAAGTTGAGCATGATTACCCTATTCTTACTAACATACCAAAATTTTATTGTGGTAATGTTTTGTTTATAAACAATGCGTAAATTACCAACTAAATACATATATAAATATATAAAACATAATACTTATATAATACATATATTGTAATAGTAAATAAAATAAATAAATGTTCTTATTAAATTATGATATCCCTCACCACAAAACGATTACACAACATGCTAATACACCCATCTACCTTTAAATCCATTTAGTTTAACTCTTATTGGAATTATTTTAGAACGTATTTTAGTAATATTTCTGATTTCGCCAGACCCAGGCCATTCATCCATTCCTTCAGACGTGTCCTACCGCTGTGTTTAACCAGACTTTGTATTATTTGAGGTAAATATAATTGGCCACGCTTGACAGGGTTGGACGATACGTAATTTCATATCACAAATGCAAGATCAAGAACTTTGTAGCAACTTTCAACGGTTTCTAACCTAGATAATTTATGTAAGCTAAGTTAGATCAAAGTTGCGATTTGTAGAGCTTTATTAGGCTTAGAACTCTGCATTAATCATCATAGGCTGAGTTGTACCAAAATAATGTCTCAATCTCGCACTATAATATTAGGTACTTTAGTATTAGCAACGACTACGTGTTTGTGCCTTTTGGTCTTGAGACAATGGGTCCGTGGGGGCCAAGTGCAAAGAAGTTCTTTAAAGAGTTTTCTAAGCGCCTGGTTAATGCTGTATGTGACAAGAGGGCTAGCAGTTTTCTCGCGCAGCAAATCAGCATTGCTGTGCAGCGGGGGAACGCTGCAAGTGTTCTTGGCACACTGCCAGAGGAACAAATTATGGGTGAGTATTTTTATTTAAATAAATAAATATTTCCAGACAGGTCACACAGCGCCATCTAATTTCCGTGGTCAGCTACGAGGCTTGTGTTACGGAAACTAGATGGTTGATAAACTAATATTATTAGTTTTTTTATTTTTTTATTTATTTCTAATTTATTTTTAATTTTTATTTCATAATTATTTTATAACCTTTGTATTTTACTTCGAATAAAAAAAAACTTATATTAGGTTTACATATGAAATTGACTTTTTGTCGAACTGGACAATTTGATCCGAAATACTTATTTATTTATTTAAAACTTTTTGCACTATGTACAAAGGCGGACCTAATGCCGCTAGACATTCTTACTCGGTCAACCTTAGGGACATTACGAACATTGTACGTGGAAGGTTTGCGCAAATTAAAGAACATTAATTTTTTGCGAAAACTACTTAGTAGTAAATAATATAAATATACTCAAAACAAATACCTACCTATACTTATAATACTTAATACATACATAAATACCATACTTAATACATACATAAATACCATACTTAATACATACATAAATACCATACTTAATACATACATGACCATGGCGGTGTGCCTTCGTCTCGGAGCCTGGACTGTCCACCCACACCAGTGTCGGTGTGGAGAGCCCTTGGAACATCTGGGACACCATGGGCTTTCTCGCGCTAGAAGTCCTGGCCGCATTCCTCGTCACACTGCTTTGAACGACATCATTCGAAGGGCTTTTGTCACTGCTGAAGTACCCGCGTTCCTACAACTCTCTGGGATTGCTCGGAGCGATGGCAATAGACCCGACGGCATGACTGCTGGGCTGTGGAAACTTGGCAGGTCCCTGGTGTGGGATGCGACATGTGTAGACACATTAGCCCCATCACACATCCAGGCGACCTCGTCAAGAAGTGCGGCAGTTTCTGCTGAGAACCTCAAGCTGCGCAAATACGCCAACCTCAGTACTGGTTACGAATTTGCGCCATTTGGGGTCGAGACGATGGGCCCATGGGGACACTCAGCCAAGCGTCTGGCCAAGAGTTGTCCAAACGGCTAATGGAAAAGTCTGGAGACAGGAAAGCTAGTAATTATTTTTGCTAACGTATTAGCTTAGCTATACAGAGGGGAAATGTTGCCAGACTTCTTGGGACTATCACTGAAGGGTCGTCTCTAGAGGACATTTTTTACTTATAGTTTATCTTTTATTAGGTTTAGTTTATATTTATTTAAAATTTTACTTTTAAGTAGTTATAATTATTTATACTTGTTAGTCCGTCATAAATACAATATATACATACTTACAGTTGTTGGGATCTATTCAAGAAGTATGTGAAAACCATATTTTTAAACAATGTTCTATTTGGCGCTTGTCAAATATCTAAGCGTTTTCACAGATTTGCGGCAACAACTGGAAATGAGACGGACATAAAACTAGTGTGATGAGAGGGAATAGCAATGATAGAGTTATGCAATGATCTGGTGTTATTCATTACAGCGTCTTAAGATCTGGCCAGACGATTACGGCAGATCTGTATTGTCAACAATTGCAAACCATGGCGGAAAAGCTCGCTATTCAACAACCGAGACTGGTCAATCGCTCTAGCCCACTGCTGCTTCAGGACAACGCTAGACTTCACGACAGACGGTCGCTAAATTAGAGGAGATGCGATTGGAATGTCTCCGACACCCATCTACCCTTGACACCCCCAGACCTTGCTCCAACTTTTTCGCAATTTGTGCAATTTCTGGCAACGAAAGAAAATCAATTCCGACGCGGCAGTCCAAACCTTCTTCAAAAGTTTTATTGGTTCTCGCTTCCACAATTTTTTCAGCAATGTAATCAATAAATTACCAAGTGTATAGATAATAATGGTACATACTTCCATTGATTAAATTTATATTTTCATTATTTGTTTTATTTTTGGGTTTTCCATATAAAACCTCATAAAAGGGACCTAATATAATTTTAGAATCATAGTAAAATAAGATGTTTTTGTTCATAAAAGCAACATTTATTAGATACTCGTATATTATTAAATTTTAGAATCAACACTTAACTATTTTTACTCGCGGCGATATGTCAAAGTCCTTGGTGTTATCTGTAAATTGGAAGGTTTTTCTATTGCAAGAACCAGAAAGAGACTGAATACAAATAAAATTTTGACCACATTTGTAAAGGAAGGGCAAAGTACGAAACCTTGGCGCCGCATCAGACTGGAAAATTCTCATGGATACTGGTCCGTATTGGGTAAAACGGGTCCAGCCATCAGTCAGGCGGTCTACTCTGCGACTTTGTATAGAAAATGAGTCACTAAAGCAAATGGCAAGGATCTGCTAGAACCAACAAGTGGAAAAAAGGCAGGTTTTCTCTGCGGGCACGCTTTCTTCTCGCACTTGACTTTCTCGGAACTGTTTTAGGCACGATTTAGAGTCCAACCCGGCTTGGGATCTTTCACACTAAAATCGCGGTGATTTTCGATCCGCACGGGCCGAGCGTAGATTTTGTATTGGCGCCAACTTGGGCGCCTCTAGTGGTAGATCACGAAACTACTCGCGATCCATAGACGATTCTACCAGGCTTGGGGGTAGAATATTTGGAATGAATGTGGATGGGATAAATTGGTGTAGGATCCTGTTGGATGTCTTAACAGATACATTTGAAAATCATTATAGAATACTTGTACTACTTTTAGACATTGACTTATTTGCGCACCTTGAGGTTCTCAAATAATTATTTAAATATTTATCATATTATTATGCTGTAGATATGGTAAATATTTAAACGAGGATATTATGTGTTATCTTAATTTAATTCTATTATTAAAGCATAAACATGCCTTTTTTGATCACGAAATAATACGTATGCTTACGTCGATTTAAGAACTGTTAGCTGTTTTAAATTGGTTTGAACCATATTGCACTTATTTCTGTAGAATGAGCTCCCGGTTGAACATCGATGAGACCACGGATGACTGGACAGACCACGTGTCTGCCTGGGTGGCCAGATGGATCACTCAGGCCTGCCGACCGGAAACTGAAATCGCAGGTATTTTATTGATACACACCTCTTTTTTTATCGGGAGCTGATGATTAACCTTGCGACCTTTTTTTATTGTACTTTCTGTTTTATTTTTATTTCTGTTACCTATATTTAAGTTTTTATTTTAATATTTTGAAAGAAGCAGTCACGTTATATTTGTTCATTTACTTTCTTTTTATAGTCTTTATTATTCTTTCTTACTTGCTATTTTCTTTTCTTTTATTACGTTTAACTACTTATCAGGCCCATAATTAACCTTAAAAATCTACTACAAGTATATGTTGCTGTTCATCCCATAAATTTTAAAATTAAATAAATAAATATTTAAATAAATTAGTTTCTGGTGAGATGCTAATTTTGTTGTTGTTTCTGCTATATTTTTGAAAGCTAACGTCAGCCAAAGGCAGGGTGCACAAATCATAGTTCACAAAAATCGAAGTTTTGGCTATTTTGGAATTAAACTTTAACTAATTTGGGATTTAGCATAAAACGCTTCAAATATTTTTGTTTAAAACTAAATAGGGTAAAATATAGTATTATTACCACCCAAAGATTGACGCTGTGACCTTTTATCAAAGAAACCTTAGCTTAGATATTTTTTTGTGTCGAACTGGTAACAACACACATGAGAATATATATTTTTTTTAATCCCAATTACATTTTAAACGTTAGCTATTTTTAAAGCACTGCCAATGAATACCTAAGGCATGGTGACAATTACTATGCTTAAGGTTCCTAAGGTAAGGTATTTGTTTTACCGTAACACAAAGACACAACTACAACACACGCCAATAGGCAGTGGTCTATCGCTATAATAATCCTTATTCAGAAACAAATGTATCATCCTATTAATATAAATTAAAAGCTACCTAAATAATAAAACTAAAAATAAAATAATGTCCTCTAGTCTAGAGACGTCCCATCCGAGATAGTCCCAAGGAGACTGGCAACATTTCCCCTCTGTATAGCGAGGCTAATACGTTGGCAGAAATAATTGCCAGCCTTCCTGTCTCCAGACCTTTCTGTCAGCCGCTTTGACAACTCCTTGGCCAAGCGCCTCGCTGACGGTCCCCTAAGCCCATCGTCTCGACCCCAAACGGCGCAAATTCGTAACCGGTATCAAGGTTGGCGTATTTGCGCAATTTGAGGTTCTCCACAGCAAAACGCCGCTCTCCCCGCGCCTCACGAGGTCGCCTGGATGTGAGATGGAGCTAATGTGTCTACACACGTCGCATCCCATTAGAAACTCTCCTCACCGCAAAACAAATAACACTTTTCCGCTCATTAATATTAGATTTTATCGTTAAACTAAACACAAGATTGTAACAGCAGAGTGACCTTTAAAATAAAACTGGTAAATGCGAAGCCATTTTTAACTTTAATCGATGCGATTTCATTTTGGTCCAACTCAGCCTAAAAAGTATTAAATATAACCAATATATGATATCCAAAGTTATTGTAAGACGACGTGTAGTTCTACTAATACATTACAGAAATACACATAAATAGGAATTTAATACAATAATAATAAAATAAAATACTTTATTGAGAAAAACATTTTACACAACTTATTTTAAAATACAATTCATAGTAACTTAAGCAAAAAATATAAATGAAAATGTTTTACAAATGAAAATTGACATTTGCTTTGAACCTTATCTCCCGAAAAAGTAGTCTGTGTATCAGGAGATATGTACTTACAGCTGAACCTTATTATACTAGCATTATTTTATATTTAACCTACCCATCACCAAGCATTATTATTTTTGCAAATTGCATAATGAAAAATAAATAAATAATATAATATATATATAATAAAATAAAAATATTATTAATACAATAATTATCGTTTTCATATTGTGTGTAACGCATGAGTGTTGTGTATCGGTGTAAGTTTCAATATGTGTGTATATGTCGTTAATGTGTATGTGTAATTGCGTTAGTGTGTATGTTTTATTATTTTATGATACAGTTTTTAGCAATTCCTCAGTGTTGTCATAATCCAATCCCAAGAGCCACTCATCAACAATACAAAAATAAAAAAATATTTTATTGTTCATTAAAGTAGAATTAACAAATTTATTATCACACTGACTCCTAAACTACGAGTAAGCTTAACTTAGTTAGACCTGTCATTTAGGATCCCAGTTACTTCTATTAGTTATACAAAAAAAAATACAATACGTAGTGAAAACAGTTTACAATAAAAATATTTTTATCAAAACAACAGGTGGGTAGCTATTAATATAATGAATAAATAATATTAATTATTTGTTCGGAAATACACTCAGCTTATTGGGAGATGTGTTTTTGCGCCGTTTGGAGTTGAAACTCTCGGGCCGTGGGGACCAAGTGCACACGAAATTTTCAAGGCGTTGTCAAAACAGCTCGTCAACACCTCGGGAGACAAAAGGGCTGGGCAATATTTGGGCCAAAGGATCAGTATTCCCATTCAACGTGGCAATGCTGCCAGTATCCTTGGCACCTTGCCCATTGGCAGCGATTTGGAGTAAATTTATTATTTATATATTTTGTTTTTTCTTCATTTTAGTTTTTAGTTATATTTTTATTTATTAATTAGGTTTATTTTTAATAATAGTAATTTATGTTTTAAGATGTAAGTTTTTAGTTTAAATAATAATTAATAAAATTACATACATTTTTATTTCATAATTTAATTCTATTATTTGATAAATTAATATAAATCCTATATTAATATAGACAAATGGCAAGCATTTTGTATACGAATAATTACGGCTCGATTCCGTAAGTAAGCACTCACAAAAAAATATTTGGGATAATGCACAATAGTGCAAACGTTACAGGCAGTAATGCAAATACTGACGTGCAAGTTGTCGATGACAACTCTCCGGCACGATCTTGTAATGCGCGTGACATATCTAGAAGGGCTCCCGCGTCGGCAAAATATTTGAAAATATCTGTACAATGAAAAAACAAAAGAAAGCACGACGATGGTAATGAAAATTATATAAACTCTACATTGTATTAAAATAGACGACATAAGAAATCTTTACAAAGGAAAAATAAAACAAAGCACGACGATGGTTATATAAAATAGAAAAAAACGAAAGACAAAATTTGACAATATTTTCGACCACGGACAATTTACTTTTATTAGACTATTTGAAATAATAAGCATTTATTTTTTATTTTGTCTCCGTACATTCCCACTTTGGTTAGGTCTATGATTAAGTACATAATTTTATTAGATACGAGTGTTATGTTATATAATTTACTTACTACATACACGTATATCTATCGTGCCTGGAAAGTGTTATATTCGAGCAAAGAGCAGAACTGGCAGTAGGAACCTTAAGATGAAGACACTTAAAATAACTTAAATGCGGCTGTAAAGGGGCTTTGTCAAAATTTATTAGTATAGATACCTAAAATTGACTTAAATAAGACTAGTTAAAATAGCTGCGGCTGTAAAAAGGCTTTGTCATAAATTGTAAACATTAAATTTTTTTTTTTTTTATTTAAGGTAGGTACGCATCTTTATTCGAAGGAAATAAGGTACAATGATTAAAAAAAAAAATATATATTAATTAAACTAAAAACTTACATCTTTGAACATAAAATACTATTAATAAAAATAAACCTAATTAATAAATAAAAATATAACTAAAAACTAAAATGAAGAAAAAACAAAAAATAAAATAAAATAATTATATTATTCTAAACTCGCAGAGACGTAATTTTTATTCGTTTATTCAATGTCATCATAAATCTTAGCATTAGGAAAAGCCTGTTAACGGAAAACAAACCGTTTAGAGCGCCAAGTTGAACACGGCTGGGAAAGACCGGCTACAATATGTCATGTTTTTTTTACTGGCAGAGGGGTTAGTTACAAACATCCAATTACGTTGGGGGCGGGTGTCGGGCACTTATCAGATGACAGGTCATTTAGATACAAGTAGTTGAAGGGGTAGGTTCATTATGTCCAGCTTTACAGCACACATAGACCACAGTGCGGAATGTCACTGCGCATGACGATGTAATTCAATTAGTGAACACCGTGGTGTTATTTGTGATTTTTTGAAAAAAGTTTCTTGAATATTCCTATTGGATTTTTATGTAAATCGGTATGTAAATGTTATTATTTTGACTATTAGGGTTTATTTTTACTTAAGTTTGTGTGTTTTAAATTTAATTACATAAAGAAACAGTTTTGATTGTATTGATTTGTTTGATGAACTCATTTTTGTGAAAAAGATTTGATTTAACATGAATTTAAATTATAACTTTAGTTGACTAGTTATTTATTTATTGTAAGAGTAAATATAATTAAATTAAATTAAAATCTAATCCTAATAAAAAAATAACTATAAATGAAATAGAGACGACCCTTCAGGAATAGTCCCAAGGAGATTGACAACATTTTTTCTCTGTATAGCGAGGCTAATACGTTGGCAGAAATAATTGCCAACTGTACTGTCTCCAGACTTTAGCCGTTTGGGCCCATCGTCTCGACTTCAAACGGTACTAATTCGTAAATATAGTTTATTAATATTTTTTCTTCAATTTTTTATAAGATTTAACAAAATACTGATATTATTTATTTATTTAAAACTTTATTGCACTATGTACAAGGGGCGAGATTGATGCCGCTAGACATTGTCTGTAAGAAATATAACTTAGATCAAGGAGTAGGTGCGAAGACTGATTAAATAATTATTAAGTGCAAATAAAAACATGCAGAAATGGATTTATTTCGTGGCAATAAAGCCTCCTTCAAAAATGCCGTGCTTAAATATTCTATTGGTAAATTTAGTAACCAAAATACCTAAAATTATATTATTTTTATCTCACTAAATTTATTGTTTGCCCATTCACTCTTCATGAACATCATACGCACCCACCCACACACACAAATCTCACATATACCACTTTTCACACTTTTCATTTATTTCCACTGTTTTAGTTTTGATTTATACTTTATATATACTATGGACAGAATTTTTATTTTTTTTAAACTCTATTTAACTTGTATATCTTTTAGTTTATAAGTATCTTACTTTTATATTCGGGCTGTTTTTATTTTTATAATTGTGTTAATTTATGTACTTTGTTTACATCTGAAAATCTGTTTTGGCCTTTTACCTGTTTTACTTTATTTGCTTAATTTTGATGTATTAGCTGTAAGATTTTCTTTCAAAAAAAAAAAAAAAATAAAATAAATAATAACTATATTTCTCAATAATAATAGTTTTAATTTCATAGGTATTTTTAGTTTAGTTTTATTTATAATTAGTTTTTTAATCTATTTTATTTTAATATTATTGTATCTACGAATGCATTGAAATAATATATATACTACATACTAATAATACTTACATACATACATATTTACATTACTATACTACGTACAATATCCACTTATACAGGCTGTTGGGAGCTATTTAAGTAATGTTATATATACTAATGTTTTGAATATTATTCTGTTGGATGTTTGCCGCATATTGACCGGCAAATTCATATATTGTAAAGTTTATACTAATTATAATATTTTAATACGAACTGATATATAATTGGGCTCTTTGCAGACAGTACCGATTTTTCATTCGGCGGAAGAGTTGGTAACAGAATCACATATAGAGTTGATAACGTATTCGATGTATCAATCCAAAGATTTAAAAATAAATAGGCAAATCGTATTATTATCTGTGGTGTCGAGGAAAAAGGAGATGAGTCGAAAAGTTTAAAAATTAGATTTTTGCAGATTGGTTCAAAACATTCATATGTGTCAATGCAATAAGGAGATGGTCTATACACTGACAGTTTATTTTACACTCCTACGTACATAAAGGGGCTAGTCGTAACATTAAAATGTATAAATAATTTCGTTCAATCGAGTTATTTCAGTATCGCGCTTTTACCTCCAATAATTCAGTTATGCATAGTGAGATGAGTTGACTCGTACCTAAAGTATACAACTAATGAAATTGAACATTTACTAATTACAATTTTCTAATTATAAATATGAGTTGTTTTCTTAATTTGCCACTAGTGAAAAGTTCAAGTTTTGTACTTATCCCCTTTTTCCTTGACACCATAGATATATTTTCTTATTTCTGACTTAATAACAAATTTAAATATTTATTTTAAGGTTTAGTTTTATTTTATATTATTGTTTATTTATGATGTAATTTATGTATCTGTATATGTATTAGTATGTAATATTGTTATGTATGTATTAATACTGTTAAGAATGACTTAATTAATGATTGCACCTACCATCTATCTATACCGTCTAAATGCCCTAAAGGTTTGGCTGACAGAGAATGCCTAGCGGCATAAGTCCGCCTTAGTACATAGTGCAATAAAGTTTTTAAATAAATAAACTGAACCAAATACAAAATAAACCCGCGAGATCATCGTAAATCACCACTTCATCCCATTTGCAGTCGAAACGATGGGTCCGTGGTCCGAGGAGGCTCTGGCGTTCTCTCGTAAGCTTGGTGAAAAGCTCCGCTTGGCGCCGGGTGACCAGAGAATATTTTGCTCAATAACAGGACGTTAACAATAAGTAAATTGGCCTGCCACGCCGTCAATAAGACGAAGGTGGCCCGAGCCATGTTACGTCCTGTTATAAATTCCATCTTGCCGCTTAGGTTAAACGTCCAGATCTGTAAGATGTTAATTTCTGACTTGCTCATGCTGCGCTAGCCTGGCACCACCTGCTGGCCAAGACCAACGGGTATATGACCCAAAGTCAGCAGAACATATCGCATACAGTGGATTTTATAGCCCCGTGGTTCGTGAACTGGAGTTGCCCACTATTGAGCAATTTTTGACTGCCTGACTATAGACGTAGGTATGTATATTCTATCACGCTGACAACGAACACTTGAAATATCTCCAAGACATCGCGACGTCTTGCTTACGGCCCTCCACCCAGAGATCGTAAAGAAGTGCTTGCTCCTGGAGGACAGCTAAAATTGTCGAACCCTCTAGATTCGTGAGCCACGCGGGTTTAAGTAACAACGACCTGCACCAAGTGTGTATTGAGTTACTGGGGCGGGTGGATGCACGCTGAGATCCTGCCGGGGAAAACGGAGGAATGTCCCTATTTAATTATTTATATTCATTTATAAACTTTTGGGAAGACCAACAACACAAAAATATACATTATATAACATACATATACTCGTAAAAGATTTAGGAGGTCAATTAAAGGTCTCTACTGATAGTAATAGTATGACAAAATAAAAGAATAAATAAATAATAAGAAGAAAGTAATAACCTGAATATAACATATAAAAAATAATAAAACAATGAAAACTTACTACAATAAATAAATAACTATCCCCAACCCAGGTTCATTCTACATCCGGGCATCGACGACCCTATTTTTGTTGATCCTTGCATGTCTCTGCAAGGACCGCCATTGTCATGATCATGATCTTTCGCTTCCTCGACATGCATCATAAAAAAAACAATATACCTATTAATAATAATAAAACAAATCTTATGATTTATTTTATCCTTGATATCTTTGATGACAAGAGGGCTGGCTCTTTCTTCGCCCAGAGAATCAGTATTGCAATTCCGCGGGGAAATGCAGCCAGCGTACTTGCCATCATTCCACGCGGACGGGACTTATATCCCTATCCTTATTATTTATTTTATATGTAGTAAATATTATTTTTCGAATAAATGTATATTAATTAATATTTCATCAAAGTTACAAAGATAGGAGTATAGACCAAGGAACATAGTATAGACGTAGGTACCTAATGTAGCCGTTGTGCGTTAATTTAATTCCACTGATATTATAATTTTTAAACTGTAGGTATATTTGTTGTAAACTGTTTTTAATAATCAAGACTAAATTATCAAATAAACTAAGGTACTTAATCCATAATAAGTAATATTGCTAATAGGGCTAGGGAGTGATAGATAACTTTATTTGCACAAAAAATGAAAACTTTCAAATGTACATACTTAGGCGAGCTTAATGTCTAGGCATTTTTTACCTTTGGTAAAGTAAGAAGATAGTGTGGGAGCATCTGTATACGTACATTTAGAAACTATGATTTTAAAATAACTAACTTCCATGATGTGTTAAATAAACTTAAGTTAATAATTTGCCTTAAAAACATTTTATTATCCCAACTTAGAATGCGTTGTTCAAAACACTTTCAATAATAAATTGCGCTAACATTTCAATCAAAACTTTTTCAGAAATGCACCCCCGAAAGGAGAGTGGGTGACGTCAAAACAGACCCCAAAGGCGGAGTTACAATCAGCCCTCCCTTCGCGCAAGTTATGACAGTGCGCAGAGTTTACAAGGGGTGGAGTCATGGACGCGTGCTATGTCCCCAACAACCCTCAGTTCGGGCTGGCCGTGGAGTACTCCTGCGAGAGCCTCCAGGACTGCGGCGAGGGGATCTGCTGCGACCCCCTGCAGCCGTGCACCTGCAGCTTGGACCTCGGCCCGCTGCGGGACTTCAGAGACGACTGCTGTCAGGTAAACTCATTTCAATATTTTATTTTAAATATCGTATTATTACTGGTAGAGCGGTGGTGGCACGGTTGTAAGATAGATTTCATAAAATCCAAAAACCGACCGTACCGAGATGTACCAATAAGAAATACACTTTTCGTCGTCGTAGATTTACAAAACCACAGTACCCGTGCCTCGAAAACGTTAGTTAAGCCGTCGGTCCTGGTTCCACTAATACCAAATTGTGGAATCGTTAATAAATTGTCATTAAAAAGCTGGCGTACACCAGCCAGTTTAGACCAAATTCTCCAAAAAATTCTCGAAGGCATATCTCCAACAGTGGCAGTGGCATATCTCCAACTATAGGACTCTGTGCTATAAGGGCTGTGTTTCAATTCAATTCAATTTGTTTATTTTGCAAGTAGGCATAGGACTCTTCTGCACTTTTACACGTCAATTTTACAATATTGATATAAAACAATATCATTTTATAGTACATATTGGTGTACATGTGGAGCAGTACATGATAACCATCATCTGGGAAGAGAAAGTGATGATAATGATTTTAGGTAGGTATTATAAAATTTCTAAAGCTCTTGCTTGCCAATGGAACAGACTTCCTTTAATCATCAGACAGGCACATCAAATATTCAACGATTAGTTATAAAAAAATTGTCACTTAAAATCTACAAAAACAAACGGTTGACGGAATAATATGGAGACAGGAAAGCTGGCAAAACTTCTGCTAACGTATTAGCCTCGCTCTACAAAGGGGAATTGTTGCCAGTCTCCTTGGGGCGTCTCTAAAGGACTTTTATTTTATTGATAGTTTTTTTAGGTTTAATTTACAGGTACCTATTTAGTTTAGTCAATAAGTTTGTAATTGTCATTTAATTTACAATATTTAAATAACAATATTAAGTTATTTTAAAGTATCATCACGACCGTTTCCCTTCCGGGGAGGTCAGAAACCACGCTTATAAAGAAGCGGATTCACATGTAGCCAAATTTACTGTATGCCAATCATGACAAGTGATAACCACGTCGATGTCTCTAGCATACCAATCTTGGGAAATATTACAAATAAATTAAATATTAATTTAATTTGTCAATCACCAGGAATCAAACCCGGTACCTCCGAGTCTAAATCCACGTTTAACCGCTAGACCACAGTGTTATTTTAGTTTTTGTGCAATAAAGCATTTTTACTGTTATTATTAAGCAGCAAGAAGCAGAAGAGTGCTGTCGTCAGAACGAAGAGCTCTCTTTGGGGCAGTCCATAGCTCATTGCGACGTGAACCTCAACGCTGGAGGGGTGGACGTGGGCGATGTGACCGGCACAGACACCTGGGCTGCTGAGGATATGGGATCCTTCAGTCTACCAACACTGGAGCTGGATCCACTACCTTCGCTCTTCCCGTTCTCCCCATGCCCCGCTTTCAAGTAAGTAACCGATTTACACTAAAAAGGAATGCTGCATTTTGTATAATATAACGATGGCAGCATAGGTGACTTCAATGTTGAAAAAAACTGGAAGGCAAAGAGCTGGAATTCTACTTAAGAAAGATCAAGTCCAAGAGGGCAAAATGAGGTGTTAAGTAAACCTTTTCATGCACTTTGCCAGTGGAATAAGCTACCCTTGGCCATTAGACGTGCACCGTCTACCAGCGTCTTTAAACGTCTGATAACCACATTGTTAATGAACAATATTTAAATAACTGTGTATGTATTAAGCTATAATACTGGCACCAGTGTCGATGCGGAGAACCAGTTAATCATCTCGGACACCACGGGCTTTCTGTCACGTGGCTCTTAACGACATTATCCGAAGGGCTTTTGACACTGCTGGAGTACCCCGCAATCTTAGAACCCTCTAGAATTGTGCGGAGCGATGGCAAGAGACCCGACGGTATAACTTTTGGGCTGTGGAAACTTGGCAGGTATCTGGCATGGGGTGCGACGTGTGTAGACACATTAGCTCTATCCTCCAGGCTATTTCGGCGGTTTTTACTGACTACCGTGTTTCACACTTGCACGTTAAACACACCATAACTGTCAATGCATAGTCATAGACTAATTTTAATTTTGTGACGATTTTCCTAGCTTTAATTCTTATACCGTTTGGGTTCTTACTCTATCTTGTAATTGAATGGTCGTGTTCGTCATGCATTTTCAAATTATTTTTGTTGTTTCACGGACAATACGCCGACCTGCATAGACTAATTAATTTTGAGACGATTATTTATTTATTTAAACTTAATTGCACAAAGTACAAAGGCGGACATGCCGCTAGACATTCTATGACGGTCAAACTCGGGACAACGAGAGCAGTAAGTACATAAGGCAGGTACAATACTAAATAAACTTGAAGAGTTTTATTGCAGATAACATATACATACTTATTAATAATTACATACTAATACATACATATAACCTACATAAATAAAATATTAACAATACAATATATACAAAAATATTAACAATATATAATATATACACAATACTATACCTACTAATGATTATTATCAATTATTATCCTAGCTTTAAATCACATATCTAAAGTTTCACTTCTTGCCCCGTCTTATTTATATTTATGGTCTCTGATTTATATTAATTATTAATTTAGGATGGAAATTGCCTCTGTGGTCTAACGTTAAGTTCGTGGATCTAGACGGGTTCGATTTCTGGTCAGGGCAATAGTTAATTTAATTTATTAATTTAATATATTGCTCGAGTTTGGTTCGCTAGAGACATCGAGTGAGCTTGCCACTTGTCATTACGGACTAAAAATCTAAAAATCAAATAAATGTGAATCCGCTTATTTAAAAGCGTGGTTTCTGACAACCCCGAAAGAGATAAGGTCGTGAAGATACTAGGATAGTAAAGATATATTATTTTATTTAGCAGGAGCAATTCGAGCGACTGTCGAGAGCGGGGCGGGGGAGATGCTGCGGCAGACGTTCTTTTATCCCTCAAGCACGCCGTTGTCCATGGAGACTGCCAGGAACCCGTCCACCCTCAGGTACGTACCTAATTTCATCTCTTTCTCCCGTACGACACAACGCTAAAGAGTAAAAGAGACGACTGTATGTTTGTAATGTTCGCTAGCTTTAATTTTAAATACGGATTCCTTTTGAATATTTGTGGTGGCTCAAGGTGGTCAATTCTCAAATGCAATAGAGCTGAATTTTATCACTCTAGATTTCTACCACTTTAAAAGCTACCTACATACTTTTTGATAGAATTGATTGTTACACCGTTTTCGAGAATATCGTTTTAGCAAGTTGCATTTACAGTTTCCACTCTTTTGTGTGTGTTCACGTAGTAACTGCGAGTGCTTGTAAACTGTTACTTAAAGTAATCCGGTTAATCTGGCATTCGGCACTTTAAACGTTCTAAGCATAAAATAGCAACATAAACAGCCAGTGTTACATTTCAAAACTGACATCTCACATTTAGTGTGCGTTTGTTCCAATGGGGTGTATCACTATCTTTTTATCACGGTAGATGGCGCATGATAGATGGTACCTAATAATACTGTCAGTTGCATAGAAAATTTGTATTTTTATTACGAAATTTATTATTTTCTTGATATTATGCCGAAGTGAGCAGCTTTTTGGGTACAAATCGAAATTTCTAAGTGAAATCAAAGATATGGTGATCTCAAAATTGCCGTTCTATTAATAAAACCTTTTTTCTTTTTAAAGACGGTGTTCGCTTTCTTGATTCGTCTTTTAAGGTAGGTAACGGTAATTTCAAATACATTTTTCTGTTATAAAAAAAAAAAAACTACAAAAACATTTTAAAAATGATGCGACATAGGTGCAAAACAAGGTACCAATGCCGCTAGCGACATCTACAAAAAGCTTTGCCTGATACACCCCATTGTTCCTTTTTATAATTAAAATAATCCCCTACCTATGGTTAGCTATAACCAGCCATTGTATTTTCAATTTCAAAATGTGTGGCGCTAAAAACGTTATGTACTTATGATCCTATCGTTCCGAGACGCGATAATAGTAACCTAAGCACGCTTAAGGTGTTCCGATACGCGCTTAAACTGTTTTGCCAAAGCTGTGTGACGTCACAAACGACATCATTTCTCGCGCTTAGACTGCTCACGATATCGAGGTAGATCGCTCTGAGCGCTGTCAGTTTTTTGTATGTATCATCTCTAAAATGTCCGTAATTTTAATTCCTAGAAAGTTAATAGACAACATTTTTTTAAATTACACTAAGGCTAATTAGTATTTATTTCACGGAAGTAAGGTACAGTGATTTAAAAACAAAACATTTTAAAACATAAATTACTATTAATAAAATTAAAAATAAACCTAATTAATAAATAAAAATACAACTAAAAACTAAAGTAAAGAAAATTATAAATAAAAAATTTGCTCATAATCGCTGCCAATCTCAGACTTGAATAATCTTTGGAAATATTGGATTGTGCGAGCGAGAGGGCTGTACAAGCATTAAACCCTCATTAATCACTGTAAGGATTATAGCGTGGTACGTGAACACAGCATTTACGAGTATTAGTTTTTTTGTTTTTTAAGAATCGCGTACTACAACCCTATTCCATTAATTTACTCTCACATACTTATAACGCTTAGGAGTAAAAGAGATGGCTATCTATATGTTTGTACCACCTGTTCCCTATGACTTTGGTACGGGTTCCTTTTGTATCTTTGTGGAGGCTGCGTATTGATTAATTTGTATTGGGTTTTTTTTAAGTATTAGCTATGCAATTGTGGTATATAGTTTTATCTTTTCGTAATGTACATCCTAGGAAAAATAATTTTGCAATATAGATTTAAAACTTTATTTTCTTTTTGTAAAGACTTATTTATTAAAGATTAAATAAGAAATGTTTCAGATATTTATAAAGTACAAAGATTAAAAAATAAAATAAATTAAGAACTAAATTATAAAAACTAATTAAAAACTAAAAATTAATAAATAAAATTACGACTATTCGATGGGCGTAGTGTGCCGAGGACACTCGATGCGTTGCCCCGTTGAACAGCGAGGCTGACCCTTTGAACGAGATATTCTCTACTCAAAGGGTCACCCGTCGCCAAGTAGTTTCTCACCAAGCTCGCGGGAAAACAAGAGCCTCCTCGGTCCACGAGCCCATCGTTTCAACTGCAAATGGAATGAAATGGTGATTGATATTAATATTTGATAGGTATTAATTTAAATATTAGTAGATTCGGCCAACGTATTAGCCTCGTTATACAGAGGGGAAATGTTGCCAGTATTCTTAGGACTGTCTCTAATGGGACGTCGATTGAGGCATTTTTAATAAATAATTTTATTTTATTTATTTATTTAAAAACTTTATTGTAATTTACAATCGGCGAACATAATGGCTGTAAGGCATTCTCTGACCGTTGAGCGTTGTTGGGACAAATGAGATTTATTTGTTAGATCGAGGATCATTCATTTTTTTCATCATTACAGCCCCACACAGCGTCCTAGACTTCCACTGCTGGAGATGGGCCTTCCAGAACATACCTATATTTGGAGAATTTGGCCTACACTCGCCAAGCTGTACAGACGGTTTGGCGAGGATATGATGTCAATATTTTTATGACAATTTATTTGCGATTCCACAAGTTGGTATTAGTGGAACCGGGATCGACGGCTTAACGTGCTCTCTGAGGCACGGGAACGGTGGTGTTGTAAATCTTTGACAAATGTTCGTAAGAAAAGTGTATTTCTCATTGGTAGGTACGTGCCGGGGGGGTTAGAACCGACCTTTGTAGTATTTAAGAACGCGTTCTTACAACCGAGCCACCACCGCGTTTTTTTATTTTTTGTCCGAGGATAGTCAATTGATATTAGGAAAATACTTTTTTAAATCTGATCCTACAAATTTTAGGCCTATCTCAGTTCTTCCAGCACTAAGTAAAATTTTTGAAAAAATAATCTTAAATCAACTACTATTACATTTTAATGTTAATAAACTTCTCCACAACAAACAATTTGGTTTCACTAAGGGAAGGTCGACTACTGACGCGGGTATGTCGTTAATTAAGGTTATATTTGAAGCATGGGAGAAGTCCCAGGACGCTATTGGAGTGTTCTGTGACTTATCAAAGGCTTTTGATTGTGTAGATCATGGTACACTGCTTCTTAAACTAAGTTACTATGGCATAAAAGATTCAGCTCTAGAATTGGTTATGTCGTATCTTTCTGATAGAATGCAGAGGGTGGCTATTGGTAATATCACTTCTTCTGGATCTCCAGTAAGGATCGGTGTCCCACAGGGCTCTATTCTTGGTCCATTCTTGTTTCTAGTTTATATCAACGACCTACCATATTGTATTAAATACTTACACGATATTGTTTTGTTTGCTGATGATACTTCTCTAATATTTAAAATAGACAGGAAGCTTAATAATTTTGACGTAGTAAACAATGCGCTTGATCGTGTTTACAACTGGTTTACAGCTAACAATTTGCTGCTTAATGCTAGAAAAACTAAATGTCTAAGATTTGCTCTTCCTAATGTAAGAAACATTTCTCCAAATATAATATTAAATGGTGAGCAATTGGAGATCATGGAAAGTACAGTATTCTTAGGTATAACAATAGATTCCAAACTCCAGTGGGGTGCTCATATTGCAGCACTATCCAAAAGGCTGAGCTCAGCGGCGTATGCCATTAGACAGGTGAGGCGTGTGACAGATGTTGATACTGCTAGATTAGTTTATTTTAGCTATTTCCATAGTATTATGTCTTATGGAATTTTACTATGGGGAAATGCTACTGACATTGAAACTATCTTTATTTTACAAAAGCGGGCTATTCGATATATTTATAATTTGACCGCTCGCACTTCGCTAAGAGATAAGTTTAAGGAGTATGATATTCTTACAGTGGCATCTCAGTATATTCTAGAGAATATTATGTATGTCCACAAGAATATAAAACAATTTAAAAGGAATTGTGACTTGCATTCTCGCAACACACGCAATAATCACAAATTAGCTTTGCCTCACCTACGCCTCAGTAAAACTAGTAAGTCTTTTTTGGGACTTGGTGTTCGTTTTTATAACACACTCCCAAAGGAACTGACTAGCTTGTGTTTCGATAAACTAAAAATTCATGTCAAACGTCGACTTATAGGCAAGGCCTATTATAAGATAAATGATTTTATTAGTGACAAAAATGCCTGGTAGATGTGCAAATGTATATTATTAATATATTTTGGACACCTGTTACTGTTGGTGTATGTTTATATTTAGGTCAATTCAATTGTATTGTAATAAATTTAATATAATTTATTTAAATAATTATAACAATGTGATGTGACAATACAAAAGAGCCCGAGAAGGCCAAATTGTAATAAATGATTTGACTTTGACTTTGACTTTTAATTAATTAATTTATTTATAACTGGAAACTTACAGCTATGATACATTTATGTGTTAATGTTGAAATTACAATAAAAGCCAATTAACATTTCCATCCAATAAATTTCATTTCATATCATTTCAACTCTTTTCATTTCATCTCAAATCATATTTTTCTTCCTTTCCAGTTATAAATTAAAATTACTTTTTTAAACAGTCGGGTTTTTACTTTTAAAATAAATTTCAGATGATGATGGGTGGTTCTGGCAATGGGTACCCCTACTATGAGCACTACGGAGCAGCCCCTCTCTTCCCTACTATGAGTGTCAACGTCTCCATGAATATGACCATGCATGGATGTCCGGCAGAGCAACTTTGTTCTCAGGTCAGTATTCAGATAGCAAATAAGCTTGCTGCAAACATGATTTTTATTTGAATTTAAATTGTCACCTAAAATATGTCAAAATATATTTTTTTTTCTTTTGGTTCTCTTCTCCCGATGGATGATGAATGAGATGATAAGGAAGGCAAAGGGTCTAGCCCATACAGCCAAGTCTGACGTAATATATCTTTCTTTTTTATGAGTTAATGAGGTCATCATCAAATTCCAGGTGCTAATGTCAAAATAAGTTTGTGGCATTTTTTTTTAAAGACGGTGAATCGATAAATCATCAATGATACGCATAGACATAGGATCGTCGCGTCGTCGCTTATATTCTATATCTATAATGATACGCCCCCTGCCTGAAGGGCCAACGCGGGTGGGGGTCGCATGCCCGACTCACCGTAAGGCCTCCTAAGGCGCCAACGGACTAAAACCCTATAAACCGTCTCTCTCTCACTGTTGGCCCTGCGTGCCTAACAGCTAAGTCTGAGTCGTGGCTACAGAGTGGCACTCGTTTGTCGCGTATTTGTGGCAATGTTTATGCAAGCTTGTTAGTTTAAGGATGATTTCAAATTATTTGTGGTAATTTTGTAGCAGTTTTTGAGTCTACTACTACCATACTATTGCGTGTTTGAGAAAGCAAAGCGTTGAACCTTTTTTTACCGAATTTTGATTAAATTGTATAAAAACCATAGAGCAACGCCAAGTCGAACGTCTTTTAAAGCGAAATAAAGTGAAAAAAACCGCATAAAGCGACAAGCTAAAAATAAAGTATATACCTACCGTATGTAAACAAACATCATTCAAGTTTGTTGTCAAAGTATTGTTATTATTAGTTCTATGTAAATAATACATTAGATATGCATAATGCAATAAAATCTACACTTTTTCACTTATTCACACTTACAATTTACACCTTCACAATCACACACCTACACTGACAATACACATTCACATATACATACACTTACATAATAATGCGTAGATGGATTTTTTTAATATTGTCTCTTTATTATTATTCTTATGTTTATTTTTTAATAGTTTAAATTGTTAATAATCCGTTCATGCTATATGTTTAGTGAAAATAATGTTATTCCGTAATTGGCTAGGTGTTCGGTAATCATTTGAATGTAAATATTTATTTGTAAAAGACTGCTGTGGAATAAGTAAATGAATAAATAAATAAATTATTAGATTTAAACTGCATCCGTGGTTAGCAGTTAAGTCCGTCTATTTATATTCGCAGGCGGGTGGGTTTGAACCGACCTTTGTAGGATTTAATTCTTACAACCGAGCCATCACCGCTTTTCGGTTTATTAATTATTATATTTCAATACTTTTTGGGGCTTTGTTAATTATAAAATAATTGGGTAAATTAAAGATTAAACAGAAGAAAGACAAAAATATAGTTCGAGTAGCGGACACCTCCGAGTCTAAATTCACGAACTTACCCGCTAGAGAGGCAGATCTCGAGCTATTGGTGCTAATCCTTGTTTTTATTTCAGGTCCAATGGAATCAGAACACTCCAGCCCCCTCAGTGAACGTGGTGTACCCTCAGAATCAAACCATGATGAGTCCCACCTCGTACCCCTCCGCCACGTACTCCTTCACAGCCGACTTCCGTCCCCCCACCCAATCCGACCCCCTCATAACAGCATCCACCTTCAAACCGCTGTTACAAAACACACAGAAAAACAACAACTTGTCAATATTTCAAAAACAAAACTTCATGAATCAGAAAAACTTGCAATCTTTAAAGAAATCGCCACCGAAAATTTTTATTAATGAAAATCAGAAGATTGTGGACGAAAGTATGAGCAATGGGTATATCATGAACCATCAAGGACAGATGCACCCTCAAGAGTACGGATATACGTGTGGTAATTCTTCGGGGAAAGTTCCGGTAATTATACTATTTTAATAAAAAAAATACACTTTAGTTTTTATAATTTTAAACGGGTCTTTACGAGAGTCGACTGACCCGTGACCACGTTAAATATACAGAGGGGATATGTTGCCAGTCTCCTTGGAACTATCTCGGATGGGACGTCTCTAGAGGACATTTTTTATTTATAGTTTAGTTTATTTTTAATTTTATTATTTAGGTAGCTTTTAATTTATACTTAATGTATATTAATTTATTCGTAATATTTTGCCACTTGTAATGATGGACCTATAGTAAAGTTGGTTAAATGTGAATCCGCTTCTTTACTGTCGCGGTGATACTTTCAAATAATGATTTTGAGTTTTGACTACGAGTATGTATGTGCAGATCGGAGCGCTAAGCGGTTGTTCAGAAGATGACGAGCAGAAGCCTAATTTGTGTAGAATTTGTGGCAAAACATACGCCAGGCCGAGTACTTTGAAGACACATTTGCGAACACATTCAGGGGAACGTCCATACCGTTGCGGAGACTGCAACAAAAGCTTCTCCCAAGCTGCTAACCTCACTGCACATGTGCGCACGCATACTGGACAAAAACCTTTTAGGTAGGTAATTTAATTTTTATTCAGTATTTTTTTTTGTAAACAGTTGTATGATATATATTATGCTATAAAGACGTTATTGTGTCATTCATGAATATGCATTTAATATGATTGTTTATTATCTATTTGTGTAATGTATATAATAAATTATATTATTATTTACTATTGTAGTTCTGTACTAGAGCCTCGACACATTTATGCTTGTATATTAAGGGATTTGCTGAAAATCAGCGCTGTGACTCTTAAAGCGTCGCAGCTCAATGCTGAGCTGATTCCCTATTTGTCACCACACACTTTTAATTTTAAGTTTATTTTTTTTGTTAATGTGACAAATAAAATATTTTTCTTTCTTCTTTCTTTCTTTAGAAATAACTTACCCATTATGAGCCAGTTTCTCGAACGAATTTCTAGTACTTAATTATTTCTTAAGTAAAAATTAACTAGGTTTTGCAAGTAATTCGTTTCACAAACACATCTTAGGAAATAATTAAGAAGGGAACTGTCATTTACACAAATTTATTGGGAGTATTAATTTTACGTTTCACAAAGCAATAAATAATAATTAAGTAGAATTTTAAAAACTGTTTTCTGTACCATAAAAACCCACATTCTATAACTTTAAACAATTATATTTTTGTATTTTTCACTAAATACCTAATTATTATTATATTTTTGACCACCAGAAACAACGGTGAGTCATAAATCTTAAATAAAATATTAACTAAGAAAAACTTAAGTATTGTGAAATTTGTTCGTGAAACCCTATTTGACTTAAGAAAAACTTAATTCCTTAGCTAGGAAATAATTAAGTAGAGCTTCTAGAAATTTCGAACTACATCTAAGGCTTAGGGGCAGTAACTAAATCCCTCATTAGTGGCATTTACAAGATAGCAAGTACTTAGGTAAGGAAAGGCGTGGTGGTTCGATTGTAACAACACTTTCCTTCTGTTTGAATCCCGGCATGTACCCATGAAAAATACACTTTTCTAGCCTACATTTGACTCATTTGGCTCTGTAATGAATAGAGGGGAAATGTTGCCAGTCTTCTTGGGACTATCTCGGGGCGTCTCTAGAGAACATTTTTTGTTTATAGTTTAGTTTATTTTATTTGGGTAGCTTTTAATTTATATTTAATGTATATTAATTTAGGTACTTCGAATATAAAGTGTGTAAATTTTAATCAAATGTTTTAGGTGCCCCATTTGCGACCGAAGATTTAGCCAAAGTTCAAGCGTAACGACTCACATGAGGACACATTCCGGAGAGCGTCCTTATCAGTGAGTTAATCTAAATAAATACAGTAATAAAACAACAAAATTCAACATAAGAATCAGTGCAATTAAGTATAAGTAATTAACTGTTTATTCCAGGCGTTCCAATAAGTTGGGGAATGCCTGGTTTTGTCCATCCAGCTACTCCTATAAGCAGTAGAAGTTGTTGCAATGAATTCCAGAAAAATATTTTCATGACTTAGTAAAATAATTTAGCCTGCCTACTGAAGGTACCTATAGAAAGAATATTTAAGTACTTTGTTGGGTAAAAAAGAAGCCAAGAATGGTGAATGGCGAGTGTCTTTATTTTCCTAAACCCAGCTTACAAATAAAACCGAGTCAAATGTCTCCTTCACTCGATAACCCAGCAACTGCATGATGAATAATGAAAAAAAAAATAGTTTTATAATATAATATAATATAATAAAAATAAGCGGATTCACATTTAGCCAACTGTACTGGGCGCGGTGGTGGCTCGGTTGTTAGAACGCGTTCCTTAAATCCTACAAAGGTCGGTTCAAACCCACCCGACATGTACCAATGATAAATGCACTTTTCTTACGTACATTTGTCATAGATTTACAACACCACCGTTCCCGTGCCTCGGAGAGCACGTTAAGCCGTCGGTCCCGGTTCCACTAATACCAACTTGTGGAATCGTTAATAAATTGCCATTATAAATTGACATCATATCCTCGCCAAGCCGTCTGGCCAGCGTGGCGACTGTAGGCCAAATTCTCCAGATAAATGTTCTCGAAGGCCCATCTCCAGCAGTGGAGGTCTAGGACGCTTGTTCTAGGGGCTGTAATGATGATGATGACTATAGGCCAATCATGACAAGTGGCAAGCTCGCAGTGAATCAAAAGATTGCATAATAACTTTATTCATAGGAGGATTGCAAAACCTTGATCACAGAACATTATTATTATAATATGTTTTAAAAATGTTTATTTAAAGCTACTCTTTACTTTTACAGATGCCGATCATGTAAAAAGGCTTTTTCCGACAGTTCAACGTTAACAAAGCATTTAAGAATTCATTCCGGTGAAAAACCATACCAATGTAAATTATGTTTATTAAGGTAATAGTCAAATTATATTTTTAGATACCTAAATAGTTTTGTAATTTATGTACCTAAAATAAAGAATAATTACCTATGATACTTTTTTCAGATTTTCACAATCAGGTAATCTCAACCGTCATATGCGGGTTCATGGCAACATAGGTGCTGGCTTGCTTGGCTGACAGTTACCCAATGGTGGTTTACCATCGGTCTACTTTTAGTTAAGAATTGTGATGGGTTTAAGCATGCAATACGTGTTGTAACCAGTTTCAACGGGTCTCTTTTATTCGCTGATAAAAAGTTTTTTAAAAATGTGTTAAAAGCATGGCCGCCCAGAATTGCGTTTCTACGCAAAATCACTTTTTGTGATTGTATAAAAATGTAAAATACTAGAAATAAGTTTTACTCTTTTAATATACGAGGGGCGTTCAAAATATTCTCGGTATGTGGATAAAAACAAACAAGTACGAAAAGTTTGATATTTTTATTTTTCAATATACTCCCCCCCTATGTTCATACACTTATAAGATCGATCAATTATTTTTTTTAATCCCTCATAAAAATATTTTTTATCTTTGGTGTAAAAATGCTCCTCCACGGCCGTCTTCAACGCTTCATCGTCAGAAAATTTATTTCCACGCAGATCCTTTTTAAGATTGGGAAACAAAAAGAAGTCGCTTGGGGCTAAGTCCGGACTATAGGGTGGATGAGTAACAGTTTCAAACCCACATTCAACAATAGCTGCCTTGGCAATATGAGCAGTATGGACAGGGGCGTTGTCATGCAGAAGCAGAACACCTTTGGTTAACTTTCCTCGCCTCTTTTCTTTGATCGCATCTCTTAATTGACGTATAACGTTAGCGTAGTACTGCCCTGTGATATTTACACCTTTTTCTTTATAATCGATAAGCAAAACTCCTTCACAATCCCAAAATATTGTGGCCATGACCTTGCCAGCTGACGGGATTACCTTGAACTTCTTGGGATGAGCTGAACCCTTAATGTGCCACTGCATGGACTCCTGTTTGCTCTCTGGGTCATAATGATGAACCCAGGTTTCATCTCCAGTAACTATTTTTTGCAGCACCTCATCGGGATTTTCACCACACAGGTCGATAAAATCTGAACAGCAAGCCACACGCATATCCTTTTGAAGAAGCGTCAGCATTCGCGGAACCCATCTTGCACTTACTTTTGACATATTAAGATGGTCATGTATAATGTCATGTACGGTACCAATAGAGAGATTGGTTACTTGAGCTATAGATTTTACCTTCACTCGGCCGTCTTCCAATATAAGTTTTTCCACTTTATCAATATTTTCTTGTGAGGTAGCCACTACAGGCCGGCCAGGTCTAGGGTCATCTTCAATACTCTCCCTTCCACGCTTAAATTCGCTTGACCATTTTTGAATAGTAGATAAAGAAGGAGCAGACTCACGGTAAACACAATCCATTTCCTCTTTTATGGTTTTTTGATTTTTACCCTGTTTTGTCAAGAATTTTATGACGGATCGGTGCTCTAATTTCGTTAAAATTGTTAATTCGCTCATGGTGTTCATGTTTGTTCGGCAATTGCAGAAAAACAAAAGAACATCTCGGTTCCAATTTTACTTTTTTTTAATGTCAATGGATGAATCTTAGCGGCCAGTAACAAATATATATATAAAAGAGGTTGTAACGTATCAATACCGAGAATATTTTGAACGCCCCTCGTAAATAGTTGTAAGTTGAACTAAACTTATGCGTCATATCTTACAGTTAAAGCCGCATGAGAACTGTAAGATGACATGCTATTATTGAGGCAATAAACCAAAAAATATTAGCATTTATGATATTATTTTTTTCTAGTCACAAAACAGTATTATTTTATTTAATTATTAGATAATAAATATGGAATAATTATTTTTAAACCAATTACTAACCATAATATACACCAGAGAAATTATTTTTTGTAAAAAAGTTACGAGGTTGACATGGGGTGAAATTTAAGGGTGTAAGTTTTTACGGTTTCCAGCGAAATGAGATTCTTTCGAAAAAAGTTAATTGTTACACTTTAGTAATTACATTTTTTTAACATGACCTATTTAAAAAAAAACGTTATAAACACCTAGTTCTATTTGATTTTTATCTCCGACAACTTATTTTTAAGGTTCCAATCACGCTGTATATATTTATATTTTTTTAACAATAAATAAACCTAATATTTAACCGAAAATACCTATGTGCTAAAATGAGATATATTTTTTTATAACACGGTATTTTCTTTGGATGGATCTTCTGGATGTTATATTTTCTTCCTTTCCAATCATTCTCATGCTGTTATTAATATATATATATATATTTATATATATATTTGTTTGCCTTTTTAAAGGTTACTGCACCTAATAAAATATTTTTTTTATGTAAGTACAATGAAAAATAAATATTGTTAACAAAAAAATTGTTTTATTTTTTTTCCTCTAACTATTAGTGATTCGTAAATGTTAACCCTATTGTTAAATGGGCTGGTGGACCCAAAACGGCGCAAATTGTAACCTGTACTGAACTTTGCGTATTTGCGCAGCTTGAGGTCCTCAGCAGAAACGAGGTTGCCTGAATGTGAGATGGAGCTAATGTACTAATGCTAATGTCTACACATGTCGCATCCCACACCAAAGACCGCCTAAGTTTCCACGGCCCAACGGTCATGCCGTCGGGTCTCTTGCCAACGCTCCGTGCAATCCCAGAGGGTTCTAGGATAGCGGGTACTCCAGCGGAGACTAGAGCCCTACGAATGATGTCGTTAAAATCCGCGTGACGAGGACTGCGGCCGGCACTTTTAGCACAAGAAAGCCCGTGGTGTCTTAGTGTCGTGTATGAGTTGAGTAGTTATATGCTATTAATATTGTTTATAACTAAATTTATAGTAAATAGCGATTAACAGTAAAGTATCAAGCATTTTCAGGCATTATATACGGCACGTTCAAAACACTTACAACCATAAATATTTTACCAAATATTATTATAAAATTTATTTATCGGTATGATTTACAACCTATATTGGTTCCTTAATATATTTAAAACGATATATATAGTAAGTTAAATCAAATAAAATTCATGTGCAACAAACAAAGATTTACATTTAGGATAAGTTAATAAATAAATATCGTTGTTTCGGAACGTTAGCGTAACTTTTAAGGTTCTTTATGGTAAGTCATTTTGAGTCATTATAATGTTTCCTTTTACTTCATAATTGCGTAGTGATTTATATTATTTTAGATAAATTAAGTTATACGTTTTATATTAAATAACGTTTTTAAATTTATGTTTATAGTTTTATAAAATATTAATTTCAATATTTCAATTTATTTGTCTCTATATTTACACTAATTATAAAATACCTAATGCAATTGACTGACACATTCATAGATTTTTTGCTTTCTTTTAGGTTTCTTTTGGTGTAAAAACCACATAATTTACGCGTACAGTGGTTTAAAAATTCTCTGTAAGCTATAAAAGTATAATACATTTCTAGGGTAATAGTTGTACACCAAAATATTTCCGTAGCTTTACATACAGCGGCCGCTTAGTGTATTATAGGTGTTACGAGCGATAGGAAAACTAACAACATGACCGAAAGTTCTACTGACGATGGTTCTTCTAAACGAAAAGATTTCATTTGCGGCGTTGTAGAAGGTGAGAATTTATATGTGCAAAGTTTTATTATGAAATGCCTCTTAAATTGTTCAAATACTTGTGTTACCTAAATAGGTATTGCAAGTGAATGACCTGAAAACTAAGTTTGCATCTTTGCAGGGTTCTACGGCCGGCCATGGACTACTGAGCAAAGAAAGGATTTATTTTATAAGTAAGTCTATATAACCTTTTAGAAAAGACTTACTGTATAAACACATGCTTAGGTGCTTTATTTGTGCACATGATTCATCATATTGGAAAAATACTTGACAGAATAATGAGCTATGGAATTGTTTTACTATTATAGAAAATAACCTTGCATATTTAATGATTTATATAGGTTCTAAAGCTATTCAGAATATATTTTAAAATGTGTTTTGTCACTTATTGCAAGCCCAAGACAAACACATTTTGCAAACCACTAGTACAGTGAATTGTTAAGTAAGAACTTGGTTGTTTCTGGACCCAAACCCTCTAACATATAAATGCTTTTGGGACCACACCAGCGTGGCTAGTGTATCCCAAATTTATAAATGTATTCTAGAAGGTTCATGTCCAACAGTGGAGGTCTAGGACTTGGTGTTTTAGGGGCTGTCATGATGATGATATGAATGCTATGCATTATTACATCTATTGCTTGAGAGTCACATTCCAGTTAACTCAATTACTGCCCAAACTCATTATCGTTTTAGCAGTGCCGGGCGTCAGGAATAGTGATAAGGCATTCCTGTGACGAAGGCTAAGTGAATGTATTATACAATATTTTGATCTGCCAATAAAAATATTAAAATTTATTGCTAATAAAAAGTCTTTCAATCACTGGAGAATATGTAATAATATTTTTTTTGACATACTAAAATTATAATTATTTTGTTATCAAATCAGATGGAACTTTAAAAAACTGCCACCATGCGTTGATGCATTTTTTAAAAGGTTATTGTGAGTTATTTAATAGTTACAAGCATTTTTTTTAAACTGGGGTTAAACATAGGTTGTTAGTGTTTTTGTTCTATGTAATATATTTTATATTAAGAGGTGTGGCCCAAGTTTAATACATTTTTTTTTTGTATTATTTATTTAACCATATACTGTACATTATTTTTTTATCTTAAGGATTAAAAAATGGGGTATGGACATGTATGTGTATGCCCCCAAGGACGATTACAAGCATCGGGCATACTGGAGGGAACTGTATACAGTGGAGGAGGCAGAACATTTGACATCCCTCATCTCGGCAGCCAAGGCACAGGGCATCACATTCTGTTATGCCTTGTCTCCGGGACTGGACATCACTTACAGCTGCCAAAAGGAAGTTACACATCTCAAACGGAAATTGGAGCAGGTAATTAATTATAATTATCGACTAGGCTATCCACCATATGCCTTCGTCGGATACTCCAGTACTTCGGACACATTGCCAGAAAAGGAGGGGATAACCTGGAGAAACTTTTTGTTACTGGCAAGGTGGAAGGAAAGAGACCGAGAGGCCGTAGTCCGATATGCTGGTCCGACCAAATCCGCTCCACCACCAACACTAGCGTCCATGATGCTGTGCATGCCGCCGAAGACAGGAACGGGTGGCGTGCTATGATCAAGACGCACACCAATTCATCGGGAGGTCACGACCCTCATCAATGAGGAAACACGACGCAAGGAGGAATTAACGCTGGCCAACCAAAAAGCTGTTGTTGGTCTGATGTAAATTTTTTATGAGAATTTATTATTAATTCCACAAGTTAGCATTAGTTCCTTTCTGAGGCACAGGAACGGTGATATTATAAAATTATGTACATGCCAGGGTTCATACCAAACTTTTTGGGATATTTTTATGGAAATAGTTCTTATAACAAGCCAACACAGCTCTATGTCATCTGGCAGGAATGGGCCTAATTTTCCATAATAATAAACTTATAACTTAGTTTAAAGTCTTCTAATACTGAAAATAACAACTCATCATATTTTGTTGTTAGGGGTGCGGTCTATCGGTGTTGTGGATGACCCCCCTTCTGGCCAGTTCATCGACCGTATCATTAACGCAGTCAACCACTATGATCCATTATCCACTGTAAACATTCCTCAATTTGTATTTTGCAGGTCTCCCAGTTTGGATGTACCTGTTTTGCTCTGCTGTTTGATGATATTGAGCCTGAAATGTCGGAGTCCGACAAACAAATGTTTCAAAGCTTTGCTCATGCTCAGGTATATTAACAAAGTTATTAGCACTTAATTAAATAATGCATTTTGTAGTAGTTAAAACATATTGAACCAGAGATAGATTTCGTTGCTTAGCAAAAAAATCTGCGCAAGTCAATTTGACTTCACAGGAAATTCAGACACTATTTTTACGTTTTAATTAAAAAATCCATATGATCTAGTTAGTAATAGGTGTTGCATATAATGATAATATGTAAATTTTAATATTATATACAGAACCTATCAATGATTAAACCATGAAATTTTTTAACCACAAAAGAAAGATATATTTTTTTTTTGAGTTTGGTAGGCTAGAGACATCAACGAGATTACCACTTGTCATGTTGGGCCTACAGTAAAGTTTGCTAAATGTGAATCTCATTCTTTAAAAGCGTGGTTATTATTTGGCTTGTTCGGACCAAGCTGGAAGGGATATGGTTGTGGGTTGTGATGATACCTTACTTTAATGAGAAGTTTTTGTCAATGGTATTTATAAATTAATTGTAAATTTTAGACTTAAGTGGTGTCTGTTTTTTGGTGTTACTGAAAAAGAGAGTATTAATTAGTGCCCAAGCTCAATTTTTCTTTACGGTAAGGAAAAAAATCGTTATATCTGTGTCTATTTCCCCAGGTATCTATAACCAATGAGATGCACCAGCATTTAGGCTGTCCACGTTTTCTCCTATGTCCAACCCAATACTGTTCCACCCGCGCCGTGCCCACTGTCAACACCTCGGAGTACCTCAACACTCTGGGCACCAAGCTGGCACATGAGATCGACATCATGTGGACAGGTATAGTTAAGACCAGTTTATTAAACTGTTTATTTAACTTATTAACTGCCTTCATGGTCTAGCGGTTAAGTCCATGGATTTAGATTTAGATACCGGGTTCGATTCCTGGTCGGGACACAAAAATATTTATTAATGTAAATAAATGCATTAATTTAATATTTAATTTATTTGTGATATTTCTCGAGTTTGGTACGCTGGAGACATCGACGAGCTTGCCACTTGTCATGATTGGTATATAGTAAAGTTGACTAAATTTGAATTATAAGCGTGGTTTCTGACTACCCCGAAAAGGAAACGGTCGTGATGAGCAACATTTTAATAAGCAGAATGATCGAATTTATACTTGAAGCTCTACGAAGCTTCATAATTAATACATAGTTTTACTGAGATATAGAAACAAACAGTGTTGATAGTTGCCAGTGCACACAGTTGCTGAGAGGCTGGTTACAGTAAAACAATATTTAATCAGGGTATGCACTGTATTATTGACTTATGTAACTATAGTTTTATAGGGAAACTGCCTTCTAGAACCCAGAATATCTTTTTCAGAAGGCAGTGCTCACTAACGGAAATTATTTGATTATGATCCTTTAAACGGTTTTTTTTTTTAATTTGCCAGAAGTGTATATCGTGGGCATTGTCCAGCCTCAGTGATGGTTTAGCCCCACTAACTGTTAGGTATCAAAGAGTGTCTGAGCCATATTATTAGATATAGATAATAATGTTATTCATACTTTGTTTTATTTTTTATTCTATTTTTATCATTTTAATTTTATTTCTGTAAATATTTTTTTATATAATATCCTAGTATTAAGTACTTTTAAATTGTAGTTTTAATTATTGCAAACAATAATTTAATAATAAAATAATTATCTGATGGAAATGCCATATGTATATATGCTTAGGATCACATTCAGTCTGTCGCCTGAGAATTTTCTTTGTATCATATTTTAATGTGCATCTGTTGTATACATTGAATAAATAAATAAATAAATTTCAGGACCCAAAGTGATATCAAAAATGTTGACTCCTGAATGCATTGAAGAGATCACCCAAGTATTACGTCGGCCACCTGTCATCTGGGACAATCTGCATGCCAACGACTATGACCAAAAAAGATTGTTTCTTGGTAAATATCATTAATTGTATTCAATATATTCCAAGTAAAAAACTGCCTTCGTGGTCTAGCGATTAATGTAAAGTGTTAAGTCACTTGGGCATTGTAAATAAAATACGGTTAGTTATCAAAATAACGATAAATGTATTAAAAGGGAAAAATACTATATAATAACATCCATATTAAGCAAATAATTTTGATCGAGTGACGCAGTCAAAATATATCAATCATATTTTGATTGCGAGAGACAGTAGAATTTTTAACAATTAAGTTCGTGGATTTAGACTCGGAGGTACCGGGTTCGATTCCTGGTCTGGACACAAAATATTTGTTAATGTGAATAAATACATTTAATTAATATTTAATTTATTTGTGATATTTCTCGAGTTTGGTACGCTGGAGACATCGACGAGCTTCCCACTTATCATGATTGGCCTATAGTAAAGTTGGCTAAATGTGAATCCGCTTATTTATAAGCGTGGTTTCTGACCACCCCGAAAGGGAAACGGTCGCGATGATACTTTACTTTACTTTTATCAACCTAACAAAAAAAAACTTTCTTTTTTTCAGGTCCATATTGTGGTCGATCGCCCGAACTAATTCCTTTACTTCGTGGGGTCCTGACCAACCCCAACTGCGAATATAATGCCAACATGGTACCTATTAGGACTTTGGCTCACTGGGCCAGCTGTAGTCAGGATGCACCTGCTGGATGTAAGCAATAAAGTTTATCATCACTTAATGATTACAGCAAAACTTAGAACACACATTAATTTCTTAAGTAAATCATAACATAAAAAAAAAAAATATATCTATTTAAAAAATATATTTTATTCTCTACCTATTTTGTAGTGGAAGCAGTATCTTGGGACATAAAGTTGGAGCGAGAAGGAGCGCAAGGAGTATGCGATGACGAACCCACTACGAACCTCAACAAACATGTCTATCACAACAGACAAGCTCTCAGGTATGTACCATATAGGAAAACAAAATGGCGGAGATGGCTGCCATATTGGAAAACTAGCCAACCTTTTTTTTATTATACAATTAGTCAATTAGTATACAGAGTGACTTTGTATGGTCTTTAATTCTATTGATAGAAAGAAATCACTTTTCTTAAGTGACCTTTTTTTTTTGGCTTATCCATACAAATTTTCAATTTTAAAAATTACATGATAATGATGAAACACGTAAAAATGTAGGTATGAAAGAAAGCATAAATTGTCGTTAAATGGAGAGAAGATGTATCATTGTATGAAAGACAAGCTCAACCAACTAAAGCTAATTGATTTCGACGCTATAGGGAGTTTGTCGTTAAATCGAGTGACGTTACATGGAGTTTACACTATATTTTCATATACCTAATTTTAGACAGAGAAAAATAGAAGAAAAAAATCGGATTGTACTAAAACAAATATATGACTGCCTCCGTGGTCTAGCGGTTAAGACGCAGAGGTATGGTCAAGGAATTTAATTCCCTACTAAATTAATAAATAAACTAACAGTGTATTTTTGTACAATACTGGACTTTCGGGTTGCACATGGGCATGTAGTTTATCTTAATTCTGACTTGCCTGGTGGGTTACTGCTGTACCAGGTATTGTAATCTCATAGGTACTGATAACTAAATTAAAAAGGTTAATAATTGATCGTTGTGGTGCAGTTCTGTATATGTTTTATTTTGTAAATCTGATATAACGAAATTTTCCTTTCAGATTCCTTTCTCAGTCAGATTAAACATTAACAGGTCACTGGAATCTGCTAAGCTGCTGGTCTTCTGCAAACAGCTTACTCTTTGGACCACTTTGCTGCTTAGTCTTCCACTAGCAGGAGTAGAATCATTCAAAATAATTAAATTAATGACGTTTCATAAATGCCTGTAATAGGTTAACGTGAATAAATATATTTTTACTTTGACTTGAAGTTTTTAAATAAAAAGTAAATAAATATTATTTTTAAACAGACAAGCGATCGACGAATGGTTGCCGGAGTTTTCAATACCAAAAGCATCGCAAGGGACCGTCATAAAGCCACAACCACCTATCACAGGTTTGATAGAACATATATTTTTGTATAAACTTCTTAATGGGTTAATTGAATGTCCTGCAGCCCTATTCTGTTACTTAAGCGCAAACGTTAACCATATAAATAAATAAATAAAAATATTTCCGCCAGCGCCATCTGTTTTCCGTGGTAAGCTACGAGGCTTGTGTTACGGAAACTAGATGGTTGATAAACTACATATTATACTTTTTTTTTGTAAATATATACATATTATACATATAAACACCCAAACCGAGACAAATTATACAATGTACAACTTGTCCCCGGTGGGAATCGGACCCACGACCTCCCGAGTTCCCGGCAACGTTTGTTACCACTAGACTATATACATATATAACGCTATAAAAGTCGAGCGCTTATAGAGTTGAGAATTGAATAATATTTTGTAATTATGACGCAATCTTTGATGTAAATAACGAAATCCATTAATAACGTTTGCGACTAAGTAACAGAACTGATCTACTTCACGAGATCAAGTATAAAGTCCCCGGTACTGGGTTAAGGAGCATCGTAAAGAAGTTGTTAGCAATGCCACGATGCCGCACCAACTTGGGAACTCATGCTCCTCATATGCTAATGATTTGTTTGGCTGACGGAATAGACTCGACGTCTGTTAAAGTGGTTGTTCGTCGATTAAATCAATAAATATGAAATAGTTTTTTTTTTTCATTTAATTGATTGTATTTTTAGATTTTAAATAATTTTTATATCTTAAATTATTTTAGCTTCAGATCAAAAAAATTGATGTTACTTACAAAAACGGTATATCACATCACTATCACGCCATCTTTATGACGTCAGAATACATTAAACTTAATTATTATCATTTTATTTAATTTTTAGATTTAAAATATTTATTTTCGTTTTTTTATTTAATCAATTTAATTTTAAGATTTAAAATATCTGAAATTATTTCAGTTTAAGATCAGAAAAATAGATGTTACTTACAAAAACGGTATATCACATCACTATCACGCCATCTTTATGACGTCACAATACATTAAACTTAATTATTATAATTTTTTTATTTAATTTTTAGATTTAAAATATTTATTTTCGTCTTTTTTTATTTAATCAATTTAATTTTTAGATTTAAAATATCTTATATTATTTAAGTTTTAGATCAGAAAAATAGATGTTACTTACAAAAACGGTACATCACATCACTATCACGCCATCTTTATGACGTCACAATACATTAAACAAGTAAAAAAATACTAATTGTTATTTTAATATACTTAATTTTGTTTTTTTTATCTGTGCAATATTTGTTGCCTTGAGTTTGATTCATTTTCATCATAGATCATTCAGATAAAAATATTTTTCGAAACACGAACAACACAACATTAAAATCCCTAAAACAGAGTTCTAGTCCTCAACTGCTGAAGCGTCTGGAGAGTTTAGCTTATTCTGCAAACTGCTCTGGTCAAACAGTTTGGCAACTCTTAATAAATATTTTTTTTTGTTAATATCTTTATCGGGATATCAAATTTTTAAAACTATGAACTAAAAGATGAATCTCGAATCAACATAAGGGCGTGCATAGATGATATTGCGCACACACGTTGCGTAACACAGTGCAAACGCACTAGGTTCGCTTATGATTGCAGCTATACCGCCGGTCGCTATAATTCCCATCCTGCCTTCAGTCAACACCTGTATGTCATTATTAACCCCCACTATGACAACCACCAGTACGTCTCACGCCACTATACCGACTGTTAACACCAGCCAGTTGCAAGCGCTCGCCGATGTTTGTACTGAAAGGGGATTGACTCAATCAGATTCTATGGTAAGTGATTGTATATATTTTTATTTTTACAGCCTCTAAAATAAAGTCCACTGCTGAAGATGTATGTAATGTTGCCCAAAGCAAGACCAAGACTGGCCAATAATGTTTTATTCATCAATACGAACAACTTTGTCAGAGCGAAATAAATCATCAGTCACTTTTTTCCATATTTTTCCCTCCGAATCCTAAGAACGACGCAGTTACAATTGGAAAAAAAACGTAATCCCAACAAGAATTGGGATTTTAGCAAATTTTGGAAAAAAAAACGTCTAAGCAAGAATCTTGCACGACTATGGTTAGTCTTGCAAGACTATGGTTAGTCTTGGTATTGGTATTGCTAGAATATCTTGGTCTTGCAAAAAAGCAGTTCAATATTGGGCATATAGATATATGTAACACCGATTGTAGTACCGATTCAGAACCGTTTCAGTTTTCGTTCTCTGAAAAACGGTTGCGTTTAGTTTTCATTAAGTTCGACAACGACCCACCACTAGCCCAAAGTAAAAGCATTTTGGTTCACAATCAATAACATTTGCCTATTAAATAGACTAACATTTAAAATATATATCTAGATATACAGTATCATTTAATAGTTGACAGAGGTCATTAAATAGTCGACACATACTGATATATGCATATCAACAATACGTTTATCGCCTATTTATTAATAAAGTTCGCACATCGTCCGCATGCAACCAGTGTGTTCGCCTATTTATTAATAAAGTTCGCACATCGTCCGCATGCAACCAGTGTGTTCGCCTATTTATTAATAAAGTTCGCACATCGTCCGCATGCAACCAGTGTGTTCGCCTATTTATTAATAAAGTTCGCACATCGTCCGCATGCAACCAGTGTGTTCGCCTATTTATTAATAAAGTTCGCACATCGTCCGCATGCAACCAGTGTGTTCGCCTATTTATTAATAAAGTTCGCACATCGTCCGCATGCAACCAGTGTGTTCGCCTATTTATTAATAAAGTTCGCACACCGTCCGCATGCAACCAGTGTGTTCGCCTATTTATTAATAAAGTTCGCACATCGTCCGCATGCAACCAGTGTGTTCGCCTATTTATTAATAAAGTTCGCACACCGTCCGCATGCAACCAGTGTGTTCGCCTATTTATTAATAAAGTTCGCACATCGTCCGCATGCAACCAGTGTGTTCGCCTATTTATTAATAAAGTTCGCACACCGTCCGCATGCAACCAGTGTGTTCGCCTATTTATTAATAAAGTTCGCACACCGTCCGCATGCAACCAGTGTGTTCGCCTATTTATTAATAAAGTTCGCACATCGTCCGCATGCAACCAGTGTGTTCGCCTATTTATTAATAAAGTTCGCACACCATCCGCATGCAACCAGTGTGTTCGCCTATTTATTAATAAAGTTCGCACACCGTCCGCATGCAACCAGTGTGTTCGCCTATTTATTAATAAAGTTCGCACACCGTCCGCATGCAACCAGTGTGTTCGCCTATTTATTAATAAAGTTCGCACATCGTCCGCATGCAACCAGTGTGTTCGCCTATTTATTAATAAAGTTCGCACATCGTCCGCATGCAACCAGTGTGTTCGCCTATTTATTAATAAAGTTCGCACATCGTCCGCATGCAACCAGTGTGTTCGCCTATTTATTAATAAAGTTCGCACATCGTCCGCATGCAACCAGTGTGTTCGCCTATTTATTAATAAAGTTCGCACATCGTCCGCATGCAACCAGTGTGTTCGCCTATTTATTAATAATGTTCGCACATCGTCCGCATGCAACCAGTGTGTTCGCCTATTTATTAATAAAGTTCGCACACCGTCCGCATGCAACCAGTGTGTTCGCCTATTTATTAATAAAGTTCGCACATCGTCCGCATGCAACCAGTGTGTTCGCCTATTTATTAATAAAGTTCGCACACCGTCCGCATGCAACCAGTGTGTTCGCCTATTTATTAATAAAGTTCGCACATCGTCCGCATGCAACCAGTGTGTTCGCCTATTTATTAATAAAGTTCGCACACCGTCCGCATGCAACCAGTGTGTTCGCCTATTTATTAATAAAGTTCGCACACCGTCCGCATGCAACCAGTGTGTTCGCCTATTTATTAATAAAGTTCGCACATCGTCCGCATGCAACCAGTGTGTTCGCCTATTTATTAATAAAGTTCGCACACCATCCGCATGCAACCAGTGTGTTCGCCTATTTATTAATAAAGTTCGCACACCGTCCGCATGCAACCAGTGTGTTCGCCTATTTATTAATAAAGTTCGCACACCGTCCGCATGCAACCAGTGTGTTCGCCTATTTATTAATAAAGTTCGCACACCGTCCGCATGCAACCAGTGTGTTCGCCTATTTATTAATAAAGTTCGCACATCGTCCGCATGCAACCAGTGTGTTCGCCTATTTATTAATAAAGTTCGCACATCGTCCGCATGCAACCAGTGTGTTCGCCTATTTATTGATAAAATTCGCTCACCGTCCGCATGCAACCAGTGTGTTCGCCTATTTATTAATAAAGTTCGCTCACCGTCCGCATGCTACCAGTGTATTCACTTTTAAATTAATTTTGTTACAGATATCGCCTGTGGAAACATTTAACCCAGTTAGAAATCCAATAATGAACTCTCTGGTATCAGCGTCCAAGGTTGTACTGAACGAGTCCATACCGAACCCTATAATACCAATAGCAAACAGCAACATGTCCATACCCTCACAAATACCAGTGTCCACTCTACCAGTACCAATTCTAGGGTTAAAAAATCTAGAAACCAATAAAGATCATAATATGACGGAGAAATCAGATGATAGTTTGGTTAATATAAGCCTAATTGAAGGACCAAGTTTTTTGGAAGAGTTGAAAAAGGATGGCGATGATAATGATACGATTATAGTTGATGAAGTTGATCCTATTAAAGTTGACGAGCCGCAGCCGAATGGGCATATGAGTGTTGGAGGTATAGTATAAACCCCCTTACTAAACTAGTAATAACAATGTATACATATACATAAGTAAAAAGAAAGCATAGGGACAAAAATAAGGAAAGGCATGCTATAACCATGTGGAAAGGATGAGCGAAGAAAGATTGACGAACCAGTAGCCCATCTGTTACTGAGTCGCAAACGTTATTAGTGGGTTTCATTATTTACGTCAAAGATTGCGTCATAGTAAAGTATCTTCACGACCGTTTCCCTTTCGGGGTGGTCAGAAACCACGCTTATAAATAAGCGGATTCACATTTAGCCAACTTTACTATAGGCCAATCATGACAAGTGGCAAGCTCGTCGATGTCTCCAGCGTACCAAACTCGAGGAATAACACAAATAAATTAAATATTAATTAATTTTAATAGGTACATTAATAAATATTTTTGTGTCCCGGCCAGAAATCGAACCCGGTACCTCCGAGTCTAAATCCACGGACTTAACCGCTAGACCACGGAGGCAGTTATATCTAATTACAAAAAGTTATAATTAAAAAAAGATTGCGTCATAATTACAAAATATTATGCAATTCTCAACTCTATTACCGCCCGACCTTGATAGCTGCCGTGCAAATATCAACTTTAATAGTGTGATATATATATTATAGTTAACGGTTTTTATTATATAACGTTTGCGCTTAAGTAACAGAATAGGGCTGCAGGTATATAATGCGAATGTTTGCGGTTTTTTTTTTTCAAATCCTTTTGTTCTCTTCTTGAGGCTGCTTCGCTCTTCTCTTCTACATTTCATTGTCTGTAGAATGTTGCTATTTTATACAGCACCTAATTCCGAGATCCTGGATGGAAGGTGGACAGTTTTCAGTAGTTTCGCTCACGCTTCCACACACCTATGTCAGAAGGGTATTGGTGTCGCGGCGGTTGGGTTTCACTGATTGAATTTCTTGGAGCTCATAACAATGTGGTCCACAAAGTTGGTGAAGGAGTCCTCGGTGACATTGTTTTTCAGAATGTTGTGGGTTAAAGAAGCCCTGGCAGACAAGGACTCACATACCACTATCAAAAAAAAAAAAAAAACGGCGGCACGGACGTATCGCTCACCTTAATAAATATATATTTCTAATAGTAAATAACTAGTGTTATAGTATTATAACTCTTTGGGATATCAAATAAATAAACTAATATCGCGCGGTTGAAAAAACATAACGTAAACACGAAAAGTACGAATATACAACATAACCTCAAATTAAAACATTTGTCACTGGTGTTTTTGTGTGTTTTGGCAGTTTTTTATTTTGGTAAGAAGTGCCTAAGAGACAAAGAAATGGCATCTAAATGCAGCAGCTGTCTTCAAGCACTTGCGAAAAAGGACGACGTCAATTGCACAACCTGCACTGCGAGATATCACTATCAATGTATTGGAATGACGGAGAATAATTTTAAGAAAATGTCACTAAAATATAAGGAGACTTATAAGTGCCCGGCTTGTTTGGCGTCAATGAGGAAAGGAGACAACTCTAATACTCCAGCAAAAAGTCAACAATCAATTTCAGAATCTACTTCTCCCACCGCAGGACAATATGACTTCTCTGGCATGCAAAAGGAAATTCTCCATGCTATTCGCAAAGAGCTGCCAGAGATGTTAAAAAACATAACAAAAACAATTAATGATCAGCTTATAACCATGGAGGAATCCATTAAGCATGTCAGCAACATGTATGATGAGATGAAGAAACAGACTGAATGCGCTCATAATGATATTAAAAAGCTTCGTCGTGACAATGGGGACCTACTCTCTCGCATCAAGTATCTGGAAGGTAAAACGGCACAAATGGAAGCTGAACAATCGCGGCAGCAACAGTGGACACGGCTACAGAACATTGAGGTTGTTGGAGTGCCTGAAGACAAGAATGAGTCGCTGGTGGAAGTTGTCAATAAAATAGCTGCACACTCAGGCCTTGTGTTACCCCCAGGTTCGATTGAGTTTGCCCATCGTGTCCAGGCCAAGAGGCCTACAGCTGGCAAACCCCGTGCTATTGTTGTACGGCTTAGGGACCGTGACACAAAGGACTTGTTCATTTCAAAAATGAAAGGACACAGACTACAGTCTAATAGCATTGGCATACAAGGTGACCCTGTAACTATCTACATAAACGAGCATCTAACACCCAATAACAAGCACCTGCTCAGCCAATGTAAACAAAAGGCAAAAGAAAATGGTTATAGGTTTGTTTGGACAAAAAACTGCCGGATCTATGTGAGGAAGGAGGAAAAAGCACGTTTTGTGATCATAACCAGCGAATTGGATCTGAAGAAAATTGCATAAATACTATGTCGGACAATTTCATTAACTTAACTTTTATAAGACTGCTAAATTTATTTATATTGTGTTTTCTGTTTCAAGGGACAATATCGATATCATTCTGCCATCATTTCATCACACTACATCATTCACTCCACATTCATACCCATAATCAACTCACCATCATTCATTCATGCATACCTAGGATAATAAAGGGTTTTGTATTTGTGTTCTTGTACCAATATACTATTGCACTATTAAAAACATATTATTTAAACTGCTTTTTTTTGTTTTTGCATAGGTGTAGCCAGGGTAAGCAACATAATGTCTATACTAATTACCTCCAGACTGTTTTATTTTTTGTTCAAGCAAAAAGCTTATTTTATTCTGATAGCCTACTTCTGTTGCTTTTCTGTATGCTTAGCCTTCATGTTTTACTTTTGGCATGGATTATCACAATTAATATAACTCTGGAAAATGCACACTGTAATTGCTTGTTTTGTATTGTCCTGCTGGTTTTGTGCAGGCAGAATATAGACAAACTAGAAAACTATTATAGCACTAAATATTTATATTGTTGCTTGCATACCAAACTCATCATTGAACTGGTGAAGAATATTGTTTTAAATTTTGAACTTATTGCATTTTTAAGGGAACATGATAATATGGATACTATTGAAGTACTATATACTAGTATTATCAAATTTTATTTATTTAAAACATTAAAATATCGCAATGGCTGCTTATGTTCGCTTTTTCAATGCAGATATTTTAACTTTATTCATACTGATATCATAAGATTGCAGTGTATCAGCACCCTTAACTTACAAGTACTCTATGTATCACACAATAACCTACAATTATTGTATAGTTTTTTGTTCAGGCGCTCCAAGCAAATACAAGTTCAGTCTCAAGTCAATTTTGTATGCACTCATATATCGTCGGCGGCATCGCTGTAGACACTCTGCAACTGCTGTACCAGAATGTTCGCGGTCTTAGAACTAAGACATTAGACTTTTATCAAAATATACTAACAAGTAATCATGACATCATTCTGGTAACCGAGACGTGGCTCTGCTCCGGGGTGCTTGACAGCGAGCTCACTAATGATAGGTACAGCGTGATTCGGCGTGATCGCGGGCAGGGCCGGGGTGGGGGGGTCATGGCGCTGTGCTCGCGGCGACTCAGCGCCCGCGCACGCCCCGATCTGCAGCGTGATGATCTTGATGTCGAGTGCTTGTGGCTCACCTTAGACGCCCAGTCAATAGGCGCCGTGCGCGACCTTCACATAGCTGTGGCTTATTTACCACCAGACAGATACCTACCCAGGCGTCTAAACGAACTTGGCGACTGGCTCGTTAATGTTGTGGCTGCCAATCCTGGCGACTATTTTGCGCTCGTCGGGGATTTCAATCTACCACTGATAGACTGGAGCAAGGGCGCTCCACAATTTGCTAAAAAGGGCAGCGTTGAGGTTCAACAAGCCGCTATGAACTTTATTAATTGCACGAGCTACGTTAATTTATCTCAACACAACATATTCACTAACGCCTGCGGAAACACATTAGACTTATTCTTTTCAAACTTCACAGTTGATGTTACAAAATGCACTACGCCTTTAGTTAACGAGGATGTCGCACATACTACCTTGCATATTGATGCTACTGATATAACTTTACAACCGATGCACGCACAATCAATACGAAAATATAAGTTTAGAAAATCGAACTTTGAAAAAATTAATTTGGAATTAGATCAAATACAGTGGAACAAACTTTATGAAGGGTCAGTTGATAACGCGACTGCATATCTATACGAACAGCTACGACGTATTATTAATACGCATGTCCCGCAGGTGGAAGTGTATTCAACTTACACTTATCCCGTTTGGTACAGTCGTTCTCTTATTAACATCATAAAGGAAAAAAGTAAACTCCATAAAATATGGAAACGATACAACAATCCTGTAGACTATAACGCCTTTTCACTATTAAGGAAAAGAGAAAAGTTAATACAAAGAGAGTGCTATAACTCGTATATTGAACATGCACAAAATAATATCAAAATAAACCCTAAATTTCTATGGTCATATATAAAATCTAAGCGAAAATCTGCGTTGGACTACCCTAGTTCTATGGTATATGAAGGAAATAGATTGCATGACACGTCTACCATATGTAATGCTTTTAATAACTTTTTTGAACGTATGTTTGCAAAACCTACCAACGACTGTAATATAAATCCTCGTATAAATAATTTTATTCAAACTGTCAGCTCAATTCGATTTGACGAAGAGTACGTTAATAAACTTCTTCGAAATGTTGACACAACCAAGGGCGCTGGCAGCGATCATATTCCCCCGTTCTTTATCGCAAGCTGCGCAGATTCTCTTACTGAGCCCATAAGCATTATCTTTAATAGGTCTGTAAGTGACGGTGTATTCCCAAAAATGTGGAAGGATGCAAATATTGTACCCATACACAAGAAAGGATCAAAAATGAATATTGAAAATTATAGACCTATTTCGATATTAAACGTGTTCAGTAAGTTATTGGAAAAAGCAGTATATAGACATATATACCCTATAATATTGCAGGGCATTCCTGCAGAACAGCATGGGTTCGTGTCAGGCCGCTCCACGATGACAAACCTGGCTGTATTCACTAACGATGTCCTCCGTAGCATTCAGAACGGCTGTCAGGTTGATGTGATCTACACAGATTTTGAAAAAGCTTTCGATCGAGTAGATCACACCATCCTGTTGCGCAAATTATGCGAATTAGGTATTCACGGGGACTTATTACGATGGGTCGCATCATACATAGAGAACCGTAAACAGGCGGTTGTTGTGGGCGGGTGTCATTCATCGCAAATCGCAATACCATCTGGCGTGCCCCAGGGATCTCTGCTTGGCCCGTTATTCTATGTAGCTTATCTGTATGACATAGGTGACTGCTTTAGCCACGCCAAGTTTCTACTTTATGCCGATGACAAGAAGGTCTGTTTTAGCGTATCTAATGAAAGTGATTGTCAAAAACTACAAGACGATCTGGATAGGCTTTCAAAATACTACGTCGATAATAAAATCGGAATTAATGCAGCTAAGTGTGCTAACATAAGTTTTACACGTAGTAATAATCCTTTTAACTACAATTACAAACTTAATAACACAACTATAAATAAATGTAAAGATATACGAGATCTTGGAGTAATCCTTGACTCAAAGCTCACATTTGCTGCACATGTGGAATCTATTACAAATAAGGCATACAGAAATCTTGGTTTTATAATCCGTGTAAGCAAACCGTTCCGAAGCATATCATGTATAAAGTTACTATACTTTGCGTATGTTCGAAGCGTTCTGGAGTACTGCTCTGTAATCTGGAACCCTCAGTATATCATATACGAACACGATATTGAGCGTATTCAACTTAAATTCCTAAGGTACCTAAACTATAAAAGTCACGATTTTACGAAGAACTATGAATCCTCTTGTCGCCGGCACGGACTGGTAAAGCTAAAAGACAGGCGTATTCTGATGGAAACCTCTTGCATGACGTGTGTAGCGGGGCTCTTGATGGCTCAAGGCTGGTGGCCGATATCTTACGTATCAGAGTGCCAAGCTTCAATACTAGACATCGGGATCTTTTTGTCCCCGCTAGCACCCGAACTAATTACGCATCTAATTCTGTTGTGAGCAGAATAACAAGAAGATACAATAAATTGTTTACAGATATCGACCCCTTCTGTCTGTCTAAACACCAATTCAGAGGAAGGATTCTGAGCAGGATGGAGGTGTAGTTCTATGTAAATAATACATTAGATATGCACAATGCAATGAAATCTACACATTTTCACTCACTCACACTTACAATATACACCTTCACACACCTACACATTCACATATACATACACTCACATAATGATGCGTAGATGGATTTTTAAGTATTGTCTCTTTATTTTTATTCTTATGTTTATTTTTTAATAGTTTAAATTGTTAATAATCCGTTCATGCTATATGTTTAGTGAAAATAATGTTATTCCGTAATTGGCTAGGTGTTCGGTAATCATTTGAATGTAAATATTTATTTGTAAAATACAGCTGTGGAATAAGTAAATAATAAATAAATAAATAAATAAATAAATAAAACACTGGTCGAAGGTGCATTAAAAAGTCTTCGTAACAAAAGGGCGTGTATGAAGAGGTTGATGAATGTCGTCGAAGTGAGGTATATGTCGTGATCGTGGTGGTGCTCAATTGTCTGCCTACCCCCTCAAGATCTGGCGTGAAGACATGACAATTAATAATAATAAATACAAGGATAAATATTAGCCGAAACCAACATAAACACACTTCAAGCAGGTTTCAAGGTCCCTCCATTGGACAGCTGGAAGGAATAATTGAGTCGAGGACACATTGAGGATATGTCTTAATCTTTAATACAATAATTAAATACCAATTTTATTAGTTATATTATTGTATATATTTTCAGATACCCCGCAGACGCTAAGTCCTAGACAGCCATCATTGGCCGAGATGAGTATGGAAGCCCTTGATGGAGGCACCATTAATTCTGACATCATGATGGATGGCTGCAGTGAGGTATGACTCTGACTTACTAAGTGTATGCCTCAGCCTTCCTAAGTCACCTGACCTAGCTCCAACCTGTTTGTTTGGTTTCCTAGGACAAAGTTTTTCGTCTTTTAAAGAGATAGTCATTGCTGGGATAAGTGTGTAGACTTAAAATGAAGAACAACATCTTCTGAATCTTTTTTTTTTTAATTAATAAAAAGAAATGAATTTAAAAAAAAAACTAAGATAAATTTAAAAAAATTGAATTTCCTAATTTTTGAAATTTAAAATATATATTTTTAATTGTTGTTTTTTTAATGTTTATAGAATGGGTCAATGCAGGTGGAACCAAGTAACAGTCCAATGGGTAGTGATATGCTTATAGAACCTCCAGATTCTGCTAATGAAGTATTATATGAGTAAGTAAAACTATCATCACGACTATATCCGTTGCGGGGTAGTCATAAACCACTCTTTTTTGTATCATGTATAGCAGGGGTGGCCAACCGCAATCGCAACAATTTTTTTTTTTTTTTGGCAATAACATTACCTATTATTCCAGTCGATTGTGGCAAAGCAAAAATATAAATACGTAGAACAGACGGCGCAACGTAATCACCAACGTTAATCGAAATATCCAAATTTGAAGAAATGTGTTGAACAACTGCATTCGTGTTTTGGTTCAACATATTTATGTCATTTGCCTACTTCAAACAAAAAATAAACTCTCGCTTGACATACGCTCTGACATTGGATTCTTTAAGGTTGGAAATTTCCAACTACAAACCTGATTTTGCTAATGCAGCAGATGATGCTCACACTAATATAAATAAAAATAATTTATCTCAAAATGCATATAACTGTGAATACAATTTAGCCCAAATCCCCATACATATGCAATAAATATATCTATTTTAGTGTGTGTTTTTAGTTTATTCTAATTATTATGTAGTGATATATGTATCTTACTTGGTAAAATATATAAATTGAAGCTTAAAAAATTTATTGCCAAATATTTCGCCTCTCTTTGGAGCAGCGTCATCAGTGACAGTAACTGAAGGTCTTTGTCATAAATTTTGAAAAAGTAATTTTATTTCTTTTAGCAATGCACTATACAGTTTTGCATTAATTTTTTAGAAAAATATCATATTATAATATGTCAGTCACAGTCACTGTCACTGATGACGCCGCTCCAAAGAGAGGCGAAATATTTGGCAATAAATTTTTTAAGCTTCAATTTATATATTTTACCAAGTAAGAAACACATCTAACACACTTTATTTGTTGCAGATAGTAGTTATATATGTATGTATGTATTATGTATTATAGGTTTATATATGAATGATTTTTTATTTATTTATTTATTAGTTTAAAAAGTACATATTTGCAAAAAATCACCTACTTGCGACCCAAACAAGACGATGTTCCATAAGAGTGACGGTGAGCGGTAACAACCCCGATAGGCCGAGGCCGGTGCCAGGATTAAAATTACACCAATATGTTGAACTAGTCGCCAATGTGGTTAAATTTATTTGTTACCTCCTACAATTATTTAAATTACTAAAATTTAACCATCAAAACTATAAAAGTGTTTAAAATACTATATTATAAATATATATAATTCAAAAATATAAATAGGTACATATACAATACAATACATAAGTATATTAAGTAGTATATATATTTGATATTAGGTTAAGTATTAGTTATAGCAAAAACTGTCTCTTTTATATCTATCTCTTATATATTTCTATTTGATATCTCCTTTGTCCCCAGAGCGACTGTCAGAGAATGCCTAACGGCATTAAGCGTCGCATTTTGTACTATTGTGCAATAAAGTTTTTAAATAAATAAATAAATTTCTAAAGCTAAAAATCGTATAGTATATTAATTTTTGGTCCTTCAGTTATATTGGACATAGCTGACTTAGCAGTGATACCAGTGCTTAAAATGATTGATACATTTATAATCCATTATTTTTAGCTCATCAGACGACCAAAACGAAACGCAAGTCAATACCTTAACAGCTGATGATTTGGTATTGTTTTGCGATTTGTTTTACCTCCCATTTGAGCATGGTGCACGTGGACTAAGGATGTTACATGACTTCAACTGGCTTACCACTCATGCTGGGACCATAAGGGGAGCTGATAGGAATAAAACCGAGGTAAATAGTTAAAAAAGTATCATCACGACAGTTTCCCTTTCGGTGTGGTTAGAAACCACGCTTATAAAGAAGCGGATTTACATTTAGCCAACTTTGCTATAGGCCAATCATGACAAGTGGCAAGCTCGTTGATGTCTCCGGCGTACCAAACTCTAGAAATGACACAAATTGATTAAATATATTTATTTATATTAATAAATATTTTAGTGTCTCGACCAGGAATCGAACCCGTTACCTCCGAGTCTAAATCAACGCACTTAACCGCTAGACTACGGAGACAGTTTCAATAGTTTAAAGGTGAAAAAAAAACTAAAATATATACTATAGTATATATATGTATATGTTATAACAAGTTAACCTTGATATAGCCAAGTTATATCAATATGATTGTGATGGAAACACAACTTAGTTGTTTCAGTATTTTGAGAGACTGTCAATTCTATCGTATCCGGCTTGAAGGACCAAAATATGACATGACATATTAATTTTGCCTAGATTTTATATATACACAATCATTTCAATATATTAAACGTTATTTAACAACTTCTTAAGTTCTTCTTTAGATTTTAACACAACATGTCTAGTGTAATTGTGACGAAGATTTGCATAGTTATATGCCAATATAGCATTAATTTACTTGTACTTTTAGTTTAGATTATTTTAAGAAGTCCTACTCGAATGACATCAAATATAGATTGGTTATTTTCATACTAAATATTTGTTACATGTTTTATGCCATCTATTTTATTAAATTCTATTTTTATTAAGTGACTTTTTTTGCTTAAAATGAGCTCTTAAAGCGAAATTAAATTACTTTTTAGATTAGGTACTTGCATTTACAAGCCTTGGCCCACTATGACTGCTTCGCTGGTCGCGCTATGATTGCCTCGAGCTAGCCTAGCTACGCTCTAGGCCTTCCAGCTTGGCCATCATTGCAGCCCTTGCTGTCCTCGCTGTGTCGGCCATCATCAGCGCGACCAACAAAGCAGTCATTATAGACCGCGGCAGTAATGTACTATAAAAAATGGTATTTACTTTGTAGACGTCAGAATGGCGTCGTCGGAGATGTAGATTTGCGTGGTGGGTGGCGAGGACGAGGCGTCTAGCACGGAGACTGCAGGCATCCGCCAATAGAGAGCTCGTCTCGGAACTGCACAACTATGTATGGGAGCTGTGTGCCGTGCTAGCCCTGCTCGATGGATTCGTTAGGTGGCTTGGTATGTATATAATAAAATTCTTTAATGCACACGAAATAAACACTCCGACTCCATAAAAAAAAGTAATTCTCCCAAAGGTTAGCTGTTAGAAAATACCTTTAAGGTATTAAGCTCGCCTATATACTTTTTTTTATTTTAGATATTTATTGTGCAATATTTTTAAGTAGGTGAGAAATGAGTTTTTTAAATTAAAGTATAATATAACTGTTCCATTTACTAACTAACATATTGTACTAAAACAGATACAATATTAATATTAACCACTTTTGTAATAATAAGGTAGTTTTTTATTGTTGTGTGGAGTAGGCATAATATTTCAATTTTTTTACAGAACTAGGAAAATTTCCAACGAACATAGGAACACATACACAAAGCAACTATACATGTAAGTATTAATTTAATTTTTGATAGTGCTAATGACCATAAATTCGTCTTCTAATAAAGATAATAGTGGTACCACATAACCCAACAACTGGCGAGGTTCGTCAGCTCCAAAAGCAAAAACGCTAGAACTCGACATAATTTCTATTCTTTGATAGATATTTAAATCATGAATTATTTTTTTCTAGGGTTTTCTAAAGGCTGGCGAGAGGCTTTTGAGAGTGGATCGCAGGAGCCGTGGGTGTTTCGCGGAGGACTGACGTCAGACCTTCGGAGGTTGCTGCCCATAGAGTGTCCCGGAGAGCTCGTGAAGCCGACCGGCTTGCCGTCAGCCCCGCCGCTCACCGTGCGCCCGTACACATGCGCCGACGATACTGCGGTAAGGAGTGACGTCACACCCTCGGACACTGCTGCCCATAGAGTGTCCCGGAGAGCTCGTGAAGCCGACCGGCTTGCCGTCAGCCCCGCCGCTCACCGTGCGCCCGTACACATGCGCCGACGATACTGCGGTAAGGAGTGACGTCACACCCTCGGACACTGCTGCCCATAGAGTGTCCCGGAGAGCTCGTGAAGCCGACCGGCTTGCCGTCAGCCCCGCCGCTCACCGTGCGCCCGTACACATGCGCCGACGATACTGCGGTAAGGAGTGACGTCACACCCTCGGACACTGCTGCCCATAGAGTGTCCCGGAGAGCTCGTGAAGCCGACCGGCTTGCCGTCAGCCCCGCCGCTCACCGTGCGCCCGTACACATGCGCCGACGATACTGCGGTAAGGAGTGACGTCACACCCTCGGACACTGCTCCCGTACAGTGTCCCGTAGAGCTCGTGAGGCCGACCGGCTTGCCGTCAGTTCCGTTTCTCATGGAGTTGTTGTAACCATTGAACCCGGTTATTGGCATGATACTAATGTGTATGCTATGATTTCCAGGTGTGTGCGATTTGCCACAAGACGTGTCGAGATGGCAGTGACTGTTCTGAATTGTTCCCCAGCGACCTGCAGACTCTACCAGCTGACAGGTAAATCATATTAGATAATTAAAAAATAGATGTAAACCTAATTTAAAAAATATATTTATTCAAATGAAGTCAGATACGATCGTACAAAGAGTTGAAAAACAAATATAAAATTAGAAATACTTTATTTACGTATTCGTAGATTTATTACCAACACGACCGTTCCCGTGCCTCAGTGAACACGTTAAGCCGTCGGTCCCGATTCCACTAATACCAACTTGTGTAATCGTTAATAAATAAAAAATGAAATTTTAATAATTGACATCAAAATCTTGCCAAACCGTCTGGCCAGCGTGGCAAGTGTAGGCCAAATTCTCCAGATATATGTTCTGGAAGGCCAATCTTCAACAGTGGAGGTCTAGGACGCTGGGTTCTAAGTGCTGTAATGAACGAATGAATAAATAAGCTTATGAATCTGCAACGGAACTTTAATTTTTTCATCATCATCACGACCGTTTCCCTTCCAGGGTGGTCAGAAACCACGCTAATAAAGAAGCGGATTCACATTTAGCCAACTTTACTATAGGCCAATTATGACAAGTGGCAAGCTTGTCGATGTCTCTTGCGTACCAAACTTGAGAAATATCACACATAAATTAAATATTTTATTGCAGCCCATAGAAAACAGCGTCCTAGACCTCAACTGCTGGAGATGGGCCTTCCAGAACATATATCTGGAGAATTTGGCCTACACTCGCCATGCTGGCCAGACTGCTTAGCGAAGATATCATTTCAATTTTTTAAGACATTTAATTTACGATTCCACAAGTTGGTATTAGTGGAACCGGGACCGACGGCTTAACGTGCTCTCCTCACACGGGAACGGTGGTGTTGTAAATCTATGAGAAATGTACGTAAAAAAGTTTATTTCTCATTGGTACATGCCGGGGGGGTTGGAACCGACCTTTGTAGGATTTAAGGAACGGGTTCTTACAACCGAGCCACCACCGTGCTCCTCAATCAAATGTGAATTAAATGTATTTATTTACATTAATAAAAATTTTGGTGTCCCGACCAGGAATCAAACGCGGTACTAAATCCACGGACTTAACCGTTAGACCACGGAGGCAGTTAATTAATTTTTAATTGTTTATTTTCCCAGGCTAGTAGCACCATTCCTAACGTTAGCGCCAGAGTTTTGTATGGTCATAGAAGACGACAGCGATTGTTTCATAGAACGAGACAACACCGACAACGAACCTCATGATAATGAACAGGACAAGGTAAAGTAACCAAAAATAGTCATTTAATAAATAATAGTTATAAATAATAAAAATAGTCATTTAATAGACACACACATTTAATACAGTAATATTCTATTCTATTCTTTATTTCCCGCCATACATTCCCACCGGAATTCGGCTAAGGTTACAAACACAAGTACAACACATTTGTCCTGCCTGGAGAGTGCTATAAGGCAAGGAACAGAACTGCAGGTTAAAGTAGTGTCAAAGGAAATTAAACAAAAGAGAAAAAAAAAACAAAAAGAAAAAAAAACAATAATATTTGCAATTAAACTAAATTATACAGCTGTAAAATGGCCTTGTCAGAAATATATATATATAACGCTAATTACTAAAATAATTAAAGCAGCTGTAAAGAGGCCTTGTCAATATCCTGTACTAAGGTTAAAAAATAAATAATAATTAATTATTATTAATTTAGCAGCTGCAAATGAGCTTTGTCAAGAGCAAACAAATTAGGTTATGATTTTTAATAGGTCTTCAACATACTGATAACTTAGTCTTTGTATTGGTCTTGCTTACATATCGGTGGTCTTGGTCTTGCAGAAAAGCAAGAACAAGACCAAGATTGGGCAACACTGGGTAGATTACAAAAAAAAAACTAATTTTCATCCACTTCTGAGCTATGGTCCAAATTTCAAGTCTCAAGCTCATCGGGAAGGTATTAAATCCATTACAAAATTCCACCCGGACAGACAGACGTACAAGAAAGCGAGCTAATAGAAAAAAAAGACTTTGAAAATAGAAAATGTATATTGCGATTGTAATTTTTCAGGTCCTAGAAGATAGAATAAACGGCAAAGGTCCGGAAATAATAGGATATGCATGTGCAGCGCTTAATTGTAAGGAATTCTATAAGAAACAAGAAATAGCATGGATTCCGGAAATGTGTAGGAAATACCCTGAAAATTTAGTTGAGAGAGATGACCTCTCTCCTGCAGCTAAGGTAACTAATTATTTACTTAAATAACAAAGAAACATTTTTAAGCAATCTATTTATTAACGGAGAACGTCACGGACACAGTGTCAATAGGGTGAAGTCCGAGTTCGTTTTTAAATCAAATCAAAATCTGAAATCTTATCAGAATATTTATTTGCAATAAATGTGGTAACAATTGTGTCTGACAATAAAAAAATGGCTCAGTCCATTTACCCATGAATACAGCATGCAAAATAATTGGTCAGACTTACGAGGGGCGTTCAAAATATTCTCGGTATGTGGATAAAAACAAACAAGTACGAAAAGTTTGATATTTTTATTTTTCAATATACTCCCCCCCCTATGTTCATACACTTATAAGATCGATCAATTATTTTTTTTAATCCCTCATAAAAATATTTTTTATCTTTGGTGTAAAAATGCTCCTCCACGGCCGTCTTCAACGCTTCATCGTCAGAAAATTTATTTCCACGCAGATCCTTTTTAAGATTGGGAAACAAAAAGAAGTCGCTTGGGGCTAAGTCCGGACTATAGGGTGGATGAGTAACAGTTTCAAACCCACATTCAACAATAGCTGCCTTGGCAATATGAGCAGTATGGACAGGGGCGTTGTCATGCAGAAGCAGAACACCTTTGGTTAACTTTCCTCGCCTCTTTTCTTTGATCGCATCTCTTAATTGACGTATAACGTTAGCGTAGTACTGCCCTGTGATATTTACACCTTTTTCTTTATAATCGATAAGCAAAACTCCTTCACAATCCCAAAATATTGTGGCCATGACCTTGCCAGCTGACGGGATTACCTTGAACTTCTTGGGATGAGCTGAACCGTTAATGTGCCACTGCATGGACTCCTGTTTGCTCTCTGGGTCATAATGATGAACCCAGGTTTCATCTCCAGTAACTATTTTTTGCAGCACCTCATCGGGATTTTCACCACACAGGTCGATAAAATCTGAACAGCAAGCCACACGCATATCCTTTTGAAGAAGCGTCAGCATTCGCGGAACCCATCTTGCACTTACTTTTGACATATTAAGATGGTCATGTATAATGTCATGTACGGTACCAATAGAGAGATTGGTTACTTGAGCTATAGATTTTACCTTCACTCGGCCGTCTTCCAATATAAGTTTTTCCACTTTATCAATATTTTCTTGTGAGGTAGCCACTACAGGCCGGCCAGGTCTAGGGTCATCTTCAATACTCTCCCTTCCACGCTTAAATTCGCTTGACCATTTTTGAATAGTAGATAAAGAAGGAGCAGACTCACGGTAAACACAATCCATTTCCTCTTTTATGGTTTTTTGATTTTTACCCTGTTTTGTCAAGAATTTTATGACGGATCGGTGCTCTAATTTCGTTAAAATTGTTAATTCGCTCATGGTGTTCATGTTTGTTCGGCAATTGCAGAAAAACAAAAGAACATCTCGGTTCCAATTTTACTTTTTTTTAATGTCAATGGATGAATCTTAGCGGCCAGTAACAAATATATATATAAAAGAGGTTGTAACGTATCAATACCGAGAATATTTTGAACGCCCCTCGTATATTGTAGTATATAATAATACGAATTAGCAACCACTTCAACTACAATACAAGATTACAAAGATTACTTTTATATTGTAGAAGTGGCTTGCTGTAATTTTTGACTTAGCAATCGATAACTTTTATATTGTAGTTTTTTGCTGTAATTTCTGACTTCACAATCGATTACTTGTATATTGTAGAAGTGGCTTGCTGTAATTCCTAACTTAGCAACCGATAACTTTTATATTGTAGAAGTGGCTTGCTGTAATTTTTGACTTAGCAATCGATAACTTTTATATTGTAGTTTTTTGCTGTAATTTCTGACTTCACAATCGATTACTTGTATATTGTAGAAGTGGCTTGCTGTAATTTCTGACTTAGCTATCGATAACTTTTATATTGTAGAAGTGGCTTGCTGTAAGTTTTGACTTAGCAATCTATAACTTTTATATTGTAGAAGTGGCTTGCTGTAATTTCTGACTTAACAATCGATTACTTTTATATTGTAGAAGTGGCTTGCTGTAATTTCTGACTTAACAATCGATTACTTTTATATTGTAGAAGTGGCTTGCTGTAATTTCTGACTTAGCAATCGATAACTTTTATATTGTAGAAGTGGCTTGCTGTAAGTTCTGACTTAGCAATCGGTAACATTTATATTGTAGAAGTGGCTTGCTGTAAGTTCTGACTTAGCAATCTATAACTTTTATATTGTAGAAGTGGATTGCTGTATCTTATGACTTAGCAATCGATTTATTTTTTTATTCTAGGAGTGTATTCGCGATTTCCACTCGTTTTCTGGCGAATCTCGTGCTCCGGAGTGTGTAGTCCGTGCTCACCCCGCCCTGCTCTCCTGCTGCGTGCTGTCCACCTGCAAGGACCCGCAAGGGGGCGCCAGGCTCCTCTCCTGTCTCCTCGCAGCTCTCCAGGCACACGGTGAGATCACTATCCCGAATAACCTACATACAGATACATTAAATATATAACCAAACGGTATGAGAATCAAACAGATTAATAGTAGTGAGTGGTAATTTCACTCAACTTCGATAGCTGATATGACGATCCCAGTCAAACCTCAAGGCAAGTAATCTGACCCACTGACCTGGTGTTCTCCAACGACTGCTGCAGATGCAGATAGAAGTCCTGGGCTAGCCCGTGTTTCTGCTTTCTTCAGGTAAGTACCAATAACTTTTATTTTAAGGTTTGCTAGGCAAAGTCTAATAGTATAATAATAAGTAGTATTATATCACTTTTATGGTTTTAGCGTCATACACATCACAATTTAACTATTTTACGATTTTATTTTAAATACGAATTTAGCCACGGAAGAGTACACGAACGTCGTGTCACTTTTAGTTCTCACGCATGACTGTCGTGCCTTGGTCGGAGCCGTTGTGGTTTTTTTTTCACCGAGTCAAAACTACCCACATTTTTGACTCGACTAAGGATCGAACATACCCCCCACCAAAAGCATTGTGATGATTTTTTTTTAATGTTTTTTTTTTTTTTTTTTAATGTTTTTTTTTTTTTTTAATATATATATTTATTTTATTAATTTTTTTATTAATAGGTAACACAAAAAAGTAAGAATAGGTTTTAATAAATATTTTTTCTTTTAAGAGGAGAAGAAACTAAGGTTGCTGTTCACTAACCGAAGGTAACGGGCATAGCTTGGCTACCGGCCTTCTTAAGAAACCATTACCAGTTTTTAAAGTAACTACACAAATCTGATTATCACGGCCAGGGTGAACCTCATGAACTCTCGCCAACGGCCAATGCAATGGACGACTGAACTCAGATTTTATGACAACTAAATCACCAACATTAATCTGATTTGAAGCCTTTTGCCATTTATTTCTCTGTTGCAAAGTGTGTAGACGCTTTTTAGTGCACTGCCAACGTGACAGTCGGTTTAGCTGAATGTCTTCTAGGTTGTACTCGGGTACAGCAAGCAACGAGTGCCCAATAAGAAAATGACCGGCTGTCAACACGTTAGGGTTGTCAAAAACTGCACATAACGGTCTCGAGTTAAGTATGGCTTCGGCCTTGCAAAATATTGTAGTAAGTTTCTCAAAGGTGAGCGCCTTCTCGCCGACTGCATGATGTAAGTGGTACTTAACTGATTTTATACCGGCCTCCCACAGCCCGCCCATGTGCGGGGCATGTGGAGGGTTGAATTTCCATTCAATGCTACGAGCTATACAACCCTCTAATATTGCGTCAATGCTTTTCCGAGAAAGTAAAAAACTTGCCACTTCGGTTAAGTGCTTAGACGCAGCAATAAAGTTGGTACCGCAATCGCTATACAGGCACGAACTATTACCGCGGCGAGCCACCATTCTGTCTAAGGCAGCTAGGAAACATTCAGAAGTCAAATCACTTAAGACTTCGAAATGAACAGCCTTAGTTGAGAAACATACGAACAAGCATAAATATGCCTTTAATACCTTGGCATTTCTACGCAGGCTTTCCTTAATGCAAGATGGTCCGCCCAAATCGCAGCCGACGTGGTTAAACACCTTTTCAGGTTGAACGCGAGAAGGTGGTAAGTCGCCCATGTAAGGTTGCAAGGGGACTGGATTACACTTAAAACATGTAACACAATGTGACAGTACGGATCGGATAGTGCTACGAGCACATAATATCCAATAAGTTTGTAATAAAATACCCTGTAACGTACGGGGCTCAACGTGCAAATATTTCTTATGAAAATATTCTATAATTAAAGTTGTAATATGACATTTCTTTGAAAAAAGCAATGGATGTCTTTGATTAAATTTAAGATTTGAGTGAGAAAGACGACCCCCCACCCTGAGATACCCACAGGTGTCAATAAATGGTGCTGGTCTCCGCAATGATGGTACATATTATTATTTATTTTTACTATTAAGTATTCCTATTTCATTATGAAAATGATTGGCTTGAATTTTTTTTAATAATTGAGTTATGCGATTCTGTTAATTCGTTTGTCGACAACGGGGCTAACTTCCGGTTTTCTCGTTTACTATGCACATTGCTTATAAATCTATGACACCAAGCCAATACTCTAACTTTATTGAATGAAGAAAACCTAATGAAATTTTCTTTAAGGTCATTAACCTTTTCGCGTAGTGATGTAAAGGCAAATGAATCGACGTTCGATTTTAACTCCAAGACATCTGTCTCGTTTTTTATGTTAAAGGAGCTGATGGGCCATTTCTTTTCATCAGTCTGGCGAAGCCATGCCGGTCCATGGAACCATGACGTTACATTGGCTAACATCTGAGATGGTAATGACCCACGCGAACATAGATCTGTGGCATTATTACTACTGTTGACGTGGTACCAACAATTCGGTGGTACGACATCTATGATTTGCACTACACGACTAGATATAAAAGTTTTAAGTTTGTATGGAGGCGTCAACAGGCACGCAAGAACTACGCTGGAGTCAGTGAGTGCGATAAGGTCGTAGTAATTTTTTTTTATATTTTGCTTTATGAATTGAATTAGTTTCGATAGCAGCGCGGCTGCCACTAACACTAACCTCGGAATAGATAATATTTTTAAAGGTGCTACTTTAGATTTACTTACGACCAGTCGACTTTTAGTTTGACCGTATTTATCAATACTATAGGCATAAACGCATGAAAGGTTACGTAGGAGTGGGAAAACATATCTACCAGAGGGTTCTCGATAATGTTTTTTAATGTGAATATTTTCGGCCATTTTGTCCAACGGGTGTGTAGGTACATTGTCACCGTCAATAGTGTACGACACTAGGCTACTCGTGGCAATGAGATGGCTATTCGCTTCAGCGGACTGAAAGTTCACTTTTCCTGTAATAACATAGCCAAATATACTATGCAAGGCCGTAGGAAGAGATGAGTCAATTAATATTTTCTTGCCGTCGTATATGTATGGAAATACATCGCTCGCAAGTATTACGTCGATGGGCGCACGTTTGTAGAAATATGGGTCGGCCAAGTTTAAGTTTTTATATTTATTGACAACATTTTCCGGTAAAGTAATATTTGGCAAATCTGACGTTATTTGTGGAAGAACAATGGCATCGATTTTAAAAGATGATTTGTTTAGACGTGATTGTATCGTACAGGAAACCATGCCATTATTCCTAACACTTTCACCTCCTAAACCAAATATGTTAAATGGACATTTCTTTAGGGAAAGTCCTAATCGATCTAGACAGTTTCGCGAGATAAAGTTTGATTGTGCCCCGGAGTCGATAAGTACGCGACAATGTTGTTGTTGACCGAAAGCATCGGCTACGCACACCACTGCAGTACCGAGAAGCACATTGTATTGGTGCGAGAGAGAGGTGAGACATCTCGAGACGTCGACATCGCGTGACTCGGGCGCAGCGGCGAGCGGGGCGAGAACAGCTGTCATGTTACAGTTATCAGTATGCAGTAAGGCGTGATGTGATCCCCTACATAAAAAGCATGTAAATTTGCTTCTACATTCGGATGTCTGATGGTTATTTTTTAGGCAATTATGGCAAAGATTAAGAACGTCAGCACGGCTGATTCGTTCCAAAGCAGTTAAATTGCGAAAATGCTCGCAACGGTATATCATATGATTTTTTTTGCAATGAGCACAAGCCTCGGATTCGATAGTCTGTGTGTACGTTTTTCTATTATAATTTTCTGGTTTATTTTTTGATTGTTTTTCGAAACCACATTGAGACTTTACATTTATTTGTTGATTACTGCATGACGGTATTATTGAGTATGATATGCTATGCTCCAACACTTTCACGTGATTGTAAACGAATGACATTAATTGTTCATATGTTGGTATTGATTTCTGATCTATATTTTGCTCGAACAATTTTCTAGTGTTGGCATCAAGAACTCTGAGGGCAATATGACACAATATGTAACTGGATAAGTTTTTTATATTTAGCGCATTTATAGCTTTGTAAGAATGGTGAAAAACTTCAAGAAAAATATTTAAGCTGGTTGAAGACTCCTTACTCAATGGAGAAAAACTTAACATTTTGTCTAGATACCAGCCAATTAGCATTCGATTGTCCTGGTACTTATCTAACAATGCCTGCCACACCACGTCATAATTATCCCCTGTAATCGGAACACTTTTGACAATGTTGAGCGCAGAGCCCGAGGTACAAGACAGTAAATAATGAAATTTGTCTATTTTTGTAATATTGGACTGGCTGTGTACTAAAGAGCTAAATGTTTCAAAAAATGTTGTAAAATTTTCTATGTTTCCATCAAATGTAAACAACTCGATTTTAGGTAGGCGCGGACGACTTTGACTACTATTATTATCATTGCTTTCGTTGTTTTTATCAATTTTATAAAATTTTGATAATTGGACCTTTATCCTATAGTATAGTTCGTCAAAACTGTCAACCTCACGGCAGTTGACACTTGCATTGGGATCTAGAATACTTTCTTGTTCAAAGATCTGCGCGGTATATTTATCAAAATTTTCTTTAAATAAGTTAATATCCTCAGCTCGAACTAAGAATAAATCCATCTGCTCAGGTTGTGTGCTAACCTTACTACCTATGTCGTACACTTTTTGTATTTGAGAAAATGCTCTTTGTTTTAACATTGTTAGTTTTCGAATTTCCCTTTGAACAGCAACTTCAGTTTTTGATAATTTTGGCTCGTCATCTTTTGACGCCATTTTATTTTTTAGTGAAAATATTTATGCAGTAACTTTATTTATGATTTTAATTAACTATTTAAATTGAAATAATGTGTTACCTTTTTGGAATTAATACGTCTGAAGGACCCTTATTCCGGCTCGAAGGCCAAATTTATGAGTGGTAATTTCACTCAACTTCGATAGCTGATATGACGATCCCAGTCAAACCTCAAGGCAAGTAATCTGACCCACTGACCTGGTGTTCTCCAACGACTGCTGCAGATGCAGATAGAAGTCCTGGGCTAGCCCGTGTTTCTGCTTTCTTCAGGTAAGTACCAATAACTTTTATTTTAAGGTTTGCTAGGCAAAGTCTAATAGTATAATAATAAGTAGTATTATATCACTTTTATGGTTTTAGCGTCATACACATCACAATTTAACTATTTTACGATTTTATTTTAAATACGAATTTAGCCACGGAAGAGTACACGAACGTCGTGTCACTTTTAGTTCTCACGCATGACTGTCGTGCCTTGGTCGGAGCCGTTGTGGTTTTTTTTTCACCGAGTCAAAACTACCCACATTTTTGACTCGACTAAGGATCGAACAAGTAGTTTTCAACGTTGACTTTTAAATTGATTTTTTTGTTGTTTCACGGACAATACGAATATAATACGGATATGTGGCATCACTTTGGCCGACCGCATACCTAACGTCGAAATAGGGAAAATGGTAGGTATACAAAAAAGCATAGGGACAAGAATAAGGAAAGACATGCTACGGAACTAAACGAAACATATATGGATCGAATCTAAAATAAATGAATTATTATTATTACATATTAAATAAATAAATAATTATTATTATTAGTTCGAAGTTAAATTCTTACTAACATGTATGGATCGAATCTAAAATAAATGAATTATTATTATTACATAAGAAATAAATAATTATTATTATCAGTTCGAAGTTAAATTCTTACTAACATATATGGATCGAATCTAAAATAAATGAACTATTATTAATTAAAATTATTTTTTATTTTCAGGTTCTGTGGGTGTCCACGCATGTATAAACTCCACGGATCATAACCTACACCAGTTTTACACGAAATTAGGATTTTCCGAGATTTACAACGACACTGTGAACAGTAGAGTTTATTTAGGCAGAAGTTTTTAGCAAAGACTCATGTCTATGGCCGAAAGAAAGACATTGAACAAAATGCCCAGACGACCATGGAAAAAACCTAGAAAGAGGAAATTAAACGGGATTTTAGTGTAAAAGAGTCCAGTGTGTAGGTTTGAGAACAAAATGCTGTGTTAAGAGGTCCCTTTAACAAGGTTTAACGGCTGTGCATCCGTCTCGCTTGCACAATCCGACATAAACAAAAAAATAATTCAGATTGTACTTTTGCGAAATTAAATCTATCAACTTACTAGGAAATAAAATTACAAATATTTTAAATACAGTGTAAGCTCTATATAACGACACTGAAGGGACTGTGGACTTTTTAGAGAGTTGTCGGTAAACTGCCTCCGTGGTCTAGCGGTTAAGCCCGTGGATTCAGACTCGGAGGTACCGGGTTCGATTCCTGGTCGGGACACAAAAATATTTATTAATGTAAATAAATACATTAAATTAATATTTAATTTATTTGTGATATTTCTCGAGTTTGGTACGCTGGACACATCGCCGAGCTTGCCACTTGTCATGATTGGCCTATAGTAAAGTTGGCTAAATGTGAATCCGCTTATTTATAAGCGTGGTTTCTGACCACCCCGAAAGGGAAACGGTCGCCACGCTGGCCAGACAGGTTAGCGAGGAAAAGGAGGAAAGGATTAATTTAAATATACTTTTTTATCATTGTCCACAGCACAAAAATATCCCAAAATGAATGATGTCAAATAAAATCTTTTGAACTATTTTTTTGAGTAACTGAATTTAATCAGCACGGGACAGTTCTTTGCTTTGATGTTGTATGAGGGCCTTTAAAAACAAGTAATAATAGTAATTAACTAGTGATCAGATAGTTCAGTTAATTACAAAATGTCACGTGGAACTTATAAAAGTGGCAATTTGCATCGGTTCCTTTATAGTCGTTAATTAACATATGTAGGTAGATTATTATTTTTAGTCTTAAAGGGGTTTAACGCTCGCTCGCACAAACCAATATTTTTAAAGATTTGAAATCAAATGTTTAGTTGAGACATGCTGCAAAAAAGTTGGGGCCTGGTTTTGGGCAATCTCTTTTTGTTAAACATTATTTACAATGTTAAAATCTTATTTTTATATTTATAATTTAAGTCACACTTATTACATACAGATTATTATTAAAACATATTGTACAGGTAATTGTTATAATACTCAAAAAAAAATGTAGTTGTAATATTCACTTAGCGAATAAAAGGCCAATTTAGGAAACTATTGATAGAATGTTCTATCAATAGTTTCCTAATTTGGCCTTTGATAGAGTGTTCTATCAATAGTTTCCTAATTTGGCCTTTGAACTGATTGTCAGATATTTTTTTTAAAACTCAGGTAACTTACTGTAAATTTAAATACACATAATAATAATATATAATATATTGAACCACTTTGCTGCTTAGTCTTCCAATAGCAGGAGTATCATTCAAAATAATTAAATTAGTGAAGTTTCATTCAATGCCTGTAACAGGTTTACGTGAATATAGATATTTTGACTTTGACTTTGATCCACCATTCTACTTCTTTCTCTACCCAACCAAATACTGTATGTATTTTATTTCCTAGTATAGATTACAATTCTCAGATTGTTTACTTTTAAATTGTTGAATTGTGCGAGCGAGAAGGTTGCAAAACAATAAACCTTCTTAATTAAGTCTATTATATTTAATCACTTTTTAAATTACAATGTATTTTATACTCATTTGTTGTGGTAATATATATATACAATTAAGTTATTCATAGATATAAGTTTATCCTATTTTTTATATTAGGCAAACGTATATTTTTTTAGATATTCGTTTGCCCTAGCATGATCAAATCCGCAATCAAAGAACAATGGCGAGCGCCCATACGTGAATTTACCTAAACCAAATTTGCAACTTCTTTATGGCAAAAAATATAAAAATGTTCTGGAAACAACTTCGTTTTTTTTCCAAATTAATAGAAATAACTATCTTTATTTAAATGAATCATTTACTCCGCGTTCGTCTTATAGCATTTCTAACATCTCGTAGCAACTTCATAAACCAGCGTGAAATGTCGTTTTTGTTAAGAAATTCCACTTTTTTTAACCATGCTAACACTTCTTAAAAAAACTAGCGGTGAGGCTACTTTTTGACAAGTAACAAATAATAACAAATCAATTGACTATGTATTATGGTACATACATACATACATATCTTCACGCCAGATCCCTTGCGGGGTAGGCAGAGACAATTGAGCGCCATTTGACACGATCACGACATACTTCTTTCGCTTCGTCGACATTCATTAACCTCTTCATACATGCCCTTTGGTTACGAAGACTTTTTAATGCACCTTCAGTCAGTGTTTTATTTATTTGATCGTGATATGTGAGTCTCGGTCTGCCAGGGCCTCTTTTACCCACAACTTTCGCATTATATATCTGGTTCGTCAATCTTTCATCGCTCATCCTTTCAACATGCCCGAACCATCGTAGCATGCCTTTCCTTATTTTTATCCCTATGCTTTCCTTCATACCAACCCTTTTCCGTATTTCGACGTTACGTATGCGGTCCGCCAAAGTGACGCCACATATCCGCCGCAACGACCGCATTTCTACTGCATTAACCCTACTCTCATGCGTATTCTGACGTATCCACGTCTCGCTTCCATACATCAGTGTTGGTACCAACATGGCATTGTGTATGGCGAGCCGAGCTTTGTCACTGACATTTCGACTGCCGATCAGTGACCCCAGGGCACCGTTAACACTATTTCCCGCGTTCACTCTTCTTTCAACGTCCCTATCGTACTTCCCATCCGCAGTGAAAACACTGCCCAGATATATAATTTCATTTACTTGTTCTAGAGTTTCATCATCAATCTTTATCGTCACGGTTGTCATCCTTCTTCTTTCAAACACTAGTACCTTGGTTTTTCTCGCATTCAAACGGAGTCCTTTTTCTGCACATCCCTCCTTCATTCTTGTGACTAGTGATTGCAGTTGTTGTTCGGACGATGCCATAAGAACAGCATCATCTGCATAAAGCAGGCAGTTCACCACTAGATCACTCATCTTTATCCCACAGTCACTCTCTCTCACTCTTTTTAGGCATTTGTCGAGATATAGAGTGAATAATCTAGGAGAAAGCACACAACCCTGTTTGACGCCCATTTGGGATTCAAAGCAAGGCGACATACCTCCCTCCACCCGCACACAAGCTTTGCAGCCCTTGTACAGGGACTGTATAGCTTGTAGCAGTTTGTCATTCACTCCATACTCCGGCAATATGTCCCAAAGCTTCTTTCTTACAACTCTATCAAAAGCCTTTTCCAAATCCACAAAAGCACAGAAAACCTTCTGGTTTAAGGCCAAAAACTTCTCTGTGATATTGCGGAGCGAAAAGACTTGGTCAGTGCATCCTCTTCCAGGTCTAAAGCCTCCTTGTGCCTCCCATAAAAGACCTTCAGTCTTCTCTTGCAAGCGTTTCGTGAGAATCTTGCCATACATCTTGCTCGCCAAACTGATCAAACTAATCGCTCGGTAGTTGGCACAGTCCAATCTAGATCCCTTACCTTTGTATAAAGGAACGATGACTGATTGTCGCCAGTCCTCCGGCACTCTTCCCTCCTGCCAGCAAAGGTTGCACAGTAGGTGGAAAGCGTTCCAGACCGGTATACCTCCGTATTTGATCATTTCAGCGAGCACTCGATCTTTTCCCGCTGCTTTGCCACATTTCAGTTATGTATTATGGTCTTTGAATTTATTACATAAAATCGTTTAAAATACATTTTAAACAAATATAATATAAAGTATACAACAATGTAAACAAACCATTTCTCATGTTAAATGACATCTGTCAAAAAGTTACATCAGTAACCCTTTTTTCAATTCATACGAAATTAGCGTCAAATGTTAGAATTTTCATTAAACGAACGACTTGTGCTAAAAAAGTGGTATTTTCATGCTAACATTTCTTAAAACGAACGCGGTCTGAGTTTGAGAACTTCATAACCTTTCGGGGGGGTCAGAAACCACGCTTATAAAGAAGCGGATTGACATTTAGCCAACTTATCTACTGCTAAAATATCTTTAAAGAAAACAGACAAGGACTTATTGTAATTTTAAAAGGTGATTCAAAACTAGTGTTTTAAAGATGGCTCTGCTTGGGGTGTCTTACTTTTAATAATATAATAAATGTGTTTGAAATTTTATGAGGTAATTCGTCATTGTTCTTTGGGAAATTGCGTAACGGAACTGCAAATTGGCAGCTTAAATGTATTATGTACTTTGTCAGTTTGACAGCTCGGAAGTAAAAAGTTACGTAGAGGTTGTTTAGATTGTGATGGATATATTCATATGTTGTGCACCACATCATTCCCGTATATTGATATGCAAGCCCACAAAGACACGATTGTGTCTAGATTCATATTGTAGCCCGCAACTTATGTATGTCAAATACACAATTATGTAAGGCCACATGTGGCGCGTCACAACATATTTCAAAAACACAATTGTGTCCGGCTACATGTGGCGCGCAACATATTTCATAAACACAATTGTGTCCGGCTACATGTGGCGCGCAACATATTTCATAAACACAATTGTGTCCGGCTACATGTGGCGCGCAACATATTTCATAAACACAATTGTGTCCGGCTACATGTGGCGCGCAACATATTTCATAAACACAATTGTGTCCGGCTACATGTGGAGCGCAACATATTTCATAAACACAATTGTGTCCGGCTACATGTGGCGCGCAACATATTTCATAAACACAATTGTGTCCGGCTACATGTGGAGCGCAACATATTTCATAAACACAATTGTGTCCGGCTACATGTGGCGCGCAACATATTTCAAAAACACAATTGTGTTCGGCTACATGTGGCGCGCAACATATTTCATAAACACAATTGTGTCCGGCTACATGTGGAGCGCAACATATTTCATAAACACAATTGTGTCCGGCTACATGTGGAGCGCAACATATTTCATAAACACAATTGTGTCCGGCTACATGTGGCGCGCAACATATTTCAAAAACACAATTGTGTTCGGCTACATGTGGCGCGCAACATATTTCATAAACACAATTGTGTCCGGCTACATGTGGTGCGCATCGGTCTAGTTTACACTTTATAATGACGTAATAATAAAGTTATACAACTGGTGGATATATTTTTTTGTGCACCGTATGTATATTTTCCTACCAATAGTGGATAAGTAACCTTAATGCATGTAGACATTAACTGCGTAGTGTGGTGCTAAGAATAATCTTGGAAGTTATAAATCTGAAATAGTATTTTGTCATTATTTTAAATATGAGGATTTTCATGTACCTCTGTTACTCACGGCATTGTTGCTTTATTCCAATAATTTTAGATTAAACACTATATAGTAGCTAGTCATAATATCATTTCAAATTAACTCCATAATTTTAGAATTTATATGATTCCGCTTTTTATTTTTTACCTATACGACATTCATCGAGCCCTGTGAGAAGATGTAAACAAAGAATCCAGCAACCCTATTCTGTTACTGTCTCGCAAACGTTGATTGTCAAAATAGTAAATTCTGTTATTTACTACCGCTTTTAGCCCGAGTTTCTCCGATCATAGCCGACCTTACGTCAAAACAGCGTTTTCCACTATTTCGAAGGTCACCCATGGCGTTGCAACTTCAAAATCATTGGGAAATCGTGAATTAAATACTTAAATTGTCCGCCGCGAATTTATAATAAGTAAACAACATTTATATTAATTAAACTAAGATTATATATTTACATTAAACATAGTTAAAAATAAAAGAAATATATATATATTTTTTAATGAATGCATCGTAACGTTATTTTGTTGTCATCTGTAGCGGAAACCTTTATACGAGAATACCAGTTTTAAAAACGTTTTACACTGTCAGTTCCGTTATTTAAGGGATTCCACTATATTACGTTGGTGCTTAAGTAACAGAATAATGGTTACAGGTTTAACAAAATAATTCAATGTAATGTTTTTTAAGAGATTAAAGTCAAAGCACACTACAGACAAACAGTATAAACTTTACAGAAAAAAACAATCCTTACTAGGAAATAACAAGAATAATAACAAGAATTTAGCAAAATTATTTGAGAGAATCGTTGTTGTGTTAAAAGTTTCGAGGGTAGGTAAAAATGGCTAAATACAAAATACAATATCTAAAATCTTTATTTGTCAGGCTTATAATGCATTTAAACCATTGTTATTTATTTACATAGAGGCCCTGGTAGACCAAGACTCACATTTTACAATCAAATAATAAAATAAAAAGCCATCGAAGCAAAAGGGAATGTATGAAGAGGTTGATGAATGTTGAAACGAAAGAAGTAGGTATGTTATTTATTTAGTTGCAACATTAATTAAAATTCGACATAATTAAATAAAATTAAAAGAATAATTAATAATAAAGAACTGTCTAAGCGGCTGGTTAATGCTGTATGTGTAAGTGTTCTTGTATAGTTTAGTAAGTTTTTTTTTATATTTGTATATTATATGGATATTTTTTTTTTTACATAATTACCTTTATGGCGGCTTGTTTATATTTTGTATCAGGACTCGATGAATGCCGTATAGTCTAGCTTATTGTTATTTATGATAATAAATCATTATACATTTTATATGGAGTCCATTTTATTGAGGAACACCTGTGAAATATTTCCCATTTCAAAAATATTAAAAGTTTAAATATTTACCTTACGGCGTATCCCTTCCGGGGTAGTTAGGAACCACGCTTTTTTTTTTTAAAAGCTTATTCACATTAACCAACTTTACTATAGGCCCATCATGACAAGTGGCAAGCTCGTCAATGTCTCTCGCTTTCCAACTCGAGAAATATTATAAATTAATTAAATAATTTATTGTGGAACCAGGAATCGAACGCTGTACCTCCGAGTCTAAAACCACGGAAATAAAATATATCGTCTGTGAACTACATTTGTCAAAGTACAATTGACTTGAATAATGTTTTTTATTAGTAAAAAGTAAAGTATCATCACGACCGTTTCCCTTTCGTGGTGGTCAGAAACCACGCTTATAAATAAACGGATTCACGTTTAGCTAAACTCGAGAAATATCACAAATAAATCGTCATGATCGTAGAACAGTGACGGATCTGCTATATTTAAAATTTTCATGGCGGCCATTCAACTGTCATTTCGACTGTTTTTTTGTCACTTTTTAAGTCTCATAATAAGTGCAAACCTTCTAGATTTCATTTTGGAACCCTTTCTAATATTTGCACTATAAATTACAGACCACAAACAATATAAAACTATATATAAATATATATGCAAAATTATGGGTATTTTTTTAAATCCGACACTGTTCTACGATCATGACGAAATTAAATGTATTTATTTACATCAATAAATATTTTTGTGTCCCGACCAGGAATCGAACCCGGTACCTCCGAGTCTAAATCCACGGACTTAACCGCTAGACCACGGAGGCAGTTTTTTTAGTCACTAAGACTATATTTAATCGTTAGAATGTTATGTATGTTACTAGGCTAATATCCACCAATAAGAACATTACGATGACTTGGAAATAAAGTAGGTATATTATTGGTGGATTCTTTTCTAAAAAAAATCAAATCACGTTTGTAGTAGTCAGCTCCATCAGCTTCAATTTTATTTCCGAAATCTGAAACAAAATAAATTTATATATTTCACTTCTAGGATCGTTCCTATGACAGCTGTTATACTGTGTGACTTTGTATGGTCTTACGTTAGATTCATATTTTATTCTATTGATTGAAACAAACTAGGAAACCATATGTAGAAATTGACAAATAATTTTGGCTTCTCCAAACAAACTGTTAAGTTTTAAATATAATAATAAATATTTCCAGACAGGTCACACAGCGCCATCTAGTTTCCGTGGTAAGCTACGAGGCTTGTGTTACGGAAACTAGATGGTTGATAAACTACATATTATACTTTTTTTTTTGCAAATACTCTTATTTAAAAAAAAAAACATCATAAATAAAAATGATGCAAATTACGCAATTATCATTTTAAAAATTTCATTAGTAAAATTTTCGAAACAGATATTGATTGTCTTAGCTGTTAATGTTACCGATTGTTTATTTTATTATAAATATTATTGCAATACATTGTTGGCTAATATGTGATTCTATTGATAGAAATAAACACCTTTTTCTAAGAAACCATATGTCGGATTGTCATTTCCGACATATGGTTTCTTAGGGAAAGTTATTATCTATGGATAGATTCACACTGATCGCCTTCGTGGTCTAGCGGTAACAAACGTTGATGTGAACTCGGGAGGTCGTGGGTTCGATTCCCACCGGGGGCAAGTTGTACATTGTATAATTTGTCTCGGTCTGGGTGTTTATATGTATAATATGTATATATTTACAAAAAAAAAAGTATAATATGTAGTTTATCAACCATCTAGTTTCCGTAACACAAGCCTCGTAGCTTACCACGGAAACTAGATGGCGCTGTGTGACCTGTCCGGAAATATTTATAATTATTTACATTAGTCTAACGTAAGACCATACAAGTCACCCAGTATATTCGTTTCCTACGTAACCCTATTGATAATAGAATATAAAATGAAAAAATAATTTAAAATATAATCATTCCAATGGGGTGTATCAGGCAAAGCTTTTTGTAGATGTCGCTAGCGGCAATGGTACCTTGTTTTACACCTATATCGCATATTTTTTCAATTGTTTTTGTAGTTTTTTATTTTTGTAACAGAAAAATGTATTTTAAATTAACGTTACCTACCTTAAAAGACGAATTAGGAAAGCGCACACCGTCTTTAAGCAGAAAAAAGGTTTAATTAATAGAACGGCAATTTTGAGATCACCATATCTTTGATTTAGCTTAGAAATCTCGATTTGTACACTTAAAAGCTGCTCGCATCGGCATAATATCCAGAAAATAATAAATTTCGTAATAAAAATACAAGATTTCTATGCAACTGACAGTTATATTAGGTACCATCTATCGTGATAAAAAGTTAGTGATACACCCCATGGTAATGATACACGTAATTTATTATTTTCTGGATATTATGCCGAAGTGAGCAGCTTTGAAGTGCAGAAATCGAGGTTTCCAAGCAAAATTTAATATATGGTGATCTCAAAATTGCCGTTCTATTAATAAAACCTTTTTTTCTTTTAAAAGACGGTAGGCGCTTTCTTAATTCGTCTTTTAAGGTAGGTAACGTTAAGATAAAATACATTTTTCTGTTATAAAAATAAAAAACATTCAAAAAAGAATGCGTCATAGGTTGTAAACAAGGTACCATTGCCGCTAGCGACATCTACAAAAAGCTTTGCCTGATACACCCCATTATGACAGTTTTTTTTTCCACACCTATACTCTGTGTTTGACTTGCCGCTTTATTTCGCTTTGAAATTCGTTCGACTTGGCGTTGCTGTATTACTTTTATACAAAAGTAGTTTTAATTTTATTTTTTATACCAGCACGACATGTGACCTTGCGCCCACCTGATGATAAGTGGCGTGCAAGGTCCATGAATGTTAGCAACTGAATTTAGACACTCATGACTGAAATCAGTTCCTAACACTATGCCGGCTTGACTTGATGCTTTTTCACACTTCGCTTGAAGGACTCCAAGTTATAGGAAAGTAGGAACAGAGGCTGGAAGAGCATTCCACATCTTTATTGTGCGACAGATGTATGAGTCCCTAAATTTATACGTACGCGAAGGGATGGTGAGGATATGATGTAAATTTTTTATGACAATTTATTAACGATTCCACAAGTTGGCATTAGTGGAACCGGGACCGACGACGGCTTAACGTGCTCTCCTGCATGGGAACGGCGGTGTAGTAAATCTATGACAAATGTACGTAAGAAAAGTGTATTTCTCATTGGTACATGCCGGGTTTGAACCGACCTTTGTAGGATTTTAGGTACGTGTTTTTACATATGTAAGCAAAAAAAGACTAGGTTGACCCCCTCCCCCCTGTTAATATTTATTACCCCTGTGTTTGACTTGTCGCTTTGAAAGTCGTACGACTTGGCATTGCTCTATGGTTATCATACAATTTAATAAAATTTTAATTGTGATATTTTTCACCTTTTGTATTTCATTCATCAACATTTTTTGTTCTGTTCTCGGAGTCATATCGCTTCCGTTGAGGTTTATTTCTTCTAGATTTTGGAACAACTCTTTGATTTTCATCGCCAACTTTACATCTCCATCGTTCCTTCTGGGTATAGTCGGCTTGCATTTTTTCAATAACCTTAAAAAACATCACTTACATCCTATATCATCTCCGTAAGCGTGTCCTACAAGCTATACCACGGTGGGTATTTTGAAGAGATCCATAACCTTACCGCTTCTCTATTCCGCAACCGAACCACAAGCACGGTCCAAAATATCAACCCTCATACTGTCACTATCACCATCATTAATCACAAAGTACCACTAAGGTTGGTAGGTAAGGTAGATATATACTTGTATTTTAAGACTATATAGAAACTTCTAAATCAAGACGTCTAAATTTAGGAAAATGTAATCGTCATTCATAAACCATCCTAGCTTTTGAATTTAGGATTTCAACTTGCTTAATTGTATTACACTTTCCTAAATTAAGACGTCTAAATTTAGGAAAATGTAATCGTCATTCATAAACCATCCTAGCTTTTGAATTTAGGATTTCAACTTGCTTAATTGTATTACACTTTCCTAAATTAAGACGTCTAAATTTAGGAAAATGTAATCGTCATTCATAAACCATCCTAGCTTTTGAATTTAGGATTTCAACTTGCTTAATTGTATTACACTTTCCTAAATTAAGACGTCTAAATTTAGGAAAATGTAATCGTCATTCATAAACCATCCTAGCTTTTGAATTTAGGGTTTCAACTTGCTTAATTGTATTACACTTTCCTAAATTAAGACGTCTAAATTTAGGAAAATGTAATCGTCATTCATAAACCATCCTAGCTTTTGAATTTAGGGTTTCAACTTGCTTAATTGTATTACACTTTCCTAAATTAAGACGTCTAAATTTAGGAAAATGTAATCGTCCTTCATAAACCATCCTAGCTTTTGAATTTAGGATTTCAACTTGCTTAATTATATTACACTTTCCTAAATCAAGACGTCTAAATTTAGGAAAGTGTAAATTTTATTTATTTATTTATTTAAAAACTTAATTGCACTATGTACAAAGGCGGACTTAATGCCGTTAGACATTCTCTGACAGCCAAACCTTTAGGACATTTAGACAGTATCAATGGTAAGTAGGTGCAATAATATTAAATGACAATTTGTAAGATATATAAAGGTATATGAAGACATAACAAATAGACACACACATAAGACATAAATTTAAACATCTAAATTTAGGAAAGTGTAATGTGCTTAAGTCAACTGCATCCGTGGTCTAGCGTATAAGTCCGTGGATTGAGACTCGGAGGTTCCGGGTTCGATTTCGGGACACAATTTTTTCATTCGTTCCTTGACGTCCAAAAAAAGGATTGTGTACTCGTATTCGTCTATTATACCTTTTTCTATACTTGTCAGGAAGATCTTTCTCTATGTCGTCGCGCGAGAGTAAAGTCATGTATTCTGGATTGACGTCATAAGGTAGCTTGTTCGGTTCCATTTTGTAAACTCCGTCAGTCGATTTTAGAAGCTGACTGTGTTTATAGTGTTTGCGCCAGTTCTTTAGCACTTCTATGTTTCTGAAATTTATTTAAAATACCTTTATTGCACTAAAAATGTACATACATTAAGCATTTACTGACAACCAACCTTTGGGAGTGTGGAAAGTTATGTATGTATATGGGTGCAATTTTATTTTATATTAAACACTTACATAATAATATTATATAAAATATTTACATTCATTCATTCATTACAGTCCTAGACGTCCACTGTTGGAGATGGGCCTTCCAGAACATACACACATCAAAAAAGTCTAGGGATCAAGCATGTTTATGCGGATTTCTTGTGATTGAGATGTGGCTTTGTAATAAATTTATGATTTTATAAATTTATATGGATCCTTTTTGGTGCATTTCATAATTTAAAACAGGAACTGTCAATCAAATTCGAGTAAAAGATGAAAATCAGCTGTCAATATTTTCCCTATAAAAACATAAGACGCATTGAAGACATTATTAGTGCTACTGTTTCCCTACTACTGATTAAAACCAACGTTATTATGGAGCGGCGACGTCATTTAAGCAGGGAAGAAATGATCAGAGCCGTGGGAATGATAGAAGCTGGTTCCCGGCAACGTACTGTGGCTTTAGCTCTGAATACAAGTCAGAGTGTTATCAGTCGACTTTGGACACGTTACCGAACCACTGGTACCGTGGCTGAGCGCCATGGAGGACGGTATCGCTGCACCACACGGAGACAAGACCGATACATTCAAATCACAGCTCGAAGAACTCCAACAATAACCGCCATGATGTTAGCCGTGAGCCTTCATCGCTCTTCAGGGAACTTAATTAGCGACCAAACAGTCAGAAACCGCTTGCATGAAGTGAACCTTCATTCCCGAAGACCGCTACGGGTACCACCTATAGCAATGCACAATCGTAGGACTCGATATCAATGGGCTCTTGAACACAGAAATTGGACAGAAGAACAATGGCGTTTCGTGTGCTTTTCTGATGAGTCTCGTTTTGGTATGAGGCCGGATACAAGACGTATACGACACTGGAGAACCCCTGGACGCCAACAGCGATTAAAATCCTGCCAGGAAGTTCATCCTTATAGTGGTGGAACCATCATGGTATGGGCGGGTATTTCGATCGCCGGAAGAACTGAGTTGATTTGGATCAGAGGCAACCTCAACGCTCAAATTTATGCTGAGACGGTTGTATCAGACGTCATCGTTCCTCTACAAGTGCATATCGGTCCCTTATTTCAGTTAATGCATGATAATGCACGACCGCACACCGCAAGAGTTGTAAGACAGACTCTCGCCGCAGCTAACATCAATGTCCTGCCCTGGCCTGCTCAGTCGCCAGACTTGAACCCGATTGAGCATGCATGGGATATTCTTCAGAGAAGAGCTCTGCCGAATATGGAGGGTATCCAGTCGCAAGAAGACCTTTTTTTGTTGTTGCAACGAACATGGGCGGCCATTCCACAGCGTGATTTGGATGAACTCATTTTGAGTATGCCAAACCGATGTTCTTGTGTTGTTAGTGTTCGCGGTAGAAACACGGATTATTAATTGTTTAAGTTACCCAATAAAATTTTAAAAAAAACTGTTATTTCAGTCTTTTTTTCGAACTTTAATGTTAGTGGTTCAAATGTCAAAAATCCCTTTATTAGGAAAATGGCAATTTTTTTTACTAATGCAAAGGTGACTTGGTTTATCGTTACTGTAGACAAACGAAAACATTTTATTTGATCAATCCTTAAAGAAATTTTTAATGAATATCAATCAGGAGAAAAGTTATTGCAAAAATATATGTTGATCCCTAGACACTTTTGATGTGTGTATATCTGGAGATTTTTGATTTGTGGTTGGTATTAGTTTTTATGACAATTCATTAACGATTCCACAGTTTGGTATTAGTGGAACCGGGACCGACGGCTTAACGTGCTCTCCGAGACACTGGAACGGTGGTGTTGTAAATGACAATGGTGGCTCGGTTGTAAGAACGCGTTCCTTAAATTCTACAAAGGTCGGTTCAAACCCACCCGGCATGTGGGCAATGAGAAATGCACTTTTCTTACGTACATTTGTCATAGAAAATATTTACATATATATACCTATTTATATGTTTGAAATAAAATGATAACATAAATAAAAAACGAAACGGTGTTTAATATTGTGCTACAATGTGAATAATTATTGAAAACGATAAATTTGACTATGGAGCAGAAGTTGCAGTATTTTTTTTGCGGTCTTCCCGCGCTGTGAACTCCCATATACCCCAACGTGTTTGAGCGATATTGACGCAATTTACTTCATGAAAAGCATCAATTCCTTCCAATCTGCGACCCGTGACTCACCCAATATACAGCATCAGCTGAAAATCAGCGCTCCAGCCTCGGCTGTAGTATATGCTGAGCATAGCTGGGCATTAACTCGTTAATCCGTTAATCGTTAATTAACGAAGTTAACATTTTGATTAACGGGTTAACTTTTAAGTTAACTTTTTAATATGTTAACGGACACGTTAACTTCCGTTAATATGCAGAAGTCCGTTAATCGTTAATCCAATGCCACTATTTACCGCACGGCACCGCGGTGTGGCGCGAAAAACAGGTTCAGACAAGTATGAAACGACAAGTGACGGGCGTGGCGGCGCGTGAGACAAAAACAAAACTAGATATACTTTGCCGGCGCGTGCGAGTAAGAAAACTGCGAAGTACTAGCGCCAGTGCTTAGAGTGACAAGTGTTGTGTTTGTTGTTATTATAAATTACTGTCAGTGATAATTTGCGTGTTAATAAAGAAGAGTGCAGTGTAATTAGTTAGATAGAAAAGTGTACTGTGCAGTGTAGTAATTAAAACTATATCATGGAAGACATGGAATCGGATTTCAGCGGTCCTGATGAGAATCCTTGGCCACATTTGACTGAGTATGTGGAATTTGTATCCAGATTGGGCCAGCAAATACTTTTTGCTTGGAAGCGTTGCTTGCCGAAAGACACCAAAATAAAAGTTCATGTATCAAGCCTGAATAATTTGAAACAACATGTAAGAAGGGTACATGAGTCACAATACGTACAGTTTGAAGAGATTTTTAAGGCGGACTCTAACCGAGGCAAGACAAAAAAGAGAACTCATTCTGACAATATTATATATTAACCTGTTAACTTCCAGAACCTAAACCAACAGGTTTTATAAGTTCACTAACGCAACGATATAAAAATGCAATTTTACACATATTAACGATTAACGTTAACTTCCGTTAATTCTTCCGAAATGTAACGCTTTAACGTTTAACGAAGCTAACTTTTTTTGTAGCGGATTAACGATTAACGAAGTTAACTATTTGATTAACGGTGCCCAGCTATGATGCTGAGCTGACCACCTATTTATCGCCACACCTGTATGTATGTTTCGGTATATAGAATAGGCTTACATTTTTACATTTAGATTTATTCCTTGCATATACCTATATATTTTGTACCCAATTTAATTGTTGCGATAAATTAAGTATTTTCTTTCTTTCATCGAATTCTGAAAAAAAATTGTGATCCCCAATTCGATTATTAATTATGTTATGACCAATTTATATGGCTACTCAAAGGCCCAATTAATGGATACTGTAATAGCATGTGGTGGTTGCCTGTAATTGGTGCAGCATCTGTATTCTGTCTTAGTTGTAAGTAAAAATCGATGTATCTTTTGTTGCTGTCACTGTTGGCGACCCTAATAAATAAATAAATAAATATGAATAAATTACGTTTATTCTGTACAATGTCTTTTGAAGAAGCTTAAAAAAAAACAACAAAGTGTGACATTGGCTTTGTTCAAGTATAGCCAACTAGTGTTCGCGTAAATTGTTTGTGGCATAATAGTAATCTAAAATCTCTAAGAATTAATAATGTAGGTTATTACTTACTTTCTTCCTTGTAAAGTTTTGTCTCTCGCAGCTAAAAGCTCCACATGTCTCTTCCTAGCTAAATCTCTTAAATAGTTCTGCTTTATCTTGTCCGTCTCATTTCCTACCACTATAGGACGTAGATATTTCGAACTCTGCGAAACAGTTTTGCCTACACGACTCCGAGCTAAACGAGGACATTTCGATATAACGGTTTTTTTAATTGTTTCTATGTCTGCTTCCTTTTCGTTTACTTTTACTGACAAAGCCGATTGGCGGTAAGGTTTATCTTCAAAGCAATCTAAAACTGAATTGTAACTTCTTCCTGCGTCGCTTAAGCATCTGCTAACACTATCCTCACACACATCCGATTGTGAATTTTCAATAAATTTCATTTCGAGAAATTTTAAAACCGCCTTTGTTCCTGATTGGAGAATGCTTTTAGGCGGGAAAGCTAATGGATTACCGTTAATCTGTAATAGTTTCAAGTTCTTTAAAGTTCCTAACTGTACAGGTAATGCAGTAAGTTTATTATTTTGTAATAGTAAATGTGTTAATGATTGGTGATGCTGAACGGTTGTTGGAAGTTCTGTTAATGCGTTGTCCCTCAGATCGAGCCAAGATAGGAAAGGGAGGGATGGAAAAAGATCTTCAGGCAGCTTCGTTATATTGTTGTTTTGTAAGTATAGTACCTGAAATAAATATTTATTTATTTATTTATTTCAAAACTTTAATGCACAAAGTACAAAAGGCGGACTTAATGCCCGTAGACATTCTCTGACAGCCAAACCTTTGGGACTAATTAGAACAACTGTAGGTGCAAGGAAAGTATAAGTGACACATCAATTAGATATAAATACTTAGATAATAAACTTACTTATATATAATCTACTTATAAATATAAATATACTAAATACTAATATATACACAATAATAAACATACATATAAAACTTGCAAATTTTGTTAGGAGCTATTTAGAAAATGTGAGTAGACCAGCTTTTTAAATGATGATCTGGTAGATGCCTGCCTTATGGTAATAGGTAGATTGTCCCACAGATTTGTAGCAACAACCGCAAAGGAATTCGAGACAAATCCGGAATGATGAGATGGAACGGAAAGAAGTGAGTTGTGAGAAGATCGAAGAGATTTATCATGAAAAGAAGAGAGATAAGCGAATTTGTCCTTGAGGTATTTCGGTGTCGCAGGCTCATTTAAAACAGAGTAAAGGAGACAGAGGACTTTAAGATTCCTGCGACGCCTATTAAAGAAGACCAACTGTATATTATCTTCATTCACGTAAACCACTTATGAAACGTCATTAATTTAATTCTTTTGAATGATTCTACCCCTGCTAGTGGAAGACTAAGCAGCATAGTGGTCCAATAAGTAAGCTGTTAGCAGAGGACCAGCAGCTTAGCAAATTCCAGTGACCTGTTAATGTTTAATCTGACTGAGAAAGGAATCTGGAAGGAAAACTCAGCTATATCAGATTTACAAAATAAAACATAATTATACAGAACTGCACCACAACGATAAATTAATAACCTTTTAAATTTAGTTCTTATATTTTTTACTTCATTTATTGACTTAACCAAGTGTTCCTCGGTGATAATTAAATGAAATGAAAAACCGTTCCTGATCATTTCTTCTGTGAGATCATAATATTTGTTCGACTTAAAGTAAAGTATCATCACGACCGTAACCCTTTCAGGTTGGTTAGAAACCACTCTTTTTAAAGAAGCGTATTCACAATTTGCCAACTTTACTATAGGCTCATCGTGACAAGTGGCAAGCTCGTCGTTGTCTCTAGCGTACCAAACTCAAGAAATGTCACAAATAAATTAAATCATTGATTGTGTCCCGACCAGGAATCGAACCCGGTACCTCCGCGTCTAAAACCACGGACTTAACGGCTAGGAGGCAGGCTTTTGGAATATTTGATTCCCACGACAGGTAAGTTCAAAAAGATTTTTCAAGCTCCGATAAAACACTGGCTGAGTTGTACGAAAACTGAGTTTCTGTAGTGGAAACGATTATTGTTAAAAATGGCGTCGATGCAACGCATCGTAGATGAATGGCCTATAGTCTGATACAGCTGGTAGGTAATATATTTATTATCGAGCAATCTATGAATTCACTGTGCGGGTGCTGGGTCGAAGTGGTGGGGTGTGAGGAAGAGAGAAGATTTTTATCTCGGGCTTTATAAACGATATAGTCTGGTTTTAAGTGGCTACTTTTTTAATTTTGCCGGAACATATAATGTGGTCTCCTCAAAGGAACTGTGATGATTTATTATTGGTACATGCCCGGGTTAGAACCGAGACTATTGATAAGCACCATCCCTGTTAACAAAAACTCGTGTGACCTATGTGATTCCGTATTCGAGAGTATGCTAGTGTAATTGTGCAGAAACTTACATAAATATAGTTATTTTCAATGTTAGGAACCACTTGTAATTCCTTTGATGAAAAATCTAGACAAGTATCGTCATTTATACATTGCTCATATAAATCAAAATTATCAGATTCTGAGTCTACAGACATCGTATAGGATTTATGAAGTGAATATTACCAATTGCCAATTACCAAAATACGTTTGTATAATCAATAAAGCAAATACAAACGTATCGATTCAAATTAGCCGCCAGACCAAAGACACAGTTATTTTTGGTTTTAATTTAAGAGCTTGGTACATAATGCTAAGTCCTAAACACGATATTAATTGTTGGGATCATCAAACTCCAAGTGTTCCTTGGTTACATTCACAGAGATAGGGAAGCAGAGGTGATCTAACTGCGGTCAAAGCGTGGCATTTCTCACACACAAGTAATGTTCGCACACTAATACAGAAGACAGGACCGGACGCATTTGCGAAATGTCAAAATATTATTATATAAGTATAATTATGCATATCGCTCACAAATCCGTCCTGAATCAGTGTATAAAGCCCACTTCGGAAGATAGGTTTTGTGTTCTACGATTAAAATAATGAAATGAGTATTTTTAGCTATATGGTTTTTTAAAAAATACAACATAATATAATAAAATCGTTTATTTATATTTTCTTACATATATTATTCAAAGCAATGGCACGCTAATTTTGGACCGGATGGCGAGTGGTATCTGGGTCTCGAAGAGATACCGAACCCCTCTGTACCGGCCGAATGGGCCCTAAATGGTCGGGGGGGGAACGTAAAAATTATGACGAGACAACCGGATGGTAATGCGGTTGAAGTTGCTTGGAGTTTTCTGTAATGTTTATACCCTATTTAAAATTTCAAACATGTCTCTTTTCTTTTATCCAAAAAAGTACTTTTTTTTTACCGCTCTCATATTATTCTGAAAAATAAATAATAATTATTGTTTTATAACTTAACTTCCATAAATGTTTTGTAAGTATGAAATAAATCTAAGTATTGTATCTATACAAGGTGGAGTTTTGAGACGGGACAGTAAGGGCAAATATCTTAACCGTTATAGTTACAGGAAAACGTTCCTAGGAGACCATCCATAACTTATTGAGATATTCTGAACTTCATTCACAGATTTTGGAAAAATCTAGTCAGCAAAAACTTTTGTTTTTATGCCGATCGATCCTGTTTCTTATATGGATCAAAAGTCTCTACTGGAGCAACTGAGGTTTGAGTACTAGAAATGACAGAAACCAAACCAAAAAGGCCAAAAAGGTAGCTCGGTTGATAGAATGCATTCCCTAAAATCCAAAAAAGGTCGGTTTGAACCCCGGCATGTACCAATGAGAAATACACTTTTCTTGCATACATTAGTCAGATTTACAACACCACCGTTCCCGTGCCTTGGAGAGCACTTTAAGCCGTGGTCTAGTGGTAACAAACGTTGCCGTGAACTCGGGAGGTCGTGGGTTCGATTCCCACCGGGGGCAAGTTGTACATTGTATAATTTGTCTCGGTCTGGGTGTTTATATGTATATATTTACAAAAAAAAAGTATAATATGTAGTATCAACCATCTAGTTTCCGTAACACAAGCCTCATAGCTTACCACGGAAATTAGATGGCGCTGTGTGACTTGTCTGGAAATATTTAAAAAAAAAAAAACAACCTTTTTTACTAATTAACCCGGTTCTACTAATACCAACTTGTGAAATCGTTAAGAAATTGTCATTAAAATTTACATGAGACCCTCGCCAATCCGTCTGGCCAGCGTGGCGTGTGTAGGCCGAATTCTCCAGAAATATTTCTGGAAGACCCATCTCCAATAGTGGAGGTCTAGGTCTCTGTATTCTAAGGGCTGTGATGATAAATAGAGGCGTGAAAGACGGACAAACATACATACATACATACACACATACATAAAAAGCTTTTTTCACGTTTATAATATTAGTATGGACACCCAGACAACCTAAGCGAAAAACGTAAATATATTTTTGGCCTTGGGTACGAATCGAATCTACGCACTGCGGGCACTCTGTGGATACAATTCCATAGGATTTACCACTAGACCACGGAGGCGGTCACAACAATAAAACGGTAAAAAAATAATATAAAAATTATTAATTTTACAAATCCGACCCTGTGTTGATGGAACTGTCAATGTTGTTGTTTTGCAACAATTTTTACGTTTTTCTCTAATAAAGCAACAAAAATTGTAAGATTATTATTTTAATTTCGTTAGAATACAATGAAATATATCTTCTGTCTCTCACATATTTTGAAATTACAAGAATAATCACTAATTTTATTGAATTATGTGTTTGAATGCATGGTGTCAACATTTAAAACTTACTTGTGGAAGGTTATTCCTAGCACTTTTTTATGTTTTGCACTGTCGCACATATAAGCACTACACTAGACCATGATTTAGTAAAATTTTCAAGATGTAATTTTAGTTAAATAATGAATAATCACAATAATAAGTCGAGATGGTTGAGTTCGCTGTTGTTACTTTATTGTCTGTCAATTGCCTTGTAGTCTATGGTTTCAATGAAAAAATGCCACGGTTGCTCGTTTATGCAGTGTGTATGTGAACTGAGGAAGTGAGATAGCTATATGATCTTTGCGATGAGAATGAGTAAGCGCAACTTATATGGTTATACGACTAAATAATATGTTGTCTCTGCTTCCTTAACTCTGTGGTTACATTGCTTTTCTTTGAGTTGTTCGTGGCAATATAGCCCAAACATCCATATATATAAAAGTACTCGATGACGGGTATGGGTATGAAACACGAGAAAACGACATAGATGAAGGCTTTATAGCCATAGACAAAATAGTAAAATCATTATATTACAATAACAATTTACACTATTTTCATTATAATTAAGTAAACCATAGATAAATAAAATGTGTGTAATATAGTAATTTCATATAATTGCCCATTGTTAATAGACCATAGTATTTACAGCCAAGCGGTGCAAGCTTAATTTTAAAAACAAACAAATGTCAGTACGCATAGTATTGTTCCACAATGAGCTAAAATTAATGGTTCACCAAATTTGAGTCACTTGTAAATTTGTTTTAGGTATTCATGCACAGTTACATTTTTTTCCAGCGAGCGGTTAACTGTCTAAAATGCAAATTTATATTAAAATCAGCATTATAAACCGCAAGTCTTAGCCGTAGTGCTACCTTATATTTGGTTGCAAAGATTTACTTAAAATACTGCTTGGGGATATCTTTATCTATCATATCAGGCTAATATGATAAGTATAGATAGAGTATATATGTCCTTCCTACTTTACTAATAAGATACATTATTATTTTATTTAAAAATAACCAAAATCTTTTAATAAAAACTTTACAGTTAAATAATAATAAAACTGATAATCAAATAATTTTATATATCATTAGATTCCTGCATAAGTAACAACAGAAGAAAAAGGCTACACAATTTATGTTTGTGTGTCGAAACAATGAGTGAGTTAGTGAGCTAGCTCAATTTCTTAGTAGATGTCAACAAACCGCACGCTAAGCCCATCACTTTCTCAGTTGCAAGATGGCGAATGTCCGGGATAGTGATACTTCTCTGTGGCTCCATAATAAACTCGGTACTTCGAACGATTCGTGGACTACTGGCTCTATTTGTACCCAATTAAATGCGGAAGTGTTAAAGAATATAAAGGACTGTTTTCCAGATTTACAAACGCAAGTGAAGTTGAAATTATTGTTAAGTTTCTTTCATATCCCGCGCAGAAATGTTGAAGAGGTAACTTTTCTCTTTCGTATACTATGGTTTTGCGTAACTGTTTCGAACGACTATCCTTTTCTTTCTTATCGCAGTGTTTGGATATTAAAAAGAGAGGAAAAATTGTCGTAGACTTTATTTGTTTTTATATTGAATACACATGTAAAATATATTTTTAAATTAAATGCCCTCTTTATCAAGTTATTAACATATCTGTATAGAAAATTGATTTTCAATAAATCTCGCACCATATCAATACAGTTTCTAGTGCTGGTAAAGCAGCTCATAATTTTCCCTCCTTTTTGGTAATAACAATTATTTTATTGTATAACTTTATTTTGCCCTGAATTATGTGTTTTATAATTAAGCTAACGTTGCAACAAAACAAAATCCAAATTTAATACTAATTAGATTTGAATGGGTTGGATTCATTTTTCATAGGCATAAACGGGTTGGCTTTAGAATCGAGACGCACGAATTAATTATAAACGATTGTTGTATTTGATAGATAATGAAGCCCTGATGCATGAACTAGTAGATTTATTTGAGGGAGACGCCCCGTTAAAAAAATATAACACTTTTAAGTTTTTAGGTTATGTTGTAAAAAGTGGTAAACATAATAAGAATTGATGCAAACCAACATGATATTATAACATACATGGAGGTATATACTAACACTAACACACTAACATTTATTTGGCATCATACTAACTGTCTTTTATACACTAAACATAAAATTTATAATTTGTTCTATTGTATTAAAAGTATTATTAATTAATATTTTTGCATTGGATTTAGGTCCTTTAATTTTTTTTTTTATTATTTATGGTCATGGTTTTAAGTCCTTATGTCTTCAATAATTTTTTTTTCCTAAGTATACAAGTTCTCAAGCCGGATTCGTCACTGCTAAGGTTAGTTTAGACTCAAGTTATAGCCAGAAATCCTTGACACTGCTAGGTTAGGTTAGATTCAAATAAATTAGGTCATATCCAAAAATCCTTTAAGTCAATTACGACACTGCTAGGTTAGGTTACGTTAGACTCGATTAAGTCATATCCAACACACATCACAGCCAACTGTCATTATCAAGTAAACCGAATTGGCTCGGTTAGGTTAGGCCTTCAGTACCCAAAACCGAATTGGTTCGATTAGGTTGGGTTAGGTTACCTCGATTAACCGCGTGCACGAGCCGAGTGAGCGAAGCGAACGTGCCGCGGTAGCGGTCGGCGAAGTGCCAGAACCGAATTGGTTTCGTTTCAGAAGTTTTATTCTCGGAAACAATTGCAGGGGCATTCATAATTATAACTACACAGAAAGCCTTTAGTACAGTTATAATAAATATATATGGCTGTATAAGAAATCCTTTAAGTCAGATACGACACTGTTAGGTTAGGTTAGACTCGATTAAGTCATATCCAGAAATCATTTATGTCAGATACGACACTGCTAGGTAGGTTAAAAAATAGTTATATATCTATATTTTTACAACATATCTATTATAAGTAATAATTTCAGGTTACCTTATAATAATAGGTTATATTTAATACGTAAGGCATGGCTGTCATGGAGCTCTTTGCCTTCCCTATCGTCATTGGTCGTTAAAATAACAACAATAATATATAAAGTAGCAACGTAAAAACACAGATTCCATGGCCTAAGAAACATAATACTAAGGCATTAGTCTGTGCCATTGTTAAAAAAAAAAATGGTTAATTATTTTCTTATTTTATTTTATTGATTTTAATTGTTTTTTGTTGCTCGTGATATTGAAATGTTTTTAGTTTTTACGTTTTTATTTACTTTACTAAGAGTATAACATTGATAAATAATGTTATAAAAAATGCGTCTTGTTTTGTTTACCTCTTTTTACAACTTAACCTAAAAACTTAAAAGTGTTATATATTTTTTAACGGGGCGTCTCCCTCAAATAAATCTACTAGTTCATGCATCAGGGCTTCATTATCTATCAAATACCACAATCATTTATAATTAATTCGTGCGTCTCGATTCTAAAGCGTCCCCGCATAAACTTATCTCTTAGTATGCATTTTTATATGTTGGTACATTTTTTTTATTCTGTAACACAATAATAGAAAATGTTGAATAATCAAATAAGTTTGGTACCCACTCTGCAACTTGTTGTTTATGTGTAATTGTTGCTAGTCTTGCAGTATACCTAATTTTACAATTTGATTACATTAAGTAAATAGACATTACTGCTGATTATCCTATTTGTAATGATGTTCATATACTATTAGGCCCTTGTTTTTGTATAAGTTTTATTATTCTTAGGGTTGCCATACATCCCATATATACGGGATTGTCACCGTATCTAATCGACATGACAAAGTCCTAGGTGTTATCCGTGAAGCAGTAAGTCTTTCTATTGCAAGAGCCAGAAAGGGACTGACTACAAATAAAACTTTGACCACATTTGTAAAGGAAGGGCAAAGCACGAAAACTAAATGCAAGCCCACCGTGATCCTTGGCGCCGCATCAGACTGGAAAATTCTCATGGATACATTTGAACACCATTATAGGATCCCAGATGAACTAGCTGTATCAGCCTATAGGCCAGACATCTTAGTGTTTTCTCGGAACTTGAAAAAAGTTATCCTTATTGAACTTACCGTTCCGTGGGAATCAAATATTCCAAAAGACCACAACATGAAGTCAAATAAATATTATGATCTCACAGAAGAAATGATCAGGAACGGGTTCAAGACTCAGCTTTACGCAGTGGTAGTTGGTGCAAGAGGAGTTTCAGCAAAATCTTTGCATCACTTACTGTAAGAATTGTGCCTAAGCAGTTTTGCCGTCAATACATTTATGGAACGAGCTTCCAAGACGGCGTTAACGGAATCATACAGTATTTGGGTGGGTAGAGAGAGAAGTAGAATGGTGGATGGTGAGCGTATTATCGCGCAGTAGAAAAAAAAGGAGGTCTCCTTTTCTTAAACCAGCCTATTGTCGGTCGCAATCCCGAGACACCATTCTTCTCATCTCTTACCCACACACGATGGACCCTGCACCCGCACGGTGAATTCATGGAATGCTTAGAAATTTGTCTTCTAATAATGCCGCAACCAAGGAGATCTAATCTTTCCTAACAAAACAAATAGAGCACATGCTTTGCCGACGCGTGAACATTCGAAGTACAACAAGATCATGAGTAAAACATTGAGAAAGACATCAGTTAATTGATTCGCAATGTTCCGTGGCCTAATTGCATTACGGCTCCGTTGGGAAAGATTAGATCTCCTTAGTCGCAGCATTAAACTTGCTGAGTCCTTGAGATTTAATTCTGTTTGTGAAACAATTTGACATTGTGGATTTCTACGTGCTGACTAAGAACTATTTTGTTGTGTTTGTGAGTTTGATATATTTCAGTTGAAATCATTTTTCGTATGCCAACATTTATTTATTTTTCCCAAGGAAACATCAAGTTATATATATATAAAAAATAGTGTCTGTGTGTATGTATGTTCCCTATACATACTACTTGACCAATCGGGATGAAACTTTGGCAATATGTTGTGTGAACATCGGCCAAGATTTCGGATATAGCACTACTGTTGTCCGATAGGTGGATATCTGCTGATTTGTGGGGCATACCGACCGAGGGTACCGAGCGGGAGCCTAAAACTCCCTAGCACTCTTATTATATATATAGTTACTCAGTCATTGCTCTTAGGACTCCTGCGTGAGCCCACTCTGTGCTTGACTGTTGTCGTATACAGAAATAAAGCCAAGTCAAACCATTTACTGCTCAACGGTTAATCAACCTCTTCCAGCATGACCGAGATGCTAATCCTGGAAGAGTGGAGCTGCCCAGCCATCACATGGGCCTTCTATGTAGAGTTTATTGAGAAGATCCAATCGACGATTAGCATAAGCATTTGACATTGTGGATTTCTACGTGCTAACTAAGGTTTACAAACATTCAATTTTCAACGGTTAGGCGAGGCGGTACGAAGTTCGCCGGGTCAGCTAGTATATTCTAAATAATATATAACAAATACAGAGGAGACTTTAAAACTTTTACTAAGAAGTTCTTCAAAACCTCAATAAGGTGTTTGTTTTCAAGCAAACATGTTTGTTTATATTATTTATAGTGTCGCCAAGTACAAGGCACAATAATAAAAAATCATTATAAATAAGTTCTTAAATTATCTAATAAATATTGTGATCACAGTGACATCATTGCTGCTTGGTCAATACCACCATTGGTTCGTTGGCTAACGCACAACGAGGCAACCTTCGTGAGTTTAATTATCCATACACCGGGCAGTCACAAAATATTTTTCTCACATTTCAGTAAATTTACTTGAGTAATTCATCAATTCTACTTCTGCAATAAACCATACAATCTGCTAATTCCTCTTTAATTGAGCCATCGAAGACTCACAACAGCACAGAATAGGGCCTGATGATTTTACAAATATGAATAATTTATAAATTGTATACTATACTGTTAATTTCAGTGGAAAGGTGCATTGGAAGAGATTATCGAAGTGGCGGCAGTGGATTCTGACCTCTGGGTGGCCATGCTTGCCGAGGTGCTTAAAACCTTTCCCTCAGCCGGCACTCTTAATACTGAGATAGCAGAGTTTGACGAAACCCGGCCCATATTCAGTGACATGCTGGCGGAACTCAAGAAGGCCCTCATGAAGTACTCAGACTTAGGACTACTGCCGCTTGAGTGCCTTTATCTTAATAAGAATGCCTTGACATCTGTTGTAAGTTGTTTTTTTTTTTTCATATAAAATGTACTTGTTTTTGACAATATTTAGCATAGATCAAGATATTTCTATTAGGAACTGCTCTTCATACTTGTATGAAACTGTTTTTCACATATATAAAAATCATAAAAATCATTGTATAACTCAGACCTCGCAATTCGCTCCCATCACAAAAACATTGTATCCAAGTCTTTTGTCGTCATAGCATCATCTCTCTGAAACGATCTTTCAGTCTCCATCCAACACGGAACAAACAAACTTGATTTCAAGAACATATTTCATCGTATCATATTTTGTAGTTTTTGTACACATTGTGAAGGTTTTATATAATATTTTTAAAATATGTATTTATTATATACATCCATACATTAAGATAGTACTTGTAGTACTAATAATAATAGTAATAATAACTTGTAAACTAATGTTTTATTTTATTTTAATTATTATTATGCACCTACTCCTGTCACTAAAACTCTCTTATTGTCCTTTAGGTTAACAGGCTGAGAATGTCTATCAACATTATGTTAGCCCTTTGTTCTTTAGTGGAATAAAGTTTTTTTTTTTTTTTTTTAAATATAAACCTTTTCATAAAATGTGTTTATCTTTCAGGTAGGACAACAACCTAACCCTGTAAAACACTTTACATTAAAACGCAAGCCTAAATCTGTGGCATTGCGATGTGAACTTCTAGCCAAGGCTGCGGAGGCCCAGGCCAACCAGAAGAAATCACAAGCACCCACCGTACCAGTCCGAAGTAGAGGAATGCCAAGGAAAATGACTGATACTAGTAAGTGCAAAACTCCAAAACTCATTCCTTACGCCTAATTCTGCACAGGCCAAAAGAAGGATTTTTCTTAGTATTCCATGGATTCACCATAGTCCATCCAATGTGGGAGAGACGGAAGAATAGTGTCTTAGTAAATCTGCTTCTCTCCCTATCCAGCCAAATACTTTATTATTCCATTTTAAAAATACACTTGTCACTAAATGTATGACAAGTGTGTTTCTCATTGGTTCATGCTGGGTTGCAAACCTGTCACTTCTAAATTAAAGAACATTTTTCTAATACCTCAGCCACCACTGTTTTAGCTGAAATAAAAGGCGGTATCGACTGTAATTGTCATAAGTGAAAATTTATATAATTCCAGTTAATTTATATAATGATTATACATAAACTTATTTTTAATAAATCATACAAACGTGATGTTGGCACAAATGCCTTAGCGGCGGTTTTCTAGTTTTAAAAAAGAAGAAGACGAATGATTCTACTCCTGCTAGTGGAAGAAGCAGCAAAGTGGTCCAATAAGTAGGCTGTTAGCAGAAGACCAGCAGCTTAGCAGATTCCAGTGACTTGTTAATGTTTAATTTGACTGAGAAAGGAATCTGCAAGGAAACTTAAATATATCAAAAAGTATCATCACAAGTGTTTCCCTTTCGGGGTGGACAGAAACCACGCTTATAAATAAGCGGATTCACATTTAGCCAACTTTACTATAAGCCAATCATGACAAGTGGCAAGCTCGTCGATGTCCAATATATCAGATTTACTAAATAAAACATATACCACAACAATAAATTATTACTTTTTAAACAGACAAAACAACTACTCCTGCCTCCTGTAAAGTTGATATAGTGTCACTTAGTTTTAAGCTTTTTACTGACGATATGATTTTGTCCTATCTAGCCCCTCTAAAAGGTTTACCAAGTCGGTGGGCTGTCCGCTCCCGTCCTGTAACCGGGGCTGCCACCGTTCCGAGAGCCCCGCAGAGACCGGGAATCAAACTGCTGGACATCAACGAACAACCCGCCACACACGCACAGATCAAGAAGAGAAGGAAACTGGGTATGTCACTACCTTTCGTGGGACTTTTGTTAGTATTTCTCCCCACGTTTCGGCCAAGTTGCATTGACCGTGGTCACTGGTAGACTGGAGCTGCGCGGTGTAGCCTTTGTACATAATGGGCGGTACATGTAAACCTACCCACAGTACCCTCGGCGACACAGGACGATTTATTTTATTTTTTATATACTAGCACGACATGTGACCTTGCTCATACCTGATTGTAAATGGCGCGCGAGGTCCATGAATGTTAGCAACGGACAGACAGTGGGGTCGTCCAGGCCCGGATGTCTAATGGGCCTGGGTTGGGGATGGGGACATTCCCCCGTTCTCCCCGGCTCTCGACATCAGTCCCTAACACTATGCCGGGACAATTCGAGCCTGATCCCGAAACGTGTGGATACACTTTATTGGATTTATCGCCACGAACGGTGGATACTTTCCTGCCCCAGCAGACTGGGCAAATTACTACCATCAGTCTGCTTACTACCTACTCCGTGGTCTAGTGGTAACAAACGTTGCCGTGAACTCGGGAGGTCGTGGGTTCGATTCCCACCGGGGGCAAGTTGTACATTGTATAATTTGTCTCGGTCTGGGTGTTTATATATATAATATGTATATATTTACAAAAAAAAAAAGTATATGTAGTTTATCAACCATCTAGTTTCCGTAACACAAGCCTCGTAGCTTACCACGGAAATTAGATGGCGCTGTGTGACCTGTCTGGAAATATTTATTATTTAAGTGTAAAATGAAGATTAAGTTTGATATATTTAATCCGTAGTTGCCAATAACGTATTGGGGAATACCCAATTGATTTTCTACTTACAATAATAAACCTTATTACGTAAACATAGGCATTAAATTTCAACAAAAAAATAAATTTCTATTAAGATTTGCTACTTCGTGCCAATGTTGCCAGCGTAACATCGGATCGGCTAAAGTTCTAGCTGAGACTGGAGAGATATACGGGTTGATTTTGTACGTTAGACTAATATATTGATAGAAACCAACAACTTTTCCTAAGAAACTAAGAGTATTTGTGCGAAAAGAAAAAAAATAGCTTCTTCAAACAAACTGATAAGTTTAAAATAGCCAATTTGTATGGAATGACATTGCTGACATATGGTTTCCTAGAAAAAATGGCATACATACTCACCCTGTATATTAAGATACCAGCGAACCCTGCTAAATTCCATATAGTTAACGAAAGACACAATATTTCAGAACTAGAGGAGGGTGCTAAGAAGGCTCCCCCTGCCGCGCCTCCCTCTCCTCCTCCGGACTACGCGAAGGGACTCAACAACTATCAGATGCCCAAAGCTGATGACCAACCTCCAGGTAAATATAATAATAATAAAATCATTTATTGTCACAAAAGTATGCAGATGTTAAATAATAATTAATGTACTATATTTTCGGATCGGTTGTAAGAACACGTTCCTTAAATCCTACAAAGGTTGGTTCAAACTCTTTTTATGAGAAATACACTTGTCTTATACGTACATTTGTCATAGATTTACAACACCACCGTTCCCGTGCCTCGGAGAGCACGTTAAGCCGTCTTTACTAACACCAACTTGTGGAATCGTTAATAAATTGTCTTTAAAAATTTACATCATATCCTCGCCAACCCGTCTGGCCAGCGTGGCGAGTGTAGGCTAAATTCTCCAGATATATGTTCTGGAAGGCCCATCTCCAGCAGTGAATGATGAAATATTTTTATAGGGGACTAAAAAGTATTAAATAATTTCTCTAATCCTTAATAAAACCACATCATTACAGCCCCGAGAACACAGCGTCCTAGACCTTCACTGTTTGAGATGGGCCTTTCAGAACATATATCTGGAGAATTTGGCCTACACTCGATTCGCGTTGGCGGGTTGGCGAGGATGTAATAGCAATATTTTCATGACAGACAGCTAAACATTATTTATTTTATTTATTTATTATAAGTAATTTTTGTGTATTTGTAGTATGTGTGGAGCCCCCTACGCTGAGTTCGCCCCCACCCAGCGAGCCCCCCCCTATCATGGACGCGCCCACACCACCGCCAAGCAGACCTATTATATTACAACAGGTAAAAATATCCTTGTTTAGATATTATGGCCAATATCCAGATAAAACCGTGAAAACGTAATCAACATCAAGTTAGGTATTAAAATAGTGTTATTATAATAAGACAAGGTTGAAATGGTCATGGGCAAATATACGCAGTCTTTATTGTGTCGGGTTACCATGCTAGTTTTGTACAAAACGATGGCTCTATCCATCCCTTTCTAATAATAATAAAAAAAATTAAAATCGTTTATTGATCCAATTAACTTAAATCTATTACATTTTTATATGCTCAATGACCTTCACTGGTAGCAACCGTGCCGCAGGTCGTAGCATACCAATTTGTTTTATCCGGTCGACAGAAAATACAATTTATTTTATCATTAAACAATCAATTATTATCAAACAAAACAGCACAGACAAATACCCACCAAAATTGTTCTGTGTGGGTATGTAGGTGTGAGTGTATATGTAGTTGAATGTGTATGTGTGTCTATATCAGCGTGGACCGGTGAAGAGGCCAGACTACCTAACGACAGCTATATCATTCTATCCCCTATCATTTTCCGTATTTCCCTCTCTTTTACACCATGACCTGTCAAATGTCTCTTTAAATCGAACTGCTCCCAGAAACGTATAATAAGACAAGGTTGAAATGGTCATGGGCAAATATACGCAGTCTTTATTTTGTCGGGTTACCATGCTAGTTTTGTACAAAACGATGGCTCTGTCCATCCCTTTCTATCTCCTATCATTTTCAGTATTTCCCTCTCTTTTACACCATGACCTGTCAAATGTCTCCTTAAATCGAACTGCTGCCAAAAACGCGTGTGCGCAATGCAAATTCATTGAATAAATATAAAAAAGTAGAAGATAAAACTGTGTGTGAAATTTTAGTGTTGCTGGATTGGTCTGTGCTTGCATAATTATTAATAATGCTTGTGATAAGCAGAAAAAACGAAGTCATCATCATCACAGCCCCTAGAACACAGAGAACCTTCACTGTAAGATAATTTATTAACGAAGTGTTGGTATTAGTGGAAACGTAACCGACGACTTAACATATTTTCCCAGGCTCGAAAACAGTATGACAAATATACGTGAGAAAAGTGTATTTCTCATTGGTACATGCCGAGGTTCGAACCCACCTTTTGAGGTTAAGGAAAGCGTTCTTACAACTGAGCCACCACCGCTGAACTACTGAAGAAAAAACTAAGTTATTTGCTCTTATCTGGTTATGCCAGAAAATCCCTGGTTCTAAGCAGGTCTGTACATTTATGGAACGAGCTTCCAAGACGGCATTAACTGAGTTATACAGTATTTGGTTGAGTAGGGAGAGGAGCTGAATGGTAGATGGTGAGCGTCCTATTGTCGGTCGCAAGCCCGAGTCACCATTCTTCTCATCTCTCTTTCCCACACACAATTCCGGTGAATCCATGGAATGTTTAGTTTTTTTTTCTTCTATTGATTTGTTGATGTGTAACTTGTATTGTAATTTCAGAATCCAGTATCAAAGCCTATAGTGCTAAGTCAGCAGCCAAAATTAGTGCTCACTGGTTCAGCGGGAGGGAAACCATTACTTGTTTCTGCTGGGGGAAATATACCTGCACTATTACTGCAACAAGCAGGAGGGAAAACTGTACTATTGCATAATGTTAAGCCTGTAAGTATGATAATAATCCATACTATATATAGTTCATAAAATGTATTCAGAAAAATAACTCGCACATTTCGAGCCATCAATAGATAATTTGGCTGTAACGTCGGGAGAAATATGTCTAAGGTTTATCTTGTAAAGACCAAATGTATGTTTTTTTATTATTTTAGATTTATTTAACAAAAAATTATATATCTTAAAAGATATATTTTTGTTATCCTATGTTAATTTTAAAAGTAACGGGACACAATAATTTGTTTTTGATATTTCTCAAGGCTGGTAAGCTAGAGACATCGTCCATCTTGCCACTTGTGATGATGTGCTGTGTAATTTTTTTGTTAAAAATCTTTAGTACTAGTACTAGTATCATCACGACCGTTTCCCTTTCGGGGTGGTCAGAAACCACGCTTATAAATAAGCGGATTCACATTTAGCCAACTATACTGATGGTAAGTGGCGCGGAAGGTACATGAACGTTAGCAACTAGAATCAGACACTCATGACTTATATCAGTCCATAACTATGTCGGCATGACGGCTATTCGAGCCTGATTCTGAAACGTGTGTATACACTTTGCTGGGTTTATCGGCACGAACGGTGGATACTTCCCCGCCCCGGCGGACTGGGGAAATTACCACCATCGGTCCGCCTACCACCTAGCTCCAGTCGACCCGTGACCATGGCCAATGCAACTTGGCTGAAACGTCGGTAAATCGCGTAAATATTGTACTCGATACTATGATTGTACTCGAGAGTTCAAAAAGTTAATTTTAACGATAATGTTATGTACTTTTAGGTTACACAAACGGTAGTCCAACAGCAGAACAGAACCACTATGCCTGTCCCAACACTACACACCACTGTGCTACAACAGGGAAACCAAACTACTACAGTGCAACAAAACGTAAGTCACATTTATGTTTTGATCATTCACCTCCACAGTTGGAGAAAGGCCTTACAGATATATTTTTGGGAATTTGGCCTACACTTGCCCCGCTGCAGCTGGCTAGGCGGGTTGGCGAGTCAATTGTTAATGACAATTTATTAACAATTAATTCCACAAATGGTATTAGTGGAACTTGGACCGACAGAAAAATTCTGAGCATTCCATTAATTCACCGTGCGGGTGCCGGGTCCATCATGTGTGGCAAAGAGAGATGAGAAGAATGGTGTGCGACTGAGAATATTCCTTTTTTTATTGCACATTCAATTATTTTTGCAAGTAAACATAGGACAAAAAAGAGATTAATTCTGCGCTTTTACAATAGCAAAAAATGCAAAACCTTATCTCATTTTTCTCTGTGTTTTTCTCAGATTACCCTCAAAATATTAGTTATGATATAATTGGCAATATTAAAATATTTCTCCAGATCCAGCAGATGGCACCGGTCCAACAACAATTGCCCCCAGCTGGGAATACTCCTGCACAACTCTTACCTCGCCGGGGACTCTCACTCACGGTAAGTGGAATCCAAGAGACTTTAAAAAAATGTTAACCTCTATAATTGTTATTCCTTTTTTCATTCCAATAAAACAAAATTAAAAAACCCCTTAATTGTTTGTAATTTATTTAATGAAGGCCGCGTTCGTTTTATAGCATTTCCAACATCTCGTAGCAACTTCATAAACCAGTGTGAAATTTCATTTTTGTTAAGAAATTCCACTTTTTGTAACAATGCTAACATTACTTAAAAAAAACGAGCGGTGAGGCTACTTTTTGACAAGTAACAAATAATAACAAATCAATTGACAATGTCTTTGAATTTATTACCTAAAATCGTTTAAAATACATTTTAAACAAATATAATATAAACTATAAAGTATACAACAATGTAAACAAACCATTTCTCATGTTAAATGACATCTGTCAAAAAGTAACATCAATAACCCTCCTTTCAACACGGTACTGACATACGAAATTAGCATCAAATGTTAGAATTTAAATTAAACGAACGACTTGTGCTAAAAAAGTGGTATTTCCATGCTAACATTTCTTAAAACGAACGCGGCCTAAGCAAGACAACAACATGTTTACAAAATCTTATACAATATATAATCTAGTAGGTACCTTATTAGTTTAGTAAAGTAGGTAGTGATGTAGGAAGTAAATGATGTTACATTTACTAACACACAAAAACTAAGAACCCACAATTTAAAAATTATATAGGCATGACAAAAAATGCGTTCTTCCAGTAATGTCGTATGGTGCAGAAACGTGGACACTGACGGTAGGTCTGGTCCACAAGTTCAAGGTCGCTCAGCGAGCTATGGAGAGAGTTATGCTCAGGATTTGTCGAAAAGATAAAGTCAGAAACATGCCGCAGAACCGATAAACGATGGAGTAGACGGGTTCTGGAGTGGAGACCACATAGTGGGACGATCCCCCGCCAGATGAAGTGGCGAGCCTTGGGGGAGGCCTACATTTAGCAGTGGAGAGACACAGGCTGATGATGATCATGACAAAAATAATAAACAACAGAAAAAAACAAACATGAACAAATACAAGTACAAACAGTATAATCTTAAACAAAAATAATTGAATTAAACGAACAAATCAACACAGCGACACCACACACAATACTTAAATGTTTTTATTAATTAAGTTAACTTTTTCAGCGAGAACAAATGCTTGAAGCTCAGGACATGTTCCGGAATGCCAACCGAGTCACGAGACCCGAGAAAGCTCTTATACTGGGCTTCATGGCCGGATCCAGAGGTAATAACTTGCTACACCCATCATAGCATATGTTGAATAACTAAATATTAATCCTCAACGGCTCCTCCACTCTACCATTCCTTCCGGCTGTCATAATAATAATAATAATTATTATTATTATTTATTGTACAGAACCAAAAATAGTGTGTGTCGGGGCTTCGTAACAGTCCTTGTATCATCCTCCCCTCTCTGGTGTACCTAATTACATTCCTTCTCCAAACCGTTCATATCAAGAATTTAAATATCGCGCGCCCTGTCATCTTGTGTGTCACGTGATCTAATTCGTGACACCCGAGCCTAGCGCCAATGTGGCCGAGGCGAGAACAACGAAGAAAAAAGTGGGTTGCCAAACGTGCGCGTGCGATTTATCAAATACTATTTTAAAAAGAGTGAAATTAAAAGTTCAAGCATCCAACGCAGTGATCAGAAGTTATCCTGCATCCCGATCCTCACGTAAGTCCTCTTTTCATACCATTCCGTTGCGAGTTTTGATATTTATCGCCGTGTGAAATAAGCAGGGTTTAGGTGTTCTCTCCCAAAACAAAGGAAAACATAACCACCAATCGCGTATAATATTGATGTTAATCAAAAGCCGGTGTCTCCGGAGCCCTGAGCTGCTCAGGAGTATCCAACAGTGTGGGTACAAGGGCGAGCTTAATGCTATAAATGCATTTTCTACCAACTAACCTGTGTGAATGGGGAGCCATTATAAGTCATATGGGGAACCTCCAATCGTTATTTTTAGTTGTAAACTTACCAAACCTCCAAACTCATAAATGTTACCACCATTACCATTTTTTATATTTCCTGAAATATAAGTTTTTTTGAAATGAGTTTTTCAAAAGAGAGAATTTTCAAAACATTCCATGGATTCACCGTGCGCGTGCCGGGTCCATCGTATGTGCTTGGCTTTGGGCTTGCGATCTATAATAGACTGGTTTGAAATGGAGGCCTCTTTTTTTATTTTATTACCTTACCCTATCCAACCAAAAACTCAGTATCATCACGATCGTTTACCTTCCGGGGTGATCATTATAGATGAGCGGATTCACATTTAGCCAACTTTCATCATCATTATCATTACAGCCCTTAGAACACAGCGTTCTCCACTGTTGGAGATGGGCCTTCCAGAACATATATCTGGAGAATTTGGCTGGCCAGACGGCTTGGCGAGGATATGATGTCAATTTATTAACGATTCCACAAGTTGGTATTAGTGGAACCGGGACCGACCGCTTAATGTTCTCTCTGAGGCACGGGAACGGTGGTGTTGTAAATGTTACAACCGAGCCACCACCGCACCAACTTTACTATAGGCCAATCATGACAAGTACCAAACTCGAGAAATATCACAAATAACATAAATATTAATTAAATGTATTTACTTACATTAATAAATCCCGACCAGGAATCGAATCCGGTACCTCCGACTCTAAATCCACGGGCTTAACCGCTAGACCACGGAGGCAGTTATTTAGTCTCAAATGTCCGTAAATTTATGAATAAATTACAAATATGAATGTGGCAATTTTTGGACCCTGGCACCGATTTAAATATTTTTGGACCCTGGCACCGATTTAAATATTTTTGGACCCTGGCACCGATTTAAATATTTTTGGACCCTGGCACCGATTTTTTTTTTTCTTTTGTTCTGTTTGCTTTAAGTCAGTGATAGTTTGGCAATGATAAAAAATCCACAAAGTAACGGTCGAAGCTAATTTTAAAAAGTAATCATCACTTCCGGGGAAGTCAAGTCAAAGTCCATGGTTTTTAATTTTTTTTTATGAACCGGAATTATTTTAGCTAACTTTACTATAGGCCCATCATGAAAGTGGTAAGCTCGTCAATGTATTTTTTTGAGTCCTGACCAGAAATCGAACCCAGTGTCTGAGAATAGCCGTTATAAAAAATCCCAGTTATTATTTTTCTTTACTTAAATACTTTTGTTTGTTTCAGATAATCCGTGTCCTAATTTAGGCAACATAGTTACAATAAAATTGTCTGAGAACATAGAAAATGTCCGCCAGTCGGACGACACCTACCTCACGATGTTGTCCGAAATGCACTTCCAAATGAATTACAATAATGGACAATGGACCAGGTAATTTGCTTTATTTTACTATTTCTATTCCTTTTTAGATTGGTATTATATAAGACAATATTATACTTGTGTAGTTGTAAGCTGACACGGCTTTTACAGCCACGAATTTATATTTATGGACATAATTATTATTAGATTGTACGCTGACATAACCTTTTTACAGCCACGAATTTAATATTAAGTATCTAGCTGTAAGTAAAAACAAATTCCTCGTTTATGGCAACAATGTTTTAGTTATAATTATTGTATTGATGTTGGGTTCGGTCCAGCCATGGTCAATGGTAATATTTTTTATTTTATTTATTTATTGGATTGTATGTATTGACAATATCCAAGGGTTACGTGCTAACCATAGGGAAATAAATTATTTTGATTTGATTTGACTTAAGGGCAAGTCCATTAATCACGTGAGACAAGGAGGGGGTCGGCAAAAATCACGACATATCACCAGAGAACCAAAGTTACTGACATAGCATTCAAAGTTAGCAAGCTGAAGTGGCAATGGGCCGGACACATCTGCCGCAGAACCGACGACCGAGGGGGCAAACGGGTTCTGGAGTGGAGACCACGTACGGGACGACGCAGAGTGGGACGACCCCCCGCCAGATGGACGGATGACCTGAGGAGGGTCGCTGGTGGGGGTTGGATGAGGATTGCAAAAGACCGCGTGCAGTGGCGAGCCTTGGGGGAGGCCTATATCCAGCAGTGGAGAGACACAGGCTGATGATGAACTGCCTCCGTGGTCTAGCGGTTAAGTCCATGGATTTAGACTCGGAGGTACCGGGTTCGATTCCTGGTCGGGACACAAAAATATTAATTAATGTATATAAATACATTTAATTAATATTTAATTTATTCATTTTGGTTCGCTAGAGACAACGACGAGCTTGCCACTTGTCATGATGGGTCTATAGTAAAGTTGGCTAAATGTAAATTCGCTTTTTTAAAATACGGTCGTGAAGATACTTTAGTCCTTAGAATATGTTTTTTATCGACAATTATTTTTGTTTCAGATTGAAAAAGTACCGTCACATAGATGGAGTTGTTCCTCAGAAGATAGTCCCCGGTTCTACTGTTATATCTACAACTAACCAACAGCCCGTCGCATCAATAGCCAATCAGAGCGTCAGTTAAAACAGGCCACAACCTATCCACCAATTAGGAAAAAGTAAATATGTCATGTTGGTAGCTTGTTGGAGCAGAATGTGGCCTTGAGATTTGCAATGATTTATTTAACAAAGCTGCAATTTTGTTTTATATCAAAAATATAATAACGACTTGATAATAATTGGACGCAGTTACGCAAAAAGGATCCATACATACATATCTTCACGCCAGATCCCTTGCGGGGTAGGCAGAGACGACTATTGAGCGCCACTTGACAAGATCACGACATACCTCTTTCGCTTCTTCGACATTTATTACTGCCTCCGTGGTCTAGCGTTTAAGTCCGTGGATTTAGACTCGGAGGTACCGGGTTCGAGTCCTGCTCGAGACACAAAAATATTTATTAATGTAAATAAATACATTTATATTATACAATTTATTTGTGATATTTCTCGAGTTTGGTACGCTGGAGACATCGACGAGCTTGCCACTTGTCTTGATTGGCCTATAGTAATGTTGGCTAAATGTGAATCCGCTTATTTATAAGCGTGGTTTCTGACCACCCCGGAAGGGAAACGGTCGTGATGATACTTTACTTTTTTACTTAAATGTTTCTTAGACAAATTTATATTGTATGTATGTATATATATAAAAATTAGATCGAACTATTTGAACTAAATATAAGTTTGGTGCAGTCATAATAATAAATTACATAATAACACGTATCGCCGGGTTAAAGCGAAAACCAACATTTTTTTAAATGTAAATTGACTTTTTTACCCCAGTCGTTTACGAAACTTCTGCTTTTTCCAGTGATAAAATTGACTAAGCACTGTGACGCTTAGTTTCGAAGATGTGGGTCTTAAAGCCAATGGGGTGTATCACTAACTTTTTATCACGATAGATGGCGCATGATAGATGGTACCTAATATAACTGTCAGTTGCATAGAAAACTTGTATTTTTATTACGAAATTTATTATTTTCTGGATATTATGCCGAAGTGAGCAGATTTTAGGCGTACAAATCGAGATTTCCAAGCAAAATCAAAGATATGATGATCTCAAAATTGCCGTTCTATTAATTAAACCTTTTTTTCCTTTTAAAGACTGTGTTAGCTTTCTTAATTAGTCTTTTAAGGTAAGTAACGTTAAGTTAAAATTATTTTTTCTGTTATAAAAATAAAAAACAACAAAAACATTTAAAAAATGATGCGACATAGGTGTAAAACAAGGTACCAGTGCCGCTAGCGACATCTACAAAAAGCTTTGCCTGATACACCCCATTAAACGAACGGTTTTAGCCGAAAACGCAAATTATAAAGTAATTAAATGTGCATAATATTTTTGAGCAAAAATAGCTAACTTAGTAGGTATTTATTATAACACGGCGGTTTGTAAAAATAACTTAAAATCGTAGAGGAAATGAGATTTATTAATAGGTATAAAAAATATTTTTTGAAAAAAAAAAAAAAAAAAAACTTGTTTCATACACGTCGTTGTCTATGGTCGTTTACCTTCAGCTACTGGGTCAATTGAGTTTTGTACGGGTGCAGGCCCAAGTCACGACGCAAAATTCGCCAAGTTGTGGTCTGTGAAAGGCCGAGTTCTTGTGAGCGATGTTTTTGGCAGATCTTGCGTTTCGTCGTACGGGTGTTGGTCAAATTCAAAATCGTTTATTGCACAGAATACATGTAGATATAGGATAATACAATATTACAGTTCAGCTGTATCCTACCATAATGGTATGCAAATAATAGTACATGTCAAATTACAACTAAAATTATATTTGTCAACACTTATAATGTAAAAATTCTTGGATACTATAAAAACATTGTTCTTTTAAGCATTTAATTAACAGCTTCTTAAATTTAATTATTGATGTCAATTGTTTTAATTCTATAGGCAAACCGTTAAACATTTTAATACACATTTGGTTACTATTTTTAGAAACAATGGTAAGTTTTGTAGCAGGTTTCCATAAATTGTATTTATATTGAGTCCGAACATTTGTTCGCCCGTCCTCGTTAACAGGCCGAAAAAGACTCGGGTAGTTTTTAATAAACATACGAGGGGCGTTCAAAATATTCTCGGTATTGATACGTTACAACCTCTTTTATATATATATTTGTTACTGGCCGCTAAGATTCATCCATTGACATTAAAAAAAAGTAAAATTGGAACCGAGATGTTCTTTTGTTTTTCTGCAATTGCCGAACAAACATGAACACCATGAGCGAATTAACAATTTTAACGAAATTAGAGCACCGATCCGTCATAAAATTCTTGACAAAACAGGGTAAAAATCAAAAAACCATAAAAGAGGAAATGGATTGTGTTTACCGTGAGTCTGCTCCTTCTTTATCTACTATTCAAAAATGGTCAAGCGAATTTAAGCGTGGAAGGGAGAGTATTGAAGATGACCCTAGACCTGGCCGGCCTGTAGTGGCTACCTCACAAGAAAATATTGATAAAGTGGAAAAACTTATATTGGAAGACGGCCGAGTGAAGGTAAAATCTATAGCTCAAGTAACCAATCTCTCTATTGGTACCGTACATGACATTATACATGACCATCTTAATATGTCAAAAGTAAGTGCAAGATGGGTTCCGCGAATGCTGACGCTTCTTCAAAAGGATATGCGTGTGGCTTGCTGTTCAGATTTTATCGACCTGTGTGGTGAAAATCCCGATGAGGTGCTGCAAAAAATAGTTACTGGAGATGAAACCTGGGTTCATCATTATGACCCAGAGAGCAAACAGGAGTCCATGCAGTGGCACATTAAGGGTTCAGCTCATCCCAAGAAGTTCAAGGTAATCCCGTCAGCTGGCAAGGTCATGGCCACAATATTTTGGGATTGTGAAGGAGTTTTGCTTATCGATTATAAAGAAAAAGGTGTAAATATCACAGGGCAGTACTACGCTAACGTTATACGTCAATTAAGAGATGCGATCAAAGAAAAGAGGCGAGGAAAGTTAACCAAAGGTGTTCTGCTTCTGCATGACAACGCCCCTGTCCATACTGCTCATATTGCCAAGGCAGCTATTGTTGAATGTGGGTTTGAAACTGTTACTCATCCACCCTATAGTCCGGACTTAGCCCCAAGCGACTTCTTTTTGTTTCCCAATCTTAAAAAGGATCTGCGTGGAAATAAATTTTCTGACGATGAAGCGTTGAAGACGGCCGTGGAGGAGCATTTTTACACCAAAGATAAAAAATATTTTTATGAGGGATTAAAAAAAATAATTGATCGATCTTATAAGTGTATGAACATAGGGGGGGAGTATATTGAAAAATAAAAATATCAAACTTTTCGTACTTGTTTGTTTTTATCCACATACCGAGAATATTTTGAACGCCCCTCGTACATGCGTCTAAAATATACAGACACGGGTCAAATATTATAGTCACGAAAGTATGGTCTACAGAAGTCGCGCTGCCCGAGATTTAAAATTACACGGATGCATTTTTTTTGGATTATAATTGGTCGATCGTTTACTGAACCAATGGACTCAAATTTATCCACCACATTGTAAATAGTCCTCTCAGTAGGACGATTATGGTGACCGTAAAATAGGCGAAGCGCGCGGTACGTTTTGTCCGAACAGAACACTTATTTTGATAAAACAATTTGATTATTTACACATGTTGTTAATGCTATATCCGTTCATTGTGATTTGGCAAAACAGACTGAATAAATGACAACTAATTTGACAGATGTAGCTTCAACAAGATGGCCGTTATTAACTGTCAAAGTTCGGAAGTTCCTGTTGGAAGACCCTTTATATATTATGTTGTAATGTTTAAGACATTGTTATATCTCAAAACCGCTTTTTGACGTCGAGTTCTTTCGTTTGAAATATAACATAAGCATTATTAGCTTTAGAAAAAAAAAACCTACAAGAATATACAAAAAAATATTTAATCTTTCGTTTATAAAAAAATATTTATAATACCTATTTTATTTTAAAAGTCCGCCTTGACAAATAATTTTCATGCCAATATTTTCAGATCTTTTTATTTCAAAATTATTTAATGTTGCCAAGTTATTATTCAGTTACTTTTTTTATTAATCATTAAAAATTAATCTAAATTAAACTTGAAAATAAATACCTTGAACGCTGAGTCATTATCGAGTCGGTATTTTTAAATACTTTAAGAATAGATGTTGTAATAACTTCTGGCGCAACAGTTAATTAGTGTGTGGGCCAAAAAATAATTACTTTATTATTTTAATACCTTTCCATCAATTTTAACAGTCTATTAAACACTAACTCCTTAGCGTCTTTGGCAAAAATATAGTCTATATGATTAAATCTATTGTTTGGCACTTTATACTTGTCTACCACGTTTCCTAATCTTTCAGCCAATGTTAGCACATCTGTCGGATTCGCTAACCAATCAGCATCGCTATAGACCAGCGATATTGGTACAGTGATTAATTCTACTTTATATTTTGGTGGAGTTTTTTGTCTATATTTGTCAATATTCTTTGTTGAACCATAATCATATTGTCTAAAGTCTTTGCTGACAATTCCTTGTCCATAATGAGCGAATTGCTTTGCCGAACCTCCAGACGGCATATGAGAGAATATCACAGGCAAATTCGTCGCATTTAACTGCTCATAATCAAATCCAACTATAAAGAACAAAGCGTTACTGCACATTATATCAGCCAGGGGAACCATCCCGCATAATAAAAACTTCAACATTTGAGTTGTTTTGGAATCTGGGAAAAATTCGTGAAGACCCAAAGCTCTGGTTATGACGTGTATAATTGCCCCGCCCGGAGCTACCAGACGAACCAAAGGAGATTTGAGATTAGTCATCCATGCTACTGGTGACAATGCAGCCATGAATGAAATTTTCTTGTTAAATTCTGGCCGCTCTGATAGTAGAACAAAAAACGACGTCGTCCCTTGAGAATGTCCGATGTATTTCAACTGCGATTGATCTGTATGTTTTAATACGAAGTCAATAGAAGCGGCTAAGTCGTAATATCCTATTTCGTGCCAACTAAAATCCCAAAATTTTGGATCTTTTAAACTTAGATATTTGTGTTTTTTGGAATGTTTATTTCCTCTTGCGTTCCCCAACCACACGTCGTATCCAGCTCTTGATAACACGTAGGCGAGTCCGCTTTCTGCTCCAGCAATAACAAAATCATCAGAGCTTCCAGTCAGTCCATGCATGAGAAATACTATTGGACCTTTAGCACTTATTCTGTGTAATTTCAAAACGTACCCATCCTCTGTAGTTACAATATGCTCCTCCATCGAATATCCATATTTTTCTGCTAGTTGGGTTACATTAAGTTTAACATCTTCGTTTGTTAATCCTGTATTATAGTCTATTAAAAATCTATCTAAATTTATATTTGGGCTATCTATTATTTTTGGGAAGTGAGTTAATCCTAGCATTCTTGCTATAGCAAGTGGCGTGTTGCTTACTTTACCCAACAAAATTGCGATTCCTTCACCACTAAAAGTATTAACACTCTGCATTGCGTGATTGTTAATTAATTTGTTAAACACTTGACTATTAGCAATTGCAAACAGAGTAAAATATATGAGTGATTTAACGCCCATTTTGCGTGCGTGGGCGCGGATCAAAGTCACAATACTGGCTTTGACCTAGTCTAAAACCCTATTTAATTTGGCGTGTTTTTATTTATTTCCGCAGTGTCAAATCGATGCGAAACACAGCCATTGTTTGAAATGAGGTTCTTTTTATTAATCACGTTTCGATGTGTTTTTAACCTTGAAGAAATAAAGATGTTCATGATTATCCAGTTAGCATGGGTTTTTTTTCTGTTTTAGTAGACGATTTCTGAAGTATTTTGATCTAAATAATTGCGAATCCATATCAGGATATATCATAGTTTTTTTATTATTTTAGAGACACTTTTTCATGCATCGACTGCCTCCGTGGTTTAGCGGTTAAGGCCGTAGATTTAAACGGTGTGCTGGGTTGCACAAAAAAAAAGTGACATTTCTCGAGTCAGCGGGGTGAGGCGGAGTGTACACAATCTCCCGAAAACGTATCGTCTAAGATCGATTATGTCTGTCAGAAATGTCAAAATCTTGGGCACTCCACCTCACCCCGGCTGGTACGCTAGAGACATCGACGAGTTTGCCACTTGTCATGATAGGTATATTACAATATTACACAAACAAATACAATTAAACAATGTTGTACAAATTAATCAAAATTTCTATCATTAAATAGCACATGTCTCACCATATTTATACTTGAAAAGAAAATACCGGTGTCATACTTAATTATAAACTCGTTGTATGAGTTGCATTTACTGTTTCTGGGGCCCAGGCCCCTGCCGACAAGCAGGCGTATCCAGTGCCCCAAGAACAATAACTCAGCATGCTGGTGGGGCTGATCCTCACGCGGAGTAGAATAATGATATTTTCTCCGTACGGGCTAACCGTAGGACAGCATCCTACGATCGGGAAGTCAACTCCAAGAATAATTTAGGTAGACATTGCGCCCACTGAGCAACTGACGCTAGCCACTAATAAACGGATTCAGTCTCTACCATTATGCCGGCCTGACAAGATGCTTTTTCACACTTTGCTAGAAGGACTCCATTCTGTTACTTAGTCATATAGTAAAGTTAGCTAAATGTGAATCTGATTTTCTAAAACGTGTGATTTCTTACCACTTCGAAAGGGATACGGTCGTTATGATATTTTTTTTTTATTATAAAGATTTTACGTATATAATAGTATAGTATCATAACGATGGTTTCCCATTCGGGGTGGTCAGAAACCACGCTTATAAATAAGCGGATTCACATTTAGCCAACTTAACTATAGGCCAATCATGACAAGTGGCAAGCTCGTCGATGCCTTTATATTATTATTTATCATTGGTAGCATTACTTAGAATAACCTTGAATCGGAGATCTCATCAAATATTTGTATAGTCATCCAAACGGATTCGACCAAATTGAGTCTTATTCGAACGTCTTAAGCGCCTGTTGTGTTCTAAACGAATTGCTGAGTAAATGTTATGTCACTAAATAAACAATACTCTGGTCAATTTGTATTGCGGAAATCGAACAGTAACGCTTGAGTTCCGTGTCTTTACCACATCTTAGGCCGCGTTCGTTTTAAGAAATGTTAGCATGAAAATACCACTTTTTTTTAGCACAAGTCGTTCGTTTAATGAAAATTCTAACATTTGATGCAAATTTCGTATGTCAGTACCGTGTTGAAAGGAGGGTTATTGATGTTACTTTTTGACAGATGTCATTTAACATGAGAAATGGTATGTTTACATTGTTGTATACTGTGATTTTATGTAATAAATTCAAAGACCATAATTTAAGATTTGTAATTATTTGTTACTTGTTATACTTGTCAAAAAGTAGCCTCACCACTCGAAGAAATGTTAGCATTGTTAAAAAAGTGGTATTTCTTAACAAAAACGACGTTTCACGCTGGTTTATGAAGTTGCTACGAAATGTTGGAAATGCTATAAAACGAACGCGGCCTTCGAATGCTGAATTGAATTCTTCTACGTTTTCTCACTTAATTCTTCTTTCCAGGGGCAGCCGTCTTGCCATTTCACAACAAACGCTAACTTAGATATTTAAGGTGGCTATTGACGAGCCGTCCAACAGACCAAATCACTTTCCGAAATTTGTTGAAATGTGGCCTTCTTGTATCGCTGAGTTATGAAATGTCGAGATTGCTGCCCCAGGACTAGATATTTTCATGAACTTTAGATGTGTGTAAAATCTACATGGCCTTTTTGAATAAAACTTTTTTTTAAAATATTTTCTAAGTACGTTGTTGAATTTTGATTTATTTATGGCAACCATTAATATATATATATATAGCGGCCATTGATTGTTATTTTCATACAAAATGTTTGTTAGTTTTTTTTTTTACTTTTCGAAAAGCCACCGGCTCTAACATTTTAAGCGATTAACAAAAAAAAAATGACATTTTATGTTAACATTAATCGGTTTATTAAATAAAAAAATAATATTTTTTACAGAGCTACCGGAATTGGATTGCTTTTTGACAGATAGATCACTATCCCAAAGGTTAGCTGGTAGAAAATGTCACTAAACTTCGCCTATGTACATTTAAATGTGTTTTTGTTTATTGTGTAATAAAGAATTTATACCTATTACAATTTTATATCCAATAAAATCATTTTTACTGCCTCCGTGGTCTAGTGGTTAAGTCCGTGGATTCCTGGTCGGGACACAAAAATATTTATTAATGTATATAAATACATTTAATTAATATTTAATTTATTTGTGATATTTCTCGAGTTTGATACGCTGGAGACATCGACGAGCTTGCCACTTGTCATGATTGGCCGGCAGTAAAGTTGGCTAAATGTGAATCCGCTTAAATAAGCGTGGTTTCTGACCACCCCGAAAGGGAAAAACGGATGATGAAAATCCTTTTTGTGCCAATTATTTTGGCAAGCATAATACAGACACCATTGATTAGGAATGCTTTACGTCAGCTGTCGATGTCAACATTTAACTTGTGTTACTCTATCTTGGTCTTGTTTTTGATTCTTTCCAAGACCACCTATATACTTTAGGGTTACACACGTTCTAAGATTAACGGTAAGATTCATAGAGCTACCTTCACCGGCCTGTTTTTCGAATCAAATCCACTTTTTATATAGTAATATACCATAACCAAAGCAATTGTGATGGGTTACCTAATATTTTTTTTTTTTTTTTAATTCGTTTATTCAGATAAAAACTTAAACTATTTACATTTTTTAAATTATACGCCAAACTGCATAACAGTTTATTGGCGAATAGTACACTCTTTTTTAGTTTTTTTTACACTATATTTTTAAAACACAAAGTTATTTACGATTAAATCACATTACTGTTGTATTTACCTAGCAAAAGCAACTATAATTTTCCTTTAAATTCTTTTTTTGTCATTTTTACACAGTCATCAATGGGCATAATATTATTAAATATAATGGGAGTTAAAAACTTTCTAGTTCTTTTACCATAATAGTTGTTATACCGGTATTCATTGTATCTTGTCTTTTGTGAGAATCTAGTATATACATTTTTGTAGGCACTGTTAATGGGCAGAACATATATCTGGAGAATTTAGCCTACGCTGGCCAAACGCATCACTTGAAAAATTTACCCTGTATGAAGTGTTGTTAGCGGTGGTGGCTCGGTTGTAAGAACGCGTACCTTAAATCCTAAAACCCACCCGGTATGTACCAATGAGAAATACACTTTTCTTACGTACTACAGTCATAGATTTACAACACCGCTGTTCCTGTGCCTCGGACACGTTAATACTAAACTTGTGGACCAGATATATGTTCTGGAAGGCCCATCTCCAGCAGTTAAGGTCTAGGGGCTGTAATGATGATAAAATTAAATAATGATTATGAAAAAGTTGCCCAAAAAAATTGGCCAAGTCTTGGTCTTGCATCAGAACAGCTGGTCTTGCATCAGAACAGCTGGACTTGCATCAGAACAGCTGGACTTGCATCAGAACAGCTGGACTTGCATCAGAACAGCTGGACTTGCATCAGAACAGCTGGACTTGCATCAGAACAGCCGGTCTTGCATCAGAACAGCTGGTCTTGCATCAGAACAGCTGGACTTGCATCAGAACAGCTGGACTTGCGCAAGAGTCTCGCAAGAAGTCTTGCTCTGTCTGTTTCTAATTGTAGTAACGAAACCTTGTGGGATTTTTGTGCGTGTCCGCGAACTACTATCTCTAGAACTACTGGTCCGATTTACTTCAAATTTGGAATGATTATAGATCTTGGTGACTAACATGTATACAGAGGTAGTTTAGGAGATATTTCAAGTCATCTACTATAAGGGTTCGATTTCTTTATATCTGAACCCTGAAAAAGATAGACGCGTAACAGTTACTAATTGAAAACATATAGTGTTAACTCTATATAACGACACTGAAGGGACTGTGCATTTTATGGCGTTATAGAATGTTGTCGATAAATGGAGATGGAATCATAGTATCGAAGACAAGCTAAACAAACCTTAAAATGCTTTAGGTTTAGTTTAGTTTAGCTTTAGTTTGTCGTTAAATCTAGTGACGTTACATGGAGTTTCCATTGTATATAGTAAGCACAAACAAAAAAATGAGCATTTTTAGCAAAATTAGGAAAAAAAAAATCTGAACAAGAGTTGCGAGTCTCTTGCGCAAGACTAGGGTGAGTCGTGGTAATAGTCTTGCAAAAAAGCAAGGACAAGACTGCAAGACGAAGACCAAGATTGCGCCAAATTACCTAGATGTAATATGCCTTGAGCATATTTTTAGTTAGACAACCCATCACCGCCGCTTTTGTTAGCGTATTTTAGAATACTGCGTGGAATTTATTAAAGAGCAAATTTTTTTACATTATATTCTAGAATAAAAATAAAGAACTACGTATTTTTTACTTTAATTATTCTGTAATAAAATCTTAAGTTACGGTGCAGAGAAGTTATCCTAAAAATATCGCAACTCATAGCCACCTAATCAAGATCACCCAATCAGAGGTCGACGATCGCGCGAACGTTGGTAATTCTTTCTCTCTATTTCGTCTCTCGGTCGTGAGCATATCACGATGGATATCGCGACTTTCAGACGCCTTATTTTTTATATTTTTTATCTCAAAAAAAGTTAAGTTTTTCTATTTTAAATAGAGGTTCTACCAATAAAATCTGAACCCTAAAAAAATATTTGCTCTTTTGAAATTACACGCGGTATAAAAATTGGATTTCATTCGGTGAACGTTGCTAATCTATGTATCTTGTACTAATAATAAAGATGAAAATTTATGTCCACAAGTTATTTAATTTTAGTATAGTTAAGTTTGTTGTGTGAAGATGTTTCTTTTGAATAGATTTTACGTACGCATTGTAAATAGTAGATAGTAAAAAAATATTAAATACATTTGTAATAAACGTTTTTGTTTTTATTTTACCCAATTTAACCTTATTTTTTAGGGCTGGTAACTGACCGTATTCGACTTGTCGCTTTAAGCGTTTTTTTTCGATTTAAAAGTCGTTCGACTTGGCGTTTGGCTTTGGTTTTCATACAAAATAAAATTTCATAAAAAAGCAAGCATTGCTTTATTTGCTTTCAAGTCAAACATAGCATCAATCCTATCGTATCGTTGCATATTGCAAAACGAATTCTCCCCGCGTGTCTGTCTGTTCGCGATAAACTAAAAAAAAATATGTCACCGATTCTCATTCTCTTTTCACCAATGGATAGAGTGGTTCTCGAGGAAGGTTTTAGGATATAATAAAATAAATTATTTCACCGATTCTCATGCTCATTTCACCAATGGATAGAGTGGTTCTCGAGGAAGGTTTTAGGATATAATAAAATAAATTATTTCACCGATTCTCATGCTCTTTTCACCAATGGATAGAGTGGTTCTCGAGGAAGGTTTTAGGATATAATAAAATAAATTATTTCACCGATTCTCATGCTCTTTTCACCAATGGATAGAGTGGTTCTGGAGGAAGGTTTTAGGATATAATAAAATAAATTATTTCACCGATTCTCATGCTCATTTCACCAATGGATAGAGTGGTTCTCGAGGAAGGTTTTAGGATATAATAAAATAAATTATTTCACCGATTCTCATGCTCTTTTCATCAATGGATAGAGTGGTTCTTGAGGAAGGTTTTAGAATATAATTTGTTTTTATATACATTAACAATATTTGTTGGAGGTGTCGCAAAAAAATCAGCCGTCTGGGAGCTTTCAACGGAAACGCTGCCTAAACCCTTTGAGATATAACAAAATAATGTATGGTGGACTTGTGTATCTTATATAGGTCTACAGAAAAGTCCGCGATGGCATATGTCTATCTCTAGGATTACATACTAATGTAGGATTTAAATGGGCAATTATAAAGCTTGGCGAGGAAATGATGTAATTTTTTTAAATGACAATTTATTAACGATTCCACAAGTTAGTATTAGTGGAACCGGGACCGACGGCTTAACGTGCTCTCCGAGGTGGTGTTGTAAATCTATGACAAATGTATGTAAGAGAAGTGTATTTCTCATTGGTACATGTACCGTTATATTGGTACCGCCTCCGTGGTCTAGTGGTAACAAACGTTGCCGTGAACTCGGGAGGTCGTGGGTTCGATTCCCACCGGGGACATGTTGTACATTGTATAATTTGTCTCGGTCTGGGTGTTTATATGTATATGCATATATTTAAAAAAAAAAAAGTATAATATGTAGTTTATCAACCATCTAGTTTCCGTAACACAAGCCTCGTAGCTTACCACGGAAATTAGATGGCGCTGTGTGACCTGTCTGGAAATATTTATTTATATTTATGTCCGGTGGGTTTGAACCGACCTTTGTAGGATTTAAGGAACGCGTTCTTACAACCGAGCCACCACCGCGATACTATTCTTATTCTAACGTTATTGTAGGATGGGAAATAAAACAAATAATTAGATATAATTATTTTATTTTAATTAAATTACAAGACAATACAAACGGGTACATAGAGTAAATAACATCAAACCCCGAATAAAATTAAAAGATGATCGACAATAGTTTAAAACATAATCCGTAAGACAATTTTAATATTTCATTTTTTCATTCAAGTTGAATGAGGTGATAGGGAAGGCAAAGGGTCTAGCCTATACAGCCAAGTCTGACGTAATATATCTTTCTTTTTCATGAGAAAATGATGTCATCATCAAATTCCTGACGCTGCAGAATTTGATGCTTTTCTTGTTGGATAAAATATGCGAGTTGGCAGCGCGGGAAAACCGCAAAAAATAAATTGCAACTTCCCATATTTAAAGTCCAATTTATCGTTTTCCATAACTATTCACATTGTAGCACATTATTAAACAAAACAACACCACGTTTGAACAATAATATCCACAGTAAATTAATTTACAAAACAAAAACTTGCACTTGACATGTCCACGCAAAATGGCGCGAAGGACTCCCTCTCTTTTTTTTTTAAAGCTTTGGTTATCGGCAGCCGTAATCCATTAAAGCGCGTAAGATTGTCAAGTCTTTTAGGGAGCCCATTGTTAATACCAAACGTTTGCACTTAAGTACAGATTAGTGCTTTGGTAACCCTTTTCAGTCAGTTACTTGTCTCACCGATTATGGTTTTAACTATTGACTAATCAGAAGTATAAGCTTTGTAACAGTAAAGGCCAAACTTATTACAGACAAGACTTTCCTCATTCCGAATCGCGCTCAGAGCGCTTAGAACGAATATGACACTGACCGTCGTTCCGAATCAAATATCGCGATTTCAATTCAAGAGCGTGATATCAATTCGGAACGGTCTAAATCACTAAAATAATAGTTTTTTTTTTTAATGTATGGAAGATAAATTGCGGTTTCCACATCTCTCGGTTTATTCATCTTTATATGTGTAAAGTTTAATATTATTAACTTATTTTGGCAATTTAAAATAACTTGCTGTGTTACAGACATTTTTTTTTCACTTCCTATTTAAATATTAATTATAGATTTGTTTAAGAAGTAATATAGAAACAGTATAAACGAATTACAATATTAAATAATAAAAAAAAAAAAAAAATATAGTCGTGAGTGTTAAAAAATATTATCAAATTTAGTATGGCCTCTACCCTTACCTATAATGAAGAAGCTACATAAAATTATTATTAAGGTAAAGATTCCGTGAGGTGCTTGTTTCCTTTAAGCTGTCTGCGACTAGCATAGAGTTCACCTTAATAAAAACACATGAATAGGATCCAAGACATTATCATATTTCTGCGACTAGCATACAATATTTCCATCATACAATAATTTACACGGTCTAAATAATGATGCCCATTTTTCTTAAAGGAATGGCCCCAATAAAATATTCTCGCGCCAAAATTATTTCTTTTTTATTTCATAGTTAATATATTGTCTTTTCATAATCTGTAATTAATTTTATTTATTTTACCCTAGCATAACGACAATTGACAAAAACTTTTTTTTACGTTAATAATTACATAGTTTTGATCCTGCGCCGATTTGAAATTAAATGTTTTATCTATAATAAAGTACCTCGTCATAATAAAGAACCTAATCGTATAAATAGTGCTTTGTAACTATTTCATACATAAATTTTAACCAATTGACTATTTAATTATATTATAGACCGCCTCCGTGGTCTAGTGGTAACAAACGTTGCCATGAACTCGGGAGGTCGTGGGTTCGATTCCCACCGGGGGCAAGTTGTACATTGTATAATTTGTCTCGGTCTGGGTGTTTATATGTATAATATGTATATATTTACAAAAAAAAAAGTATAATATGTAGTTTATCAACCATCTAGTTTCCGTAACACAAGCCTAGTAGCTTACCACTGAAACTAAATGGCGCTGTGTGAGCTGTCTGGAAATATTTATTTATTTATTTATATTATTTATTATTTTAATGCTGGGGTAAAAGAGATGTTATAATTAAATTTAAAAAAACACAAATATTTGTTATGATTATTGAATTATATTTAGTTGAGGCACGCTGCATAAAAGTTGGGCCGTGGTTGTGGGCAATCTCTTTTGCTGTACGACGCAAATAAGGTAAACTAAAGTAAAAAAGTAAAGTATCATCACGACCGTTTCCCTTTCGGGGTGGTCAGAAACCACGCTTAACTATAGGCCAATCATGACAAGTGGTAAGCTCGTCGATGTCTCCGCGTACTAAACTCGAGAATTATTACAAATTAAATGTATTTATTTACATTAATAAATATTATTGTGTCCTGAACAGGAATCGAACCCGGCACCTCCGAGTCTAAATCCAATCATGACTGACACAAGCCGGCTTTACTGGGCATGACGGTAATTCGGGTTTGGTACCGAAACGTGTGGATAATACACATTACCTATTCGTTCTTGTTAAAAGTATGTGCCATTTGCAATGATGTCAAATATTGTAAGGTTGCCATCGTGATTTTTATATAAAAATAAGACGCTTGAAACAAGATGCTTAATATTTAAAATGTCTGATCTTGACCCAATTCGTGTACAAAAAAAAAAACAATTAAAAGTAAATGGCATCTTAAATTTAATAAATAACATAAAATGAACAAGGTTCATATTTCAAAGACTTTAGGCGATATTTCACGTTAACTTATGATGACGCGGGTCTAGTGGACTGTATCTAGGTGCGGGGTTTGCGATAATCTTCAAATGAGATACATAGACGATACTATGATAATCGGTGCAATAGACAAACTAGAAAGGAAACTGGTAAAGGAAGTATAAACCTGATGTCCTCGGCACCAGCACTTATAAATTGTTCTTACACTAATTTTGCGGGTTTGGCGAATGCGGGCGAAAACAATGATCGCGGCGATTTCTTCAGCGTCTTCTATGACGACTGTGGGACAACGACTACGCGACGACGACGACGATTACGAACGCTTCTAGCATGCTGTGCGGCCAGTTATATAGGCACTGCCTCAACTTTAGTGCGCAAGCGCCGGCCTTTGGACTAGTGAGCGAGATGGGTAATATACAAAGGAAGCGGCAAGAAAGAGACAGGACAAGAGTATAGGGGTAACAAATTAGGACGTCTGTTTATGCACCGACGAATCACAATAACGCCTAACCATCCAAAATTGGTCGAATTACCGCGATCAACTTATATTAATTGCGTCTTATAGCTCCATCTTAAACGTATCCTCAACCTCTGAACCTCCGAACTCGGGGACCACGTAAAAGTCTGGCCAGTGGCGAGTGTAGGCCAAATTTTGAGACGGGACAATAAGCTTAACTATTATAGTTACAGGAAAATGTTACTAGGAGACCATTGATAACTTTTTGAGATATTCTAAACTACAATCACAGATTTTGGAAAAAATGACAGCAAGATAACTATTATATATATTACAGTAGTATTACACAAATATTTATATATACATATATATATATATATATACATATATATATATATATATACATATATATGATATATATACATATATACATAATATATATATATATACATATATATATATATATTACACAATCGATGCTCTTTCTTATAATTCAAAAGTCTACTGGACCGAATTAGGTTTGAGTACTAGATGTATAGTAACATCACGACCGTATCCCTTCAAGGGGTGGTCAGAAACCACAGAAAAACGGATTCATATTAAGCCAACTTTTCTTTAGGCCAATTATACAAGTGGCAAGTTGTCGATAACTCTAGCGTACCAAACTCGAGAAATAGCATTTAAAAAAAATATTTATTTAAATTAATAAATATTATTGTGATCAGGAATCGAACCCGGTAACTTCGAATCTAAATCCACGGACCTAACCGCTAGACCACGGAGACAGTTACTGATTAATAGATATCGCAACAAAAAAAAGCAAGCTGGTTTAATTTGGTGGCGCGATTGAGATCATCACGACCGTTTCCCGGAAGCGGATTCACATGTATCCAACTTTACTATAGGCCAATCATGACAAGTGGCAAGCTCGTCGATGTCTCCAGCGTACCAAACTCGAGAAATATCACAAATAAATTAAATATTAATTAAATGTATTACTAAATATTTTTGTGTCCCGACCAGGAATCGAACCCGGTACCTCCGAGTGTAAATCCATGGATTTAACCCCTAGACCAAGAAAACGTTATATCTCAAAAAATGTTGATCATCTAGGAACATTATTCTGTAGAACGGTCAAGGTTCCCTTCCTGTCCAGTCCTAAAAATCCACCCTTTATGTTCTGGAAGGCCATCTCCAACAGTCTAGAACGCTGTGTACTAGCAGTAATGAAAATTATTATTGTTATTTGAACCAGGATTTATGACAAATTGGTATATGGGTTCCAATCCTGCTATCTTCGGATTTAAGGACAGTGTTTTAAGATGATTACCACCTCCAAAGCGCATATCGCATGTATTGCAAAGAGAATAAAAATTGCCATAGATTCTTAGATTTTGTGAAACTAAATATCCCAGCGGTTTACAAACAGCAGTATGTTAACTAAATCAGGTTAAGTTTGGAAATCGCTGGGCTTAAGACTAGAAACACTATAATAAGGCCTTATGAAAATATTCCCCTCATTCCGAATCGCGCTCAGAGCGCTTAGAACGAATATGACACTGACCGTCGTTCCGAATCAAATATCGCGATTTGGATGCTCAGAGCGTGATATCAATTCGGAACGGTCTAAATCACATTTTCATTCATAAAATGTAAGTTTTTTTTTAAAATGTATGGAAGATAAATTGCGGATTCCACATCTTTGAGTATGAATACTAACAAACATACATCTCTCGGTTTATTCATCTTTATATGTGTAAAGTTTATTATTAATAACTTATTTTGGTAATTTAAAATAACTTGCCGTGTTACAGACATTTTATTTTCACTTCCTACTTAAATAATAATTATAGATTTGTTTAAGAAGTAATATAGAAACAGTATAAACGAATTACAATATTAAATAATTAAAAAAAAAACCTAATATTAAATTAACTTGAAAATGGCATTATGACAAAAAACTGACAGCGCTCAGAGCGATCTACCTCGATATCGTGAGCAGTCTAAGCGCGAGAAATGATGTCGTTTGTGACGTCACACAGCTTTGGCAAAACAGTTTAAGCGCGTCTCGGAACACCTTTAAGCGTGCTTAGGTTACTATTATCGCGTCTCGGAACGAAGGAATTAAGGTAAGGTATCTAATAAGGTAGCTTAATTATTTACTTTGCACGTACTTAATTTTTTTTTAACTACAACATTTGTAATTTTGGTTTAATATTATATATATATGCTGTTCCATATCCGGCTCGAAGGACCAAAAACTGTTGTTTGAAATATATATATATATGCTCATATAATATAAACAATCGATACCGACGAAGGAAACACTGATTATGTACGATGGCTAGTACAATTTTTTTTTTTTTTAAATTGAGATAAAACTGTATTTAAAAGACAAGTATATTCACACTTTTTAAAGATGCAATAAATATTCACATTTCATTTCTCTCCTCATTGTTATTGTAATGTAGTTGTATAATATAAATATTAGTTTCTGTTTATGTATATACGTTTAAGTAGTTTATGTATGTATTGTATATGTATTATTATTATGTAGTTTAAGTATTAAAAATGTGTATTTTTTTATTTATTTATAAGTACGTTATTTAAATTAACATCAAAATTATTTAAATATTATTTATTTTATGTTTGTTTTATAAACCTACCATAATTGATACAATGTCCCGAAGGTTGATGGTAAGAGAATGCCAATCGGCATTACATACGCCTTTTGTTAACAAAACAATAAAGTTTTTAAATAAAATTAAAAATAAAATAAATTAAAACTATTTGCCAGTTTAGACTATATGTATGATCAGCCTGTCTCCACTGCTGGATGTAGGCCTCCTCCAAGGCTCTTCATCGAGACTGCCATTTTCAACAAGAATATAAAGCTGACGTCACTGACGGCTGGCTAGACGTAGTTCAAAGGTGTGACGTAAAAAAAAAAAATAGTAAACTAATTTTGAAAAGTGACCATGCGATTAGGTCTGTTGAAAAGCCAACATTAATCGCTAAGTTAGCTAAAATGACTGCTGCACCAGGTATTTGTCGGTCGGATTCCGCTGAGCCGATATATATATATATATATATATATATATATATATATATATAAGATGACAATGTACATATCAGATTTACGTCCAAAAGTAATGGATCAACCATAATGGCCCCAAGTACTTTATGACAACCTGCTTTGCTTTCTGCATCTGATGATGCGAAAACGTCGAAGCTTTCATTTCAATAAATTGCTATCAATAGTGCAAATAAATTATTTTTGTTTATTTTTATAAGGTCCTATTACAGTGTATTGGTTTGTATGAGAATTATTTGTGGATTTGTATGACGTTTTACATGACATAAACCTTTTCTACCCGCTTCATGCAGAACACCTCGCTGGTCTTCGGGCAAGTGATCATTCCTTGTTCCTTCATCATTTCTCGAAGTGCCTGCAAAGACGTGTTTACGTTAAGGATTTTTTTTTGGGCCAAATGTACTGAAATGAAATTGATTATTATAGGAAGTTAATTAACAAAAAAATTATAATTTTAAAAATAAATTGATTCCACATCATCACGAACATTATGACAAATGTACTTAAGAAAAGTGTATTTCTCATTGGTACATGCCGGGGGGGTTTAAACCGACCTTTGTAGGATTTAAGGCGCGGTGGTGGCTCGGTTGTAAGACTTAGATTTATTAAATTGGCTAAATGCCAATTCACTCCTTAAATAAAAGTTTGGTTTCTCACCACCTGTACTTCATTACAAGTGAACTCTCCATGACAGCATTGGCAGATTACAGTATTTGGTAGGATAGAGATGATGGATTGTAAGGAAAATATATTCTCTAGATTTAATATTTTTCATACTACTATTTATTTATTTAAAAGATTAGCCAAATAATATAGCCATAGTTTTATGTATATTATATAATAATAATAAATATTTCCAGACAGGTCACACAGCGCCATCTAGTTTCCGTGGTAAGCTACGAGGCTTGTGTTACGGAAACTAGATGGTTGATAAACTACATATTATACTTTTTTTTTTGTAAATAATTACATATTATACATATAAACACCCAGACCGAGACAAATTATACAATGTACAACTTGTCCCCGGTGGGAATCGAACCCACGACCTCCCGAGTTCACGGCAATGTTTGTTACCACTAGACAACGGAGGCGGTCTGTATATGTACATTAATAAATATTTTTGTGTCTCGACCAGGAATCGAACCCGGTACCTCCGAGTCTTGATCCACAGACTTAACCGCTAGACCACGGAGGCAGTTATAAGAATAAGGTATGAGATATGTCAAAAAATTAAAAGCTATTTAGATAACATCAACACACTCATACATACACACACAGAGTCAAATTGAAATACAATAAGAGAAGAGAAATTTCTAAGCATTCCATGGATTCACCGTGCGGGTGCCGGGTCCATCGTGTGCGGTAAGAGATGAGAAGATAAGCTGGTTTGAAAAGGAGGCCTCCCTTTTTATTTTATTGCGCAATAATACGTTCACCATCCACCATTCTACTCCTCTCCCTACCCAACCAAATACTGTATGATTCCGTTAATGCCATCTTGGAAGCTCTTAGGTTCGATTTTTTCAGTGTGAAAAGATCTGGAACTCCTCTCGCACCAACTTCCACTACGTAAAGTTGAGTCTGGAACTGATCATTTCTTCTGTGAGACCATAATATTTGTCGCAGAAATCTTCGAAATGTCTCCTTTTTTCTGTCTTGAATGGAGCCTGCGACACTGAAATACCTCAAGGACACTTTCGCATATCTCTCTTCTTTTCATGACAAATCTCTTCGCTCTTCTCACAACTCTCTTTTATCTGTCTCCTCTCATCACTCTTCATTTGTCTCTAACTCTTTTGAAGTTATTGCTACTAATTTGTGGAATAATCTACCTGTCAACATACGGCAAGCAACTACAAGGACATTATTAAAAAAAACTGGTGTATTCACACTTTCTAAATAACTCCACACAGCGTTAGGAATATATATATATATATATAATGTAGTTGTAGTTTTTTTCATACGATAAAATCTGTACCTTTTCTCCATAAACCTGTCCATTGGGCAGCACCATGGGATGGTTGTGTTCGTTGAGAGCACGGTGAGAGATCCTGCAGACCAGACTGGAGTGGCTGCAGTGGGCGTGGGGCAGAGTTTTTGCCAACTTATTAAGTGGCATCTGACAGGCCGGACATGCTGCCACCTGCGTATGTTCACTGGAAATAAGAAATAATAAATAAAAATACTTTAGAAGGATGAAGCAAAGGAATTGCTGAATGAGAATGTTTTTCGTTTTTTATATTGAAATAATAATAATAATAATAAACGTTTATTTCCAATAAAATCCTATTTACATGTTTTTCTATTGGAGACCCACACTAGGAAGGCCGGTATTGTGGGGTCTCAATTACACTAAATCTATAATTTACATAACTTCAAATTAAATTAAAAATTAAATTAAATTCTAAATACAATATATCAAAAAATAAAAAACATTGAAGAAATTAATGAAAGCTTAATAAATACACTATATATATAATATAAAGAATAACTATAGTAAATAAATAAATAATGAGTCCTATAAATTAAATCCCAAGAATGTAAATTATGAAAGACGGTAGGTATGCACTTGATGAAAGATTATATAAGTATTAGATTTATTTTGTGATGTCAAATAAAAGAAATCAAAATTCATTCCAATTCAGTTTATTTTATACTAAATAAAAGATCAGTTTGTAAATTTTATTTGTAATAAACAAAACTTTATAGGGAATAAAATTAAGGACATATATATATATATATATTTTAAAGTACGTAGCAATGGGGTGTATCACTAACTTTCTATCACGATAGATGACGCATGATAGATGGTACCTAATAGAAAAATAGAAACTGTCAGTTGCATAGAAAACTTGTATTTTTATTACCAAAATTATTTATTTATTACCGAAGTCAGGAGCTTTTAAGTGTACAAATATAGATTTCCAAGCCAAATCAAAGATATGGTGATCTCAAAATTGCCATTCTATTAATTAAACCTTTTTTCTTTCCTAATTCGTCTTTTAAGGTAGGTAACGTTAAGTTAAAATTCGTATTTCTATTATAAAAATAAAAAACTACAAAAACATTTAAAAAATGATCCGACATAGGTGTAAACAAGGTACCAGTGCTGCTAGCGACATCTATAAAAAAGCTTTGCCCGATACACCCTATTGTGAACAAATTTTGGAAAGTGACCACGCGATTTGGTCTGTTGGAAGGCTTGTTTCACATTTTATCGCTAGATCGCTATCAAATGTCGAGTCTGCTGCCCCAGATCTGGAGTTATACTATATATGTATTGCAATAATATTTTATACACGTCATAATAGTCCCAAATGACAACAAATTATCGCTATTACTGTACCGCCTGTACTGTCTGTCTGACTGCCTCTGTGGTCTAGCGTTTCATGCCGTAGGTAAAAACTCAGGTGCGGTGTTTGAATCAAACGAGAAAACAAAAAAATACTGTGTGCAATTAATAAAAGAGCAATTATTTTTATATTATAATCTAGAATAAAAATAAAGAACTAAGTATTTTTAATTTTGATTATTCAGTAATAAAATCTTAAGTTACGGTGCAGAAAAGTTATCCTAAAAATATCGCAACTCATACTGAACCTAATCAAGTAGGTAACGAGAGGTCGACGATCGCGCGAAAGTTATAGACGTAATTCTTTCTCTCTTTATTTCGTCTCTCGGCTGTGGACGAAATGAATTAATAATAACACTGGAGGTACCGGGTTCGATTCCTGGTCGGGACACAAAAGTATTTATTAATGTAAATAAATACATTTAATTAATATCCAAATTATTTGTGATATTTCTCGAGCTTGCCACTTGTTATGATTGGCCCATAGTAAAGTTGGCTAAATGTGAATCCGCTTATTTATAAGTGTGGTTTCTGACCACCCCTATACTATAACACTGCTTTGCCTTTAGGTATTTATCACGATGGATATCGCGATTTTCAGACGCGGCCTTAGTCACCATGCAGTAGTGTTTTGTTTTTCGGATAATGGTTTTATCTTTTTAAATAGACACCTGTTTTATTTAAAATAGAGGTTCTATGACACTATTTACATCACACCTGAAGCCTAAAAAAATATTATAAGCCTATGACATAATATTATTAATTTTTAATTTTTGACAACACAGCTGCTAAGTATGACATCCCTGTTCAATTAATTAATTTTACACATGTTAATGTTATAGACTATGTTTTATTATACATAAATAATAAGATATATATATATATCTCGGCTATATATATATATATATAATGGCTCCCCATTCACAAAGGTTAGTTGGTAGAAAATGCATTTATAGCATTAAGCTCGCCTTTGTACCCACACTATTTTTGGTTCTGTACAATAAAGAATTTATTATTATTATAAATATAATACTAATTAGGATTAGATTTAATTTTAGTTCATAAGTAAAAACGCCCATTTACAGCTGCTATAATTATATTTGACATTAAAATTATTGAATAATTATTATACATCATTATTATTATTTGACATAAGACAATGTTTTTAATAAGTACAACGCCCCTTTACAGCTGCATCCAACCTTAGTTTATATAATCAATGTACGACTATATAGTAGCAGACTGTTCCTTGCTTTATCGTATCCGGCAATTTTTCTGTGTCATTGTATTAATTACATTGCATATGACAAAAGTGTAAACTTTGACAAATCCCAGTGTGAGTGTTCCCAGAAACAAGGTTCCTACGGATAATTAATAAACAATACTAGAGACATCGACGAGCTTTCCACTTTCATGATGAGTCCATAGTAAAGTTGGCTAAATGTGAACTAGCTCCTTACAGAAAACGTGGTTTCTGACCACCCTGCAAGGGAGACGGTCGTGATGATACTGTACACAGAGATGCTAAGCACTTACCTATGACATTGTGGTGTGTTGAGAGCAGCTAGACCCAGTTGCAGGGTCACAGGAAGTGCTGGGATCTTAGAAGGATGGAGGAGCCGAGCGTGTTCCCAACGGAACTGAGTCACCAGGCTGTCCCATCTAGTTACACACAGCAGCGATTGATATGGCTCCACCTCTGGAATAAAAAGTAGAACATTAAAACACAAGTGTTTATGGAGCAAGACATACGACAAGAGATTGCAATCCCGCAGCTTCAGTTTCTTAATTCGAATTATTCGAATATTTTTTGAAACGAATATTCGAAAATAAATTTTGCAATATTCGATAAACTTAAAAACATTGTTTACTATATTGAATCGGTTTTAACTGTTAATTTATGAAATTAAACCACTGTAGAATTCGTGTGTTATTAGGCGGTCGCTTATGACCATGTTGTTAATAGCGGCCTTAAATAAATATTACAAAAAAAAACATCATAAATAAAATGATGTAAATTACGCAAATTATCATTTTAAAAATTTCATTAGTAAAATTTTCGAAACAGAAATTGATTGTCTTAGCTGTTAATGTTACCGATTGTTTATTTTATTATAAATATTATTGCAATACATTGTTGGCTAATATGTGATTCTATTGATAGAAATAAACAACTTTTTCTAAGAAACCATATGTCGGTTTTTATTTTTTTTGGCTTCTCAATACAAATTGGCTATTTTAAAATAAACAGTTTCTATTAACACAATAACATTAGTCTAACGTAAGACCATACAACGCCACTGCGTGTAATTAATTAAAGTTATTTAAAGAGTGTTCAAAGAAAGTGCCTTGGAATCTTAAACTATCGATATCACTTTGGAAGAAAATTTGTCTCCTACAGCGACAGATTGTCTGCATTTGAGGTCACCCCGCTGTTTATTCGTCGCAGTCAACAAGATCTTATTTACCTGTACAAAATTACATTGCTTCAATCCTCTACTTTGCTGTCTTCTCTCAGATTTAGTACTTGGCGTAATCCCCGACAAAAAAACCGGACATTTATTATTGGTACCCATAAACTCAACAGCTCTTATAATAACCCTATTATCCGTATGTGTCGACTATTTAATGACCTTTCCAGCGATACTGTGAATCTAGACATTTTCAACCCAAATGTTAGTCTATTTAAGAGACAAGTGTTATTGATTGTAAAAGCAAATATTTTTATATTAAATTCTAGAATAAAAGTAAAGAGCTACGTATTTATTATTTTAATTGTTCAGTAATCAAATGTTAAGTTACGGTGCGGAGAAGTTATCCTAAAAATATCGCCACTCATACTGAGCCTGATCAAATAAGTAGTGAAAGGTCGACGATCGCGCGACATTATTTATGTCATTGTTTCTCTCTCTATTTCGTCTATCGACTGTGAGCGAGATCAAATTAATATTCGTAATAACAATTGTTTTTAGAATAATGATTTTTATCTTTTAAAAAGATATTTTTTTTTATTTCAAAAAAGGGTTCTACCAATGACACCTAAAGTCTAAAAAAAATATTTGCTCTTTCGACAAATACACGTGGTCTATAAGATTTTATTTGGTAAGTATGCCTTCCAATTTACTCTCTAAATTATATATCAATAAATATATCATTAGAAACACTGTGATTTTTCATAACCAAGTATTCGAATAATCCGAATAGTAGTCGATAAATATTCGAAAACCACTTTTTTCGAATATTTGCATTTCCTATAAATAGTGCAATGAAGTTTATGAATAAATAATGTAATGGACTGTTGGAAGGCTCATTGTCAGAAAAGATCTATGACTTTCTGTTCTGGATATTACTAAAGAGTTATTTTTCTGGTTATCTTACTTGTGTCTTTGGGGAAGGCGAGCATGCCCATACACTGCTGTATATCGGACAGCTGTCCCTCTTCGAAGGTGGACAGATATCTCTTGGCATACACCACGGCATCCAGACGTTTGTCACAACGGACCAACTCGATGAACTCCTTAGGATAAAGAAAACACCCATATTTAGTAAAAGTAATGAACCAAAAATCTATATATATGTATATATATATATATATAAATTAATGTCTGTGTGTATGTATGTTCCCTATGCATTTCAAAACTGATGACCTATCGGGATGATACTTTGGGAATATGATAACTTTTGTTTAGTTTGCCGATAGTTACATTTGATTATTATAAGCGACACTATCAGTTGGTGCAATAATACCGAATGTGATTTCTTTTTCAGTATTAACTGGTTCGATTCTCGGGTAGTAGTTTTTTTTTTTCATATATCATATTATGCTGTTTTATTTTTATCAAAACCTAAAACGGTGCGGTCTATGAGCATTGTTTTTGATTTGGCCTTGAAGGACTTGGACTTTGGAGTTGAAAAATTCATCTGTATAGCAATTTATTTTTTTTATAATATATAAGTGTTAGAATATATAGTTATCTGTTTAAAAGTGTTACAATATGTGAGTACATGAATCTTTGAGTGTTTAAATATATGGTTATCTGTTTAACAGTGTTACAATTTGTGAGTACACGAATCTTTGAGTGTTAAATATATGGTTATCTGTTTAAAAGTGTTACAATTTGTGAGTACATGAATCTTTGAGTGTTTAAATATATGGTTATCTGTTTATAAGTGTTACAATTCATGAGTAACTGAATCTTTGAGTATTAAAATATATGGTTATCTGTTGAAAAGTGTTATCTTTACTCGAATTGTTGTCTTTACTCAAATGTTTTATAATTTGTGAGTAATTGAATCATCAAGTGCTACCTGTATTCGAATTTTGAACTCCATATTAGAGGCTAGTTTCCTGAGCTTGGACCTGTTGTCTGCGCACCACTGCAGACCTCGTTGGGTGCGGCGTTGACGAAGGTCTTTCTCTACAAGAGCAGCGCTCGCATAGATCTCTGCAAAGACATCAATTATTAAAAGGGTGGTTAAGCTTTGCATCTCTCTCGCTCGCACACTTCAACATTTAAAAATTACGGACATGTTAGAGATATAATCCTTAATTTACATGCGCTCAATTAAAAAATAATGTAAAAATACTCTCTCAAATTGGTTACAACTTCAAATTTATTATGAAACAGAAAACCTGCCAGAAGTTTTAAAATGATCTCCAGAGTTAGTTTCGATTATATATATATATAAATATAAAATTATATATAATCGAAACTAAATATAAACGAATATAAAGTAAATATATAAATGATATAAATGATATATATATCATTTATATATTTACTTTATATTCGTTTATATTTAGTTTCGATTATATATAATTTTATATTTATATATATATATAAAATTATATATAATCGAAACTAACTCTGGAGATCATTTTAAAACTTCTGGCAGGTTTTCTGTTTCATAATAAATTTGATATATATATATATATATATTGCTTTATTTATATATTTACTTTACTTTGCAGTTTTTGGGTTCAATTATTTATTTAATAAACATTGTTATTTTTAGTTAGAACCAATTACTGGATTTTGCCTTTGTACAGCTGCCTCCGTGGTCATACATAATATTGTAAAGGCTGTAAATTTTCCCACGAATAAATAAATAAATAAAATACTGCCTCCGTGGTCTAACGGTTAAGTCTGTGGATTTAGACTCGGAGGTACCGGGTTCGATTCCTGGTCGGGACACAAAAATATTGAATAATGTAAATAAATACATTTAATTAATATTTCTCGAGTTTGGTACGCTCTGGAGACATCGACGAGCTTGCCACTTGTCATGATTGGCCTATAGTAAAATTGGCTAAATGTGATACCGCTTATTTAGAAGCGTGGTTTCTGACCACCCGTAAAGGGAAACGGTCGTGATAATACTTTACTTTACCAGAATAGAAAATATTATGGTACAATTATTAAAATAATCACTCCTTTATTCCTGAGATCGTGTGTTTTGCACCTGGGTTTGAGCACTGCTGCCTCAAACACAAGACCACTTTGTTCAGGCACAGAAGTTTCTTTATGTTTGTAATCTGTGATGATAATGTGATGTCTCCATTATCGATTTAACGCCTCAGCCCAACTTTTTACCTGCTGTTATTCATTTCTGAACGTTCCATAACAGGACTGTAAGTGGATTAGATTTTTGAATGTAGAGTTGTAAAGTTGCCAAAACTGAATAAACTGTATTTACTTACCAACATTAGTAAGATCATGTAATTCTGTCGCATCGGCTATCTTGGTTGCGGCATCATAGTAACCATTTCTAAGGCAATAGTCTACCAGCATACGGTCCAGGCGAACTTTCCGCCACTGGTTCAATGTTGTCTGGAATAAAATTAAGTAACGTAAAGTATCATCACGACCGTTTCCCTTTCGGGGTGGTCAGAAACCACGCTTATGAATATAAGCGGATTCACATATAGCCAACTTTACTATAGGCCAATCATGACAAGTGGCAAGCTCGTCGATGTCTCCAGCGTACCAAACTCGAGAAATATCACAAATAAATTAAATATTATTTAAATGTATTTATTTACATTAATAAATATTTTTGTGTCCCGACCAGGAATCAAACCCGGTACCTCAGAGTCTAAATCCACGGACTTAACCGTTAGACCACAGAGGCAGTATTTTATTTATTTATTTATTCGTGGGAAAATTTACAGCCTTTACAATATTATGTATACAAAAAATATCTAATCTTAAAGCCTTACAAATTATCACTGTTAAATATAATGAAAAAAAAATATATAAGAACCAACAGAATCAGTAAAATAACAATGAGATATGAAATAACAATTGCAATTGTAGTACCTTTGATGTAGTAGTGTCAGCCAGAGCTACAGCATGTTCCTTAATATGTTCAAGTCTCCTCTTGCAGATACAAGCAGCCTGTACCTCTTCAGAAACAGCTTCTGATGCCTTACGCTTCATCGTCTTCAACTTTTCTACCTGTAGACAAAGAAATCAATATTTTAAAATGCATTTGATTTGTACAAATATGAAATCGAGTCGGAAACCAAGCTTTTGTCTTTAATCAACTTTCCTAATAGGCCTAATATATTTTGTCAGTAAATAAATTGATAAAAAATTACAGTTTTTCTATTTACCTTAGACCGACAAAAATACATAGATCAGCATACAAAAAGTTTGACCCACAACATAGGTGCTTACTCACAAAATGAGCCCTTTTTTCGAATTAGGCAATTTGTAACATAAGCCGGCTTTGTAAAAGGTAAAGGTACCCGTGAGCAAATCCTGTCAGTACGCCAAATAATAGAGAAAGCCACAGAGTTTAACAAGCCGACGTATATTTGCTTTGTTGACTTCTCAAAGGCGTTTGATTCCGTAAAATGGCCCATGCTCTGGAAAACTCTGTTGGAAATGGGTACGCCAAAACATCTAGTGCACCTACTCAGACGTCTTTACGAAGATGGAACAGCATCAGTAAGAACAGATGAAGTTTTATCTAGCCACTTCCACCCCAATGCTGGAGTTCGACAAGGATGCATTATTTCCCCGCTTCTGTTCAACATCTACACAGAACTTATAATGAGAATTGCCCTTGAAAACTGGACTGATGGAGTAACAATTGGTGGACTAAAAATCTCAAATTTGCGATATGCGGACGACACTACATTATTTGCAACAAGTATTGGTCACATGGAAGAGCTGTTGCAAAAAATGGAGTCAGTCAGTCTTAAGTTTGGCCTTAAAATTAACCGCAGCAAGACAAAGGTAATGATTGTAGACCGTGCCAACGATAACTGGCCAGAAATTAAACAGATAGCAAAATGCGATGTTGTCCAATCATACATTTATCTGGGAGCATTGATATCGAATGGCGGTGGATGCGAGGAGGAAATTAAGCGTCGTATGGCAGTGTCGAGGTCTGCTATGGAGAAGCTTAAGAAAATATGGAGGAACCGAAACATTACGAAAGCTACTAAAATCCGGCTGGTCAGAGCTCTTGTGTTCCCCATTTTCCTGTATGCTGCAGAGACGTGGACCCTGCGCGAAACTGAAATAAAACGTATTAATGCTCTAGAAATGTGGTGTTGTCGGAGAATGTTGGGCATATCGTGGACGGAGTTCCGAACCAACAAATCCATCCTGGAGGAACTGGAGATAGGACAACGCCTTTCCTCAATCGTGCAATCACGCATTCTCACTTTCTTTGGACACGTATCACGGCGTGGAGATACATCCATTGAGCGCCTTGTAGTTCAGGGAAAAGTCGATGGCAAGAGAATGCGTGGTAGGTCTCCGATGAGATGGACTGACCAGGTTAAAGCAGCAATGGATCACCCCCTACATGAGTGCTCCAGGAAGGCTGCAGTTCGAGACGAGTGGCGACGACTTGTTAAGCGTGCCACTGACACTCAAGTGACGACCACGACCACTCTGCCAAGAGTGTAGCGACTAAGAAGAAGAACATACGAGGGGCGTTCAAAATATTCTCGGTATTGATACGTTACAACCTCTTTTATATATATATTTGTTACTGGCCGCTAAGATTCATCCATTGACATTAAAAAAAAGTAAAATTGGAACCGAGATGTTCTTTTGTTTTTCTGCAATTGCCGAACAAACATGAACACCATGAGCGAATTAACAATTTTAACGAAATTAGAGCACCGATCCGTCATAAAATTCTTGACAAAACAGGGTAAAAATCAAAAAACCATAAAAGAGGAAATGGATTGTGTTTACCGTGAGTCTGCTCCTTCTTTATCTACTATTCAAAAATGGTCAAGCGAATTTAAGCGTGGAAGGGAGAGTATTGAAGATGACCCTAGACCTGGCCGGCCTGTAGTGGCTACCTCACAAGAAAATATTGATAAAGTGGAAAAACTTATATTGGAAGACGGCCGAGTGAAGGTAAAATCTATAGCTCAAGTAACCAATCTCTCTATTGGTACCGTACATGACATTATACATGACCATCTTAATATGTCAAAAGTAAGTGCAAGATGGGTTCCGCGAATGCTGACGCTTCTTCAAAAGGATATGCGTGTGGCTTGCTGTTCAGATTTTATCGACCTGTGTGGTGAAAATCCCGATGAGGTGCTGCAAAAAATAGTTACTGGAGATGAAACCTGGGTTCATCATTATGACCCAGAGAGCAAACAGGAGTCCATGCAGTGGCACATTAAGGGTTCAGCTCATCCCAAGAAGTTCAAGGTAATCCCGTCAGCTGGCAAGGTCATGGCCACAATATTTTGGGATTGTGAAGGAGTTTTGCTTATCGATTATAAAGAAAAAGGTGTAAATATCACAGGGCAGTACTACGCTAACGTTATACGTCAATTAAGAGATGCGATCAAAGAAAAGAGGCGAGGAAAGTTAACCAAAGGTGTTCTGCTTCTGCATGACAACGCCCCTGTCCATACTGCTCATATTGCCAAGGCAGCTATTGTTGAATGTGGGTTTGAAACTGTTACTCATCCACCCTATAGTCCGGACTTAGCCCCAAGCGACTTCTTTTTGTTTCCCAATCTTAAAAAGGATCTGCGTGGAAATAAATTTTCTGACGATGAAGCGTTGAAGACGGCCGTGGAGGAGCATTTTTACACCAAAGATAAAAAATATTTTTATGAGGGATTAAAAAAAATAATTGATCGATCTTATAAGTGTATGAACATAGGGGGGGAGTATATTGAAAAATAAAAATATCAAACTTTTCGTACTTGTTTGTTTTTATCCACATACCGAGAATATTTTGAACGCCCCTCGTAAGTCTAACTTTAAAACTATAAATATATTAGCTGTAGTTATATTAATTTTAAAAAAGTATCACCACGACCATATCCTGTCCAGGATGGTCAGAAACTACACTTTTAAAACGAGTTCAAGTTTACCCAACTTTACTATAGGCCTATCATGACAAGTGGCAAAATTTTCGATGTCTTTAGTGTACTAAACTCGAGGAATATTTATTTTATTTATTTATTTATTTTGAAAGAAAATCTTACAGCTAATACATTAAAATTAAGCAAATAAAGTTAAACAGGTAAAAGGCCAAAACAGATTTTCAGATGTAAACAAAGTACATAAATTAAAAACAATTATAAAAAGAAAACAGCTCGGATATAAAAGTAAGATACTTATAAACTAAAAGATACACAAGTTAAATAGAGTTAAAAAAAATAAAAAAATCTGTCCATAGTATATAATAAAGTATAAATCAAAACTAAAACAGTAGAAATAAATGAAAAGTGTGAAAAGTGGTATATGTGAGATTTGTGTGTGTGGGTGGGTGCGTATGATGTTCATGAAGAGTGAATGGGCAAACAATAAATTTAGTGAGATAAAAATAATATAATTTTAGGTATTTTGGTTACTAAATTTACCAATAGAATATTTAAGCACGGCATTTTTGAAGGAGGCTTTATTGCCACGAAATAAATCCATTTCTGCATATTCATCATTAAACAGCCGAGCTAAAGAGGCATCACCGAATTTATTTATTTAAAAACTTAATTGCACTATGTACAAAGGCGGACTTAATGCCGCTAGGCATTCTCTGACAACCAAACCTTTAGGACATTAGGACAGTTTGCATGGTAAGTAGGTGCAATAATAGATATCACAAGTTTTTTTTTTTTTTCTTTGTTAATCTTGCAAACTTTAAGCAGATGATTTGAGTAGTATGACATGTAGATCATATTCCCCATTGGGAATATCTCCTTATCAGCTCACAAGTTAAATAAATTATTGTGTCCCAAACAGGAATCAATCTGAGAAGATTTAGCAGTGAAACACACCAAAAGTGTCCCTGGCCTTGGCGTCAGGTTCAGCAGAGACTGAGGAAGAAACCAAAGTCCAATACTGACATCAATAAAAAAAAACCCAAACAGATGCAGTAAAAAAAAACTGTTGTTTCCTAAAACTTATGGAACCTGTCAGGCAACGCTGATGTATGATTGCAGCTAAATTATTTACCATTCCACCCAGCAGTACATCAATATCTCCAGCCTTGCAGCCCTGGTCAAGGGCAGTATTGATTTCAGTCGCTGCTGCTGCAGTATGCCGAGCTTCCATGTCAAACACTTTCTGCACACCTCTGTAACGCTTGTTAAACACCTCATATGGTACCTGCAATGTATATAATGTATAATAGTGACAATGTAATTAAAATGAGCTGCTAAAACCTGCTGGTTGGGTCATGGATTGCTAAGAAATTTGTCTTCTTAACCTTATTGCAGTTAGGAGTAACCATGTTAACGGTGTGCAGTAGCACAGCAGATAGTAGATCCATGCCATCCCCATTGTTTGGCGAGTGACGAATCCGTAATGACAGCTCTTCTTCTCATTTTATGTAATTTTGTTTATTAAAAATATAGAATAGGATGTAAGGAAGGAACAAATGAATGATTATTTAATAAAATTATATGATTAAACACTGTATATTTCTTTGCAAGTGAATTACAATAAATCTATAGGTATTATTGCTGTGTTTGATTTGAAAGCAAAGCCAGCTTTTTTACCGAATTTTGTTTAAAATGTATAAAACCATAGAGCAATGCCAAGTCGAATGACTTTAAAAGCGAAAAAAAGCACTTAAAGCTACAAGTCAAAGACATGGTCACTGTAACAGTAGAGTGAAAGTGTTTAAAAAGGATTGTGAAATAATGACAAATATTCTTTAAAGTAAATGTAAAGAAATTACATCAACTCATTGTTTTTCGTTATCCCAGGTAGTGTTAGAATATTATTTGGAAAAGCATTAACTATAATCATTCAAGTTATTAGACGCTGCTTGATGTCACTATGGCTGACAAGTTGCCAGCTTGCCCTTGGCTTTAAAATAACATCAGGAGTTCATTATTTAGTTATATTTTAAACATAAGCTATAAAATCTTACTAAACTAATAGTAATCTTAAGAACCTCAAGCTGCGCAAATACACAAAGCTTGGTACAGGTTACGAATTTGCGCCGTTAGGGGTCGAGAAGATGGGGACACACAGCTAAGCATCTGGCCAAGGAGTTGACCAAACTGCTAGCGAAAAAGTCTGAAGACAGGAAAGCTGGCAATTGTTTTGCCAACATATTAGCCTCGCTATACAGAGGGGAAATGTTGCCAGTCCCCTTGGGACTATCCCTAAAGGGTCGTCTCTAGAGGACATTTTTTACTTATAGTTTATTTTTTATTAGGTTTACTTTATATTATTATAAATTTTTAGTTTTTAAGTAAATTTGTACATTTAATTAATATTTAGCTATAAAATATATTGTGTTCATTATATGTTCATTACTATAATAACTTTATTGTGTACTAAATAAAATATGACAATTTTCATATAAATGTGAAACCCTTAGAACACCAGCATAATTATTTGTAGACCAATGGATACAATATAAATAAATAAATAAATATTTCCAGACAGGTCACACAGCGCCATCTAATTTCCATGGTAAGCTGCGAGGCTTGTGTTACGGAAACTAGATGGTTGATAAACTACATATCATACTTTTTTTTTGTAAATACATACATATTATACATATAAACACCCAGACCGAGACAAATTATACAATGTACAACTTGCCCCTGGTGGGAATCAAACCCACAACCTCCCGAGTTCACGGCAATGTTTGTTACCACTAGACCACGGAGGCGGTCGATATCACCAGCACATTAAATGATAAATACTTTTTTTGTAATAGGGTGGATGGTAGCAATCAGTTACTGCTAATATTTAAGCAATGACTTTTATGTGCCCATGCTTTGCCCAATTTGACCATGCATTACAGGCCCTAGAACACAGAGTCCGAAAAGTCACTTCCTCCTGGACCTGACATATTTCTGGAGAATTTGACTAACTCTATGAATTATTTAATAATTTGTAAATCTGTATAAATAAAATTTTAAAGTCGTAACCATTGGCAAGAACTATACAAAAAAAAACTATTATAGTTTATTCAAGTCAGAAAATACATTTTTTAAATTTAGAAAGTACACAAAGTTTATTTAACTTAGACTTTATAATCTACGACTGGTGACTACGATTATACTAGAATAGACTACGACTATAAGGTGAACAATAGAAACAACTTTTTTATAACTTACCTTGAGGGTCGGATGCTCCGTGCATTTTAGTTCGTTTAAACTACTCGTTTCTTGCATTATTTTACTTTATGAACTCGCTATATAATAAAAGTTATTATTTTGATGTAAGCAAATATATTTTGTCGAAGCAAAGCACAACAAAACTCAGCTGATTCCGTCGTCAGCCCAAAATGACGTCTAAAATAAAGTACAAAATAGGTTAATTAACTTAAAAAAAAATCTTGGTGTAAACTTTATTATCATTAAAATGTAATTACAATTAAATTTATTATATCTTTTTCGCATCCAAGCAATATTTTAGGAAAATATGGAATAATCAAAATCAACAATGAAACGATCGAAAAATCATGTAAAATGACGTTCCGATTCTTGCCAGAACAATAAAATCTATTATTTATATTATATTATTTCAAAGTTATTTAAATAATATAAACAAAAATGATATATAATTCCAAATAAAATGAACTCATAATTATAATAAAAAAATACCAATTTACATACTTTTTTTGAAAGGATGAGCGATGAAAGATTGACGAACCAGATATATAATGCGAAAGTTGTGGGTAAAAGAGGCCCTGGCAGACCGAGACTCACATATCACGATCAAATAAATAAAACACTGACTGAAGGTGCATTAAAAAGTCTTCGTAACCAAAGGGCATGTATGAAGAGGTTAATGAATGTCGACGAAGCGAAAGAAGTATGTCGTGATCGTGTCAAATGGCGCTCAATTGTCTCTGCCTACCCCGCAAGGGATCTGGCGTGAAGATATGTATGTACATACTTTTCGTTCATATGTGTGTAATGGAACGTTTCGAGATAAGTGATGTGAGTTATAATTGAATGTAAAATGTATTTGATTACTATTTGTAAAATTATAATCTTACATTGAATAAATTTTTGATTTATCTAACCGCTATCAATCTTACGCAGTTTGACAATATTAGAATATTTCACAAAAAGCAATGAATAACCGCTAACAACCGTTATAATGTTGGATTTAAATTGATGTTAGCACTCTTTGGGATTCGGAAATCAAAACTGTACATGCAATTTAACTGTGTTGAACTTAAAAGCAAAGGCTGCTTTTAAACTGAATTTTGCTTTAAGGGAATGAACATGATACTGAAACGATTCCCAAAGTTAAATAAAGTAAAGAAAAGCACTTTAAGCTACAAGTCGAACATGACATTAGTGGCATATGTTATGTTGAACTTGAAAGCAAATTTTTGTATGAAAACCATGGAACTACGCCAATTCGAACTCTACTTTCAAAGCGAAAAAAAGCGCTTAAAGCGACAAGTCAAACACAGGTATAGTATTAGCACGAAGCTACTTCACTGATGCAATTTTTTTATTTTCTTACTCCCTTTAACACTTTTTATAGCTATATTTTTTTATTCTGCACCAGCAGATGTTTTTTTTGTAAGGACCAAAATTACTCACAAGTAATGTTAGTAAATTGCATAGATATTGTATATCTAATCAACTACAATATTCCTACTATATCTATCTATCTATAATTGCTAAGTTCGACTTGAAAACAAAGATCGCTTTTTTTTTTACCGAATTGTGCTTAAAATGTATGAAAACCATAGAGAAACGCCAAGTCGAACGACTTTCAAAGCGAAAAAACGCTTAAAGCGACAACTCAAACACAGGGAATATCTATAATCTATTGTATTTCGTTTCTCGAAAAACATAGGCGTTTTGATTTGAAGTAATCAATTAATATCACGATAAACGGTGGACGTGCCTATTCCATGCCGGGCCGGCTGCGGCGCGTCACTTACGCGACGATCCGCCATTTTGTAATTCGCTGGCGGTGGTTTAGGCATAAATTTATCCGCATTGTGTTTATTGCTTAGAAAATAGGAGAAATAACGTAAATTTGGACTTCGTGGGTTGGCTTTGAGAATATTTGACTGAATAGTGTGTAAAAATACCTTGTATTCCCTGTGCATTCGTGAATTGTGAGTGCCGAATAACTGGAGCGCGTGGCTGTCGGCTCTTTGTTGTGTGATTCAACTAATTTACGGTAAGTGTCTTAGTTATTGTTGTTGTTTTTACTCGTATCCTGCAAGGGGATGTTAATTTTGAGGAGTATAGTTAGGAAATATGGTAACTAGTTGAGGAATGTGGCAGCGTCATGGACGCGGCGCGGGCTGTGATGAGTGTCGATGGCTGCTGTCGGCGGACGGCGACGCCGCCGCGTCACAACCTCACGAACGCGCGGGAGACGTGTTCGTCGCGAATTGGCCCGTTTTTCATAGATCTCGTGGTTTTTGGTGAAATGTATTTGGGGGTGTCTTAACACAACTTATTTGGTCCTGACCTAGTGAGAAAATGTTAAGAGTTTGATAAATAGTGGTTCATCAATTTTTATGTGGTTTGATAAGTTTATCAGAGGATAAAATAGTGTAAATTCATTGTTTCATTTATATATTGTGCAGTGTTTTATGAAGTTTTTAAATTTGAGAAGATAAAGTTGTCTACAATTGTGACCTGTGTGTGAATCTTATCTCTTTCTAGGACTTTGCAGGTTGGTATACAATCCTATAAGATCACATTTTACCGCTAACTACAATTAAAATTAGAAATTTTTGTTTAGAAGTTTGACTGGCACAAAATGTCGCATTTAGTGTATTAATTTTTATCATCATAGTAACAACAACTCTCATAGTAAAAGGTTTGGCAATGCCGGGATTTAGCATAACATCCTAAATGGTAGAAAAATATCTATAATGTTTTAATAAGGCCTATAAAGTCAACAAGAGGCCCTATCATTTGCAGTAATCTTTTGAATGCAATTCACTAAGGTACAGTCAGCATATTATTTTAATTTATTTTTTTATTAAGTATAAATTATATGAAAAATTGCTTTGGTTTCCTAGATTTGTTGATTTGAATGAGGCAGCATGTTGAATATAGGTTACTATTATTAATTAATAGGCGAGCTGTGCATTGCTGATATGCTTATATCAGTGTAAAATTCATAGAATTGACAGTTATTACCACAGTCTATTTCTATTTGTGTTAGTTCTCGAGTCATAAATGGATTGCCCTAGTAATAATATCCTAATGTTATAAGCTTTACTTACTTATTTTCAGTTTCTGTTTCCTATGGCATGTATTGTAGTTGCCACACCATGCTAACCACCATTTTTCTGCACTTGGGTTATTGCTGATAAGATATTTGTATTTATTTTGAAAAGCAACAGTTGACAACTATAAATATAAAACCTATTAACTATTAGTTTATTTATATAGTTAATAACATTAAAAATTTCAACAACTAGGTAGGTACTAAAGGTTTTCACATAGAGCTATATTTGATTATAAATTAAACAAAAATACATTTATATACAGTAGAAATAATGGTAAAAAAGCATTTTTAATTCAAGTATTTATTCAATTACCTACACAATTTGGCATTTGTCATTCAAAGTATGAACTGCACAAAACTGGTTGCTGCTTTGAAGGGAGTCCTTCGCGCCATTTTGCGCGGAGATGTCAAGTGCAAGTTGTTGTTTTGTAAATTAATTTACTGTGGATATTGTTGGTCAAAAGTGGTGCTGTTTTGTTTAATAATGTGCTACAGTGTGAATAATTATGGAAAACGATAAATTGGACTTTAAATATGGGGCACAAGTTGCAGTTTATTTTTTGCGGATTTCCCGCGCTGTCAACTGCCATATTTTACCCGACGTGTTTGACCTATAGTGCCGCGAGTGACTCCAAGAAAAGCATCAAATTCAGCATCTGGAATTTGATGATGACCTCATTAAACTCATTAAAAAGAAATATATATTACGTCACACTTGGCTGTATGGGCTAGACCATTTGCCTTCCCTATCATCTCATTCATCATCCATCGGGAGAAGAGAACCAAAAAAAAAATTATAGCTTTGAAATTGTCTTTCATGACAAACATTGAATGACCTTCGAAAGGCGAAAACAATTTGATGAAGGTAATAAGCTAAAATAAAATGAAATTAATTCGTATTTGCGCTGCTGACTGTAGTGATCGGAGTAACCGGTCGGGCCCGCGCTTGTTGCTACCTCACGTACACTCGCCGACAAAACCATTTTAACAGAAAACACATTAAAGATGCACGCAGGAAGCATTTAACGTGTCGTTTTATAGTAACCCAAGAATTTGCGGTCATTTTGTCGGTAAATTAAAATTTATAATTAAATTTACAGGCATCAGTTGTTAAGACTGACATTAGAAATTTCTATAATTTCACGTTTCATTACGTTTTCAGCATAAGTTAGACATGTTCAAAAAAAAGAAGACATCAGTATTAATTCTAATTCGGTTTATTTAATACTAAATAACTAACTGCCTCCATGGTCTAGCACTTAGGCACGTGCATTTAGACTCGGACGTACCGGGTTCGATTCCTGGTTGGAACACAAAAATACTTAATTTTTGTGCTTTGGTACGCTAGAGACATCGACGAGCTTGCCACTTGTCACAATGGGCCTATAGTAAAGTTGACTAAATGTGAATCAGCTTTTTTAAAAGCTTGGTTTTTGACAACCCCCAAAGGTATACGGTCGTGATGATACTTTATATTCTTTACCTAATTTAAAAGATTTAATTAGACAGTTTAAAAGTACTTAAGGTCATATTTGGAAACTAATTCGAATAATGATTTAATGCACACCCCGTGGGTTATCTATCAGTTAAAAAAAAAACAGATTACGTGTGCCAGTTACAATGCCACAAGTACTTGTAAAATATAGGTAATGCTTAAATGTAGGTCCAATTTATCGTAGGTACAATTTATCGTCATAACTCGTAAAATTTTAAGAATAAACATGACTACTATACCGGCTCTTGATGCGTGACAATTTGTTGATCGTACCTATCGCGATTAGTGGCGGACGTTGGCGAAATAAAAATAGTTTTAAAACATTTTTTGATCTGGTTAGAATGATGTAATACGACGAGTTATTGCACAATGTGTATTTAATAAACATCTGGCTTGATACACTCATTCAACACATTTTAATGTTTTTAAATAATTACTCATCTCTGTACTTCACAAGGCTACGTCTGACAAGTACTCGTAGGTGTATAAAATGTAATTCGACTATTTGATTCGCAATTTCCTAATACAGTGTAAACTCTATATAACGATACTGAAGGGATTGTGCATATAGAATGTTGTTGTTAAATGGAGATGGAATCATTGTATGGAAGACAAGCTAAACCAACCAAAGCCAATTGTATTCGACGCTTTAGGGAGTTTGTCGTTAAATCGAGTGACGTTACATGGAGTTTACACTGTACTTATATTTTTAGCAGATCGATTAAATCATCTTCAAACGTCATTACACACTTTATTTTAGCTTATTTAAATAATACACTACGATATATATCCAATTATTGACAACCAACTGCCTCCGTGGTCTAGCGGTTAAGTCCGTGGAGACTCGGAGGTAATACGACGAGTTATTGCACAATGTGTATTAGTACTTGTAATATTTCCTATATAGCGGTGGTGGCTCGGTTGTAAGATTTTCCTTAAATCCTACAAAGGTCGGTTCAAACCCACCCGGCATGTACCAATGAGAAATACACACTTTTCTTACATACTGCAGTCATAGATTTACAACACCACCGTTCCCGTGCCTCGGAGAGCACGTTAAGCTGTCGGTCCCAGTTCCATTAACAACTTGTGGAATCGTTACTAAAATGTCATTATAAAATAAACCTGTTAATTTTTACTTAAGTAATAATTAAGTACCAAGAATACGTTCGAGAAACTGGCTGTGAAATAGGCAATCATATTTAGAGGTTAGAGCAAAACCAACTAACTCAATTTTTTTAGTAAATTCACTCTTTTACCCTAGTCGTTTAAAAAACTTCTGCTTTTTCCAGTGATGAAATCGACTAAGCACTGTGATGCTTAGTTTTGAAGATAGTGGGTCTTAAAAGCAATTAAAGGAACGGTTTAAGTAATTAAATGTGCTTAATATATATATATATATGGTTTTTGTTTCTATCGCGGCGATATACATGAGTTGCAAATAACTATTATACTTTACCGTACCTACACGTTATTTGAACACACATTATGTATGAACTAAAAGTCTAGAAAAGTCCTGGAGATTTGGTGTCCTCTCAGCCTTGATCAGACGAGTTGGCGAGGGTTGGCAATACAACCAGGCCTATTAGCCACACATAGGGCTGGATTGGGTATAGGGATTTCCCCGACAGGAAATCATCTGGTAACCTCTCGCTGGTAATTCATGCAATTTTGGTGCTGGTCGCCGTTATTAGTATAATCTAGACCAGGTTCGATCACTTCAGCTCTTCTGCAGGAGCTCTAGTGGTGGTCTACTAGTGGTTTCCCGAGCGGAAACAGAGTGATTCAGTGGAGATTCGGTTAGTTGAGAATACGTAGCCTGGGTTGCAAAATGAAGTAATTGTAACGATTAACGTTAAAAAGGCGTCGGATGTATTAGTTTTATGTTAAAGTTTATCCGTACTTTTTGATTTTTAAAATGTGTTACGAAATAACATTGTAAAAAATCTATAGTCACATTAACTTTGTACGTAAACGCTGAGCGCGCAATAAACATCCGGGTAACTGCTGGCTATTATGGCCTTTACTGCGAAATCTGAGTCGTGGACAAGTGACACTTGTTCGATGAAAGTGTTACACATAGTTGAGAATAAACTTTTAACTGACTTCCTGTTTCCAGTAACTCGATACCTTACTAGAGAATGTTCCAAGTAAATAAATACAGGCTCTCTAACGTACTTATCGATCATGTCGTGTTAATTATAGCAAATGTATCGGGGCAAGTATCCAGGCTTCTTTAGCCACATCCGTTCACAGTTTCACACATACATATAACGTGGTACAGCCGGCATCATAATAATACGAATAATCTTTGCGAACAAATTAATTAAATAAAGCATTCGAGTCGTAAAAAGTATTACGATTTAAGTTGTTTTCGTGATTTTGAAATATATTTTAATTTTATATTTTGTAATTTTAAAATAATCTTGTCATTTCATTTTTTTTCTTTTAACAAATCATTTACTGCTCTGGATACAACAATATATACTATTCTATTATTATTTAATTTGATTTTATATTTTTTAAATTATTCTTATATATACCACTTGTATTTTGGGCATGTTGTGGCACCTAAAGGTGGTACATTTATCGTTGAATTTATGTCCTAGTTTTTAAGTAAGCAATAATGTAACCGACCACTGATTGTCCTTAAATAAATAAATAAATAAAATGATATCATTTTATAGTAATTGTAAAAAGCGCAGAATACATCTCTTTTTGTCCTATGCCTACTTGCAAAATAAATGAGTTGAGATGTGACGGCTAAACTTAATTCTAAATGGCCCAAACGTTAACAGGAAGATTACGTCTTGCGGCATTACGTTCGCTTTTTGTATAGATTACCAATAAAGTTTTCAATTAAAGAAATAAACTGTGAAACTGTAAATAAAAAAAATAAAAAAAGTTTATTTTAACACGCTAGTTTTTTAAATTGGATAAACAAATTAACAATGACATCTGAAACACCGTCCACCGACTATTTCAGATATCATAGCTGAACTGTTTTTGTCACTATGTACAATTTATTATATGCCCTAACCTACGAGGGGCGTTCAAAATATTCTCGGTATTGATACGTTACAACCTCTTTTATATATATATTTGTTACTGGCCGCTAAGATTCATCCATTGACATTAAAAAAAAGTAAAATTGGAACCGAGATGTTCTTTTGTTTTTCTGCAATTGCCGAACAAACATGAACACCATGAGCGAATTAACAATTTTAACGAAATTAGAGCACCGATCCGTCATAAAATTCTTGACAAAACAGGGTAAAAATCAAAAAACCATAAAAGAGGAAATGGATTGTGTTTACCGTGAGTCTGCTCCTTCTTTATCTACTATTCAAAAATGGTCAAGCGAATTTAAGCGTGGAAGGGAGAGTATTGAAGATGACCCTAGACCTGGCCGGCCTGTAGTGGCTACCTCACAAGAAAATATTGATAAAGTGGAAAAACTTATATTGGAAGACGGCCGAGTGAAGGTAAAATCTATAGCTCAAGTAACCAATCTCTCTATTGGTACCGTACATGACATTATACATGACCATCTTAATATGTCAAAAGTAAGTGCAAGATGGGTTCCGCGAATGCTGACGCTTCTTCAAAAGGATATGCGTGTGGCTTGCTGTTCAGATTTTATCGACCTGTGTGGTGAAAATCCCGATGAGGTACTGCAAAAAATAGTTACTGGAGATGAAACCTGGGTTCATCATTATGACCCAGAGAGCAAACAGGAGTCCATGCAGTGGCACATTAAGGGTTCAGCTCATCCCAAGAAGTTCAAGGTAATCCCGTCAGCTGGCAAGGTCATGGCCACAATATTTTGGGATTGTGAAGGAGTTTTGCTTATCGATTATAAAGAAAAAGGTGTAAATATCACAGGGCAGTACTACGCTAACGTTATACGTCAATTAAGAGATGCGATCAAAGAAAAGAGGCGAGGAAAGTTAACCAAAGGTGTTCTGCTTCTGCATGACAACGCCCCTGTCCATACTGCTCATATTGCCAAGGCAGCTATTGTTGAATGTGGGTTTGAAACTGTTACTCATCCACCCTATAGTCCGGACTTAGCCCCAAGCGACTTCTTTTTGTTTCCCAATCTTAAAAAGGATCTGCGTGGAAATAAATTTTCTGACGATGAAGCGTTGAAGACGGCCGTGGAGGAGCATCTTTACACCAAAGATAAAAAATATTTTTATGAGGGATTAAAAAAAATAATTGATCGATCTTATAAGTGTATGAACATAGGGGGGGAGTATATTGAAAAATAAAAATATCAAACTTTTCGTACTTGTTTGTTTTTATCCACATACCGAGAATATTTTGAACGCCCCTCGTATGTAACAACTAAATTTATTTTGCAATAAATATTTTATTATTATTAATTTGATGATGACTGTACATATAGATGACCGGTCTGACCGCCTCGCATCGATTGTGCGTACAACCTATCTATCCTATCTACGTACCTATCTTAGCGTGATATTTTGAACTTTATCACGATGCATTGAAGTTTATAACTAAACCGGGGATAGAAATTCACAACGAGCTTTGCAATCTGAATAGTTTTGTTCTTTTTGTAGGCCTTTTGTTTTGCTATACCGATATACATACCTAGCCTAGACCTACCTATGTCACTGTGGAATATAATCTAGTTTTACCAGTGGTAGGATTCGTTGAATATGTTGTTTTTTTAGCCAAATGAGAATGCCCATTTTTCTTAGAGAAATGGGCCCAAGAAAATGTTTTCGTGTTATAATGATTTCTTTTTATTTCACAGTTAATATATCGATCGAAGAGATTTATCAGGGAACGATGAGAGATAGGCAAAGCTGTTGGAGTTCCGCCGGTGGGGTTCGATGAGCGTGGCGAAATATTTTATTTAAATAATTTATTGCACTTAAAAGCCTAGTACATAGGCGAGCTCATAAGTCATTCTTCACCAGCTCACCTTGGGGATCATGTAAGGTGATGGACAGGATGAAGAAAAATATTAAAATAACTTAAATTACGCATTTATATAGCACTTAAAAATACATATACGTACACAATATAAAAAAAAAACAATACACATACATACTATATAATTCATACATACATAAACAAAACATTATAAATAAATATATATAATATATATAAAATGTCAAACAACTTCGTTAATTCAATACATTCTGTTTCTTAAAAAATAATGTGGTTGGAAAGTTTTTAAATACGTTGACGGACGGTGCGCGCTTTATAGCCAAGGGTAGCTTGTTCCACTGACTATCGGCAGCATCAGTGAAGGAATCTGAATGTCTGTTAGAGGAATGCGAAGGAATCTTTAGCTGATTGTTGTGAGAGGAGCGAAGAGCACAGTTGTGCGTATTAGAGAGAAATTTAAGGTACCAAGGTGTTTTAGGGTGATTGAGAACATTATAAAGTAAAGAGAGAAGATGGACAGACCGGCGAAAGCGGATATCGAGCCATTTTAACTGAAAGCGAAATTGGGAGACATGATCATACTTACGCAAGCCGAAAACGTAGCGAATGCATATGTCGCGATGGGGGAGGCCTACATCCAGCAGTGGAGAGATACAGGCTGATGATGACAATGAAAAGAATACATAATTTTAGCTATTACGACGTTTATCTTGACTTTTGAGACACCTATTATGAATGTGTATAGGATACTAATATGAGATACAAGTTTCTGTATAAGTTTACTATAATGTATGCGCATAATTCAAGTGTTTGTCCTTATGTTATTTTACCTGTTTAGGCCGCCAGAACCAAGCAAGAACGCTCAGGGTATATTACGCACTAATCAGGTATATTTTCGAAAACTTTCGAACTACTAATTAAAAGTAACATACAAAATTACTGCGAGAAACTGGCAAGCGGACCTCTACGTACATGCTATCTCTTTCTCTTAATAATATACGCTATTAAATATCTATCACAAATTTAACCCAATTCCTTTAAACATTAGTTATAAATTGCCTTGACAGACCTCTGCATTTTAACACGTCCTCACGTTGGCAGTAGTTGTAACGTACTGTCGGAAATATCAGCACACGACTATTTTGTGCTTATATTTATTCCGGCGTTTTTAGAGTTGTCACCTATAATCGTGTTGATTCTTGATCAATGCTTTCGAACCTTGGTGTTTTGTTATGTAACTTTTTGTAATCTTAATTTTATTGATACGTACACATTTTTATTTGTTACCTAGTTTTTGTTGCCAGAATTAAAAATTATTTTCACTAGTCACACGTCAAATAATAATAATACACATCACTGAATACATTTCTGGATAATTTGGCCTACACTGGCCAGACGGGTTGGCAAGGATCTGATAACAATTTTAATGACAATTTATAAACGATTCCACAAGTTTTGTATTAGTGGAACCAGGACCGACGGCTTAAGGTGCTCTCCGAGTCACGAAAACGGTGGTGTTGTTCATCTATAACAATTGTACGTTGAAAACTATTTCTGATTGGTGTATTATTTATTGTTGTTGTGTAATTCTGTATTTGTTTCGTTTGTAAAAGAGATTGCCCAAAACCAGTCCCCAACTTTTTTGCAGCGTGCCTCAACAAAATACAATTGAATAATCATAACAATTAATTGTGTTTTTTAAAGTTAATTACGACATCTCTATTACCCCAGCATTAAAATATTATTTAAATAAATTGTCAATTGATTAAGATGTATGTATGAAATAGTTGTAAAACACTATTTATACGATTAGGTTATTTATTATGATCAGGTACTTTATAACAGATAAAAAACTAAATTTCAAATTAGCGGGATAGAAACGATGTAATTATTAACGTAAAAAAAGTTTTTGTCAATTGTCGTTATGCTAGGGTAAAATAAATAAAATTAATTACAGATTATGAAATCACAATATAATAACTATGAAATAAAACAGAAATCATTATGACACGAGAACTTTTTATTGGGCCCATTTCTCTAAGAAGAATGGGCATTCTCATTTGGTATAGCTCAGTTTTCCTGGCAGATTCCTTACTCAGTCAGATTAAACATTAACAGGTCATTGTAATTTGATTTGGTCTTCTGCTAACAGCTTACTTTTTGGACCACTTCGCTGCTTAGTCTTTCACTAACAGGAGTAGAATCATTTAAAATAATTTAAAGTATGACATGTCACAAATGCTACAGTTTTTTTTTATATTTTTTATTTACAGGCAGGTTTACATGAATAAACTCATTTTGACTTTGACTATATGCCGAATTGAACCGCGTATCTTTTTGGATTTGAAAGAAAGCGTTCTTACAACCGAGCCATTATCCCACTAAATAATTCTACTAATAATAATGTATATATTTTTATTTTTTTTAATAAATATTTCCAGACAGGTCACACAAGACCATCTAATTTCCGTGGAAAGCTACGAGGCTTGTGTTACGGAAACTAGATGGTTGATAAACTACATATTATACTTTTTTTTTTGTAAATATATACATATTATACATATAAACACCCAGACCGAGACAAATTATACAATGTACAACTTGCCCCCGTAGGGAATCGAACCCACGACCTCCCGAGTTCACGGCAACGTTTGTTACCACTAGACCACGTAGGCAGTCAAATTAACGTAATCATACTTCTCTAATTGCACCTACCTTACGTCTATAGTGTCCCTAAGCCAGCCATCGCAGAGAATGTCCAGCGACATTAAGTCCGCCCCTTGTATATATTGTGCAATATTTTTTTATAAATAAATAATGTAACCAAGATAGAAGCTCTTCCTCGAATAATTGGTTTTTGTATAGTAAAAGCCTCGTAGATTTTGTGTCGTGTGCGATAGCTTTAATGTTTAGCCGCGTATTCCCATCTAATCGTAGTTTAATCTCTTGAATAGTGTAATTTTTATAATTGTCCTTGCGTGTGACAACAATGTTACGTTTAATGTGCGAGTCTTGAGAATGAGAGGAAAATAGTATGGAAGTGACTAATGTTTAAAATGACCAGGCATTCTAAGTATTTTTTTTGCGCGAAATAGAGTCAACACTTTATCCAGTCCAGTTCTATGCTAGGGTCCAAGCAACGAATAGGAACGAACGGTGTTGTTAAAAATATTATTTACATTTGTGTGCATTTAAAACGGCGTTTGGGACGTATTAGCAAACGTTTTAAAAAATTATAACTAAGCACAGTGCACTTTTTTCAGGTTGTTTGTGACTAATAATAAATTATATAGTCAGAAATCACGCTTTTTTTTAAAGGAAGCGTATTCACATTTATCCAACTATACTACATACTTCTTATGATATGTGGCAAGCTTGTCAATGTCTAGCGTTCCAAACTCGAGAAATGTCACAAACAAATTATATAGTCTCGACCAGCAATCAACCTCTGCGTCTAATCCACGGACTTTACCGCTATTACCACGTATTTTTATATTTTAACTGTTTTATAAGCTGTCCCGAGCTGGTGTCACAGATGGTGCGATTGAACATCTTTGCTGACGATTAGTCCGTAAAGCGCGTTGGAAATTTTGTAAGAAGTGAATGAATTTGAATGAAATATTGACATTATATATCTACATATATATATAAAAGTGAATGCCTGTGTGTATGTATGTTCCCTATGCCTTTCAAAACTACTTGACCGATCGGGATGAAACTTTGGGAATATGTTGTGTGAACATCGGCGAAGTTTTCTGACATAGTACTATTGTTGTTCGATAGGTGACGGGCATCATCTTTTTTGTTTGTGGGGGTACTTAGTGGGAGCCTAAAACTCCCTAGCGCTCTTATTGTATATATAGTTACTATTAAAAATATAATTGAAATAAATATATTGTCAATAAAACTAATTCAAATGTAATTTCTCATAGTTATCAAAATCGCAGCAACGCGCGACGGGTATGTTAGAATAAATGACAAATAACCAAAGGAAGGAAAGAGTGTAGGCCAAAGTTCTCCAGATATATGTTCTGGAAGGCCCATCTCCAGCAGTGGAGGTCTAGGACGCTGTGTTCAAGGGGCTGTAATGATGAAATGAATGAACCAAAGGAATTGATTTAAATAACAACAACTATGAAATCGATTGGTGTCACTTTTACGTCGCCAAATTGTCTGTGTTGTTTTGAAAATGGTTTTGTGTATTATTATTATTAATAATGACATTCATTGACTGTCAGGCGGTACGAAGTTTGCCGGGTCAGCTAGTATATTTTTTTAAAATCATTTATTTAGGTAACATACATATCTTAAAACATAATTACAACAATTCTAAAAGTTACACAATCCAGCAAAGTTTCCACTTAAATATTAAACATAGATTTTGCAAAAAAAAATATATAATAGGGATTAAAAACAATACCCTATATAACAAAAAAAAACTAAATAATATGCATATAAATATAGTAAAATAATGAAAAAAATACTATGGAGCTTCCAAGACGGCATTAACGGAATCATACAGTATTTGGTTGGGTAGGGAGAGAAGTAGAATGGTGGATGGTGAGCGTATTATCGCGCAATAGAAAAAAAGGGGGCCTCCTTTTCTTAAACCAGCCTATTGTCGGTCGCAAGCACGAGACACCATTCTTCTCATCTCTTACCCACACACGATGGACCCGGCACCCGCACGGTGAATCCATGGAATGCTTAGAAATTTGTCTTCTCTCTCCAACTACTATCAAATAAGTGTAATATTTTTTTTATTTTTATTATATTAATAACGTCAAAGCCAAAATCAAGAAGCTGCTACTTTAGTGTGGGCACTTTGCTGCGGAGTTCGCCTAACAGTTTTAATGCATTCAAACACAATGCAGTTGTTTTCTTTATACCTGGCCAAGGTGATATTTTCCGAATTTTGTATCGCACAAAGAGTGCACTATTGTTTACAGTGAGAAATATTCTGGTGGCGGGTATAATTTTAATTGCTTCTACTCTGTTGCTATGTTCTTATGTTGCCTGTCTCTGTCCTTTCTCTTCGAATAAATGAATAAACGTCTGACTCCTCCTTGCATGGTGTATTGGAGTATCTGTAGTGTTAGTCAAAGTCAAAATATCTTTATTCACGTAAACCTATTACAGGCATTTATGAAACGTCATTAATTTAATTATTTTGAATGATTCTACTCCTGCTAGTAGAAGACTAAGCAGCAGTGGTCCAATAAGTAAGCTGTTAGCAGAAGACCAGCAGCTTAGCAAATTCCAGTGACCTGTTAATGTTTAATCTGACTGAGAAAGGAATCTGCAAGGAAAACTCAGCTATATCAGATTTACAAAATAAAACATATACAAAACTGCACCACAACGATCAATTAATAACCTTTTAAATTAAGTTATCAGTACCTATGAGAATACAATACCTGGTACAGCAGTAACCTGGTGTTTGTAAATAAATATAAGAATAAAAATGAATTTATACTATAGTAGGTATAACATCAATCAAAAACCTAATAACACAAGTTATATCTGTGAAAAATGTAAGAGTTCATTAAAATTTATCATTAAACCTACGTCAAACGTGATAAGTGTAATAATAGATCGTTTTGTTACATGTTTTCCTTTAACTAAAAAAACTAGAGTAACGAGAAATACTGGCTTGGTTAGATAACCTGTTTATTACTGGAGTCTATCTTGTGGACTTTGTCATCAGTATTATATTAACGCGGCGGCTTTTCAATAAATATATAAAACTAGTTTTACGCCGCAAATTATAATAATAATAATGCATGCTGTTTTCCTTTTATGAGTGGAATCTTAAGCAATATGATTCACACTAGCGTACTACATTTATGAATTTGAATATGTGAATTTATGGAACAAGCTTAATAGGCGGCATTAATTTTGTAACTGCAAATTGCAATCCCGCAGCTGTTTTAATCCCGCGATATCAATGTGTTGAATTTCTCAATTCACTACATTTACCTATTAGTAAATTTATGGAAAAAAGCTTCCTAGACGGTGTTAATACTGCATCTAGGGATTGCAATCCCGCGGTATTAATGTGTTGAATTTCTCAATCCATTACCTTTATATTGTAATCCCTCGGGATTGATGAGCTCAATCCCGCACGTATCTCGCGAGAATCCGCACCTTTAATATAATTTCATGATAGTTAAAAAAGATTTAAAAAAGCAACATTTATTAGACGTGTTGTATTATTGTATGTATACATAATATGTTTTAATATATAACCTATTTACGTATTTGTATATATAATAGTAAGTATTACTTTTATGTATTTGTTTTGTAAATTGTTATTTTATATCTATTATTGCATCTACTTACCAAGAAAACTGTCCTAAAGGTTTGGCTGTCAGAGAATGCCTAGCGGCATTAAGTCCGCCTTTGCACATAGTGCAATTAAGTTTTTAAATAAATAAATCAAAATTTGCGGATATGCGTTTAAAAGTGCGGGATCTCGCAGGCCAATATTTGAAGCGGGATTAAGGGATACCTAGGCGCGGTGGTGGCTCGGTTGTAAGAACGCATTCTTTAAATCCTACAAAGGTCGGTTCAAACCCACCCGGCATGTACCAATGAGAAATACAATTTTCTTACGTACATTTGTCGTAGATTTACAACACCACCGTTCCCGTGCCTTGGAGAGCACGTTAAGCCGTCGGTCCCGGTTCCACTAATACCAACTTGTGGAATCGTTAATAAATTGTCATAAAAAAAAATTACATCGTATCCTCGCCAAGCCGTCTGGCCAGCGTGGCGAGTGTAGGCCAAATTCTCCAGATGTATGTTCTGGAAGGCCCATCTCCAGCAGTGGAGGTCTAGGACGCTGTGTTCTAGGGGCTGTAATGATGATAATGATAAGGGATACCTGCATCATTTACTTGGGTAGAGAGTAGCCAAAAACGAGTACAAACGTAAAAAAAGTTTCGATCACAAGGTTCGTTCTGATCTCTCTGGAGCTAAGACCTGGAGAATCCATGTATTGCTTGTATTTTGTCTGCCAAAAAAGCTGTTAAAATCCTAATACTGTCCAAATCTATCGTATAATAAAAAATCCGTGTTCAAAAGAAACCGTGTTTTTATGTTTGTGACCCATATTTTTTATGTAAAAGACGATACAAGAGGTGTGTTAGGGACTTATTTCTGCATGAGGGTTTATTTAATGGGGTGGAATTTATTTGTTAAGTAAATTTGGTTTTGTTAAAGTCGTGTGGGTAAAACATAGGGGTTTTTTTTTGTATTGTGAATTTACAAAAATTATACTTTTATTCGTAAAATAGAGACTAATGAAAGTAGATAACGGCAATTTCTAAAAATATTAGGATGGTATCTCTCAAAAGTAAAGTAAAGTATCATCGAGACCATTTCCCTTTCGGGGTGGTCAGAAACCACGCTTATATAGAAGCGGATTCACATTTAGCCAACTTTACTATAGGCCAATCATGACAAGTGGCAAGCTCATCGATGTCTCTAGCGTACCAAACTCGAGAAATATCACAAATAAATCCAATGTTAATTAAATGTATTTATTTACATTAATAAATCCCGACCAGTAATCGAACCCGGTACCTCCGAGTCTAAATCCATGGATTTAACCGCTAGACCACGGAGGCAGTTATTTATTTATTTAAATTCTTTAATGCACTTAAAAATAGTACAGAGGCGAGCTATAATGCCAGTAGGCATTCTTTACCATCTAACCTTGGGGATCGAGTAAGGTGATGGGCAGTATAAAAAAAAAAATGATACAGTTAATAAGTTACTTATCTAATTCTAATATACTACACATTATACCTAAACACATAAACATACATAAACCATACATACAAGTACATCATATACATTATAACTTAAATAAATACACGGTTATTTAAATAGTGTTTTATTCTGTTTCTCCAGGAACGATGTGGTTATTAAACGTTTAAAGACGCTGACAGACGGTGCACGTCTAATGGCCAAGGGCAGCTTATTCCACTGGCGAGCCGCAGATACAGTAAAGGAATATCTGGTTGAGGAATGAGAAGTTGGTTGTTGTAAGAGGAGCGAAGGGCACAGTTGTGCGTATTACAAAGAAATTCGAAGCGGTTATAAGTTATTAGTATAAGAACCTCTAGGTTATAATAATTATTAATAAATTGTAGGTAACAAAGGAGTTATTTTTATTTGGTGAAAAGCGTTGTGTAACTGCATGTGTGTTAATTTATGTGTATGCGTGTGTGTGTTTGAAGCACGTGATGTGTGTTACGACACCGCGTGAAAGTAATTACAATGTGTGCGTACATTTTCATGTGCTTTTTATCGCTATCACCATTCTACTTGAGTTCGGTCATATATACGTATGCGTAAGTTATATTTACCGCTTCTCCTATCTACATTTGTAATTTTAGATAGGGATTTCGTCATTGATTTGGATTTTACCGCCTTTTTCATTGGAAATACACTTTACTAGTTATATTTAAAATTGTTTCTCCAACTAACCTAAAAATCTTTCTTCTGTATCTCATTCTTCCAACCCCACGTAATGAAATATTTAAGAAAAGTTTTTTTTATAATGGTTTAAAAATTTACACTCATTTACCAGACATAATTAAGACATAAGCCTAAAAAAATTACTTATCACAAACTGTCATTATTCATTAAGCGAGTACTTTAATAAAACATTGCCATGTAATCCGACCCTAACAGACATATTCTAATATTTTGAGGGTATGCGACTGTAGATAAGTATAAATAGTTTTTAGGACATTATAATAATATAAAATCTTGACATAATTTTTAATTTAGTTTTAGTTTTGACATATTATTAAATTTTATATTGGTATTGTTATTAAAGGAAGGAAAAGTTTGGCTCTGTATTATAATATTTATTATGATTATGTTAATTGGTGTGCTAAAATGTAATTTATTTGCAAGCCTAATATTTAGAAAAAATGTTAATAGGTATATTTTTTTAAAAATAGCACAATATTGTACGCCCTGTCCCGGGGTAAATTGTGAGACCTCTTTTGTAACCAACAATGTACAAACAACCACAATTTATGACAATAAATGTAATTTGAATTTGACACTGGATTAAAATCTGGTCATAGAACATTTGAAGAAAAACCTTACAATGATTCGTGACTTATTAAATAATAATATCAATATGTACCTACAGTGTAAACTCTATATAACGAAACTGAAGGGACTGTGCATTTTATAACGTTATAGAGTTTTGTCGTCAAATGGAAAGAAGAAAAATCAGAATTGGAACAAGCTAAACCAAAAACAATGCATTCGTGCTATTTGTAACACACCTCCTATGACTTCCTGTCGTCCTTTATTTATAAAACTAAAATTACTGACTGTTCCTTCTATCTATATACTTGAATGCTGTTTATTTGTAAAAAGCCACCCGGAACTTTTTAAAACTCTTGGCGATAATTGCAATTTTAAAACGCGTTATCCTAGTAGAATAATTATTCCAGCTCATAAAAGTACTCAATATAGCCGAAATTGTTATGCAATGGCGACAAAGATATTTAATAAGCTTCCAGTTACTATAAGGGAGCTGCCACTAAAACTGTTCAAATTAAGAGTCAAACAAATGCTGGTTAATAAATGTTTTTATTCGACAAAAGAATACCTAGACACTAAATATTTGTATGCTAGAAATAGCGAATCATGTGATATAATTACATATAATAATTTACATCCCTGTACCTACCATGTTTCTGACAAATAAATTATTTCATTTCATTTCAACCAAAGCCAATTGATTTCGACGCTTTAGGGAGTTTGTCGTTAAATCAAGTGACATTTATACTGTATTTAATTTACGTCGGCTTTCATAATTCATTAAAACTTTTTGGTACAATAAACAATTACGGCCAGTTGCAGAAGGTGCCTTGAGGCACGTCATTGGCCGAAATAACCAAAGTGACAAGCAAACTACCAATCATGTGGCCGACGTAATTTGACCGCCTCCGTGGTCTAGTGGTAACAAACGTTGCCGTGAACTCGGGAGGTCGTGGGTTCGATTCCCACCGGGGGCAAGTTGTACATTGTATAATTTGTCTCGGTCTGGGTGTTTATATGTATAATATGTATATTTTTACAAAAAAAAAGTATAATATGTAGTTTATCAACCATCTAGTTTCCGTAACACAAGCCTCGTAGCTTACCACGGAAACTAGATGGCGCTGTGTGACCTGTCTGGAAATATTTTATTTATTTATTTATGTGGCGTATATCAAAATATTGATTAGATATTGTTTTAATCATCCTTTCTGCAACTGGCCGCAAGAAAGAATCCTATGTGTTGATTGGATACCACGTCCAGGGTGACTTCAAGAAGACTGGTCAGTGTTTTATGATGGTGAAAGATTGCGTGCAATGGGCATACAATATGCTTATGTCAATAGATATTTATTTACAATATTTATTTGTATATGTCCCTCCCGGACCAGAGTAATCTGGTAAGGTGGGGAAAAGCTACGGAAAAGAACTGTACATTGTGTGGTGCTGCCATAGGAACTGCTAGACACACACTTGTAGGGTGCGTTACTCTCCTAGAAAAGGGCTATTACTCACGCCGACATGACAAAGTCCTAGGTGTTATCCGTGAAGCAGTAAGTCTTTCTATTGCAAGAGCCAGAAAGGGACTGACTACAAATAAAACTTTGACCACATTTGTAAAGGAAGGGCAAAGCACGAAAACTAAATGCAAGCCCACCTCGATCCTTGGCGCCGCATCAGACTGGAAAATTCTCATGGATACATTTGAACACCATTATAGGATCCCAGATGAACTAGCTGTATCAGCCTATAGGCCAGACATCTTAGTGTTTTCTCGGAACTTGAAAAAAGTTATCCTTATTGAACTTACCGTTCCGTGGGAATCAAATATTCCAAAAGACCACAACATGAAGTCGAATAAATATTATGATCTCACAGAAGAAATGATCAGGAACGGGTTCAAGACTCAGCTTTACGCAGTGGAAGTTGGTGCAAGAGGAGTTCCAGCAAAATCTTTGCATCACTTACTGAAAGAATTGGGCCTAAGCAGGTCTGCCGTCAATACATTTATGGAACGAGCTTCCAAGACGGCATTAACGGAATCATACAGTATTTGGTTGGGTAGGGAGAGAAGTAGAATGGTGGATGGTGAGCGTATTATCGCGCAATAGAAAAAAAGGAGGCCTCCTTTTCTTAAACCAGCCAATTGTCGGTCGCAAGCCCGAGACACCATTCTTCTCATCTCTTACCCACACACGATGGACCCGGCACCCGCACGGTGAATCCATGGAATGCTTAGAAATTTGTCTTCTCTTATTGTTCTTGTCAAATTATTGGAATACAATGTTAATGTCAAAATTTGCATGCTAAAAATTATTTTATTGAGTAAAAACAGTTGTCAATAAGAATTTTCTTTCTCAATAGTAAAACGTTTTTCTTCCTTCCAAGCAAAAACTGTAGCTCATAATGAGCTCATTTCAAGACAAATAGTCGCCACAATTGTGTTTTTGTAAAATGTAGCTCACTCACATCTACCTTTAGTAGGTACTATGTTTATTATTTATCCTGTATTCGACTATATTCTGTATTCACTATATTTCGCTTTGCGAGTCGTTCGACTTGGCGTTTGTCTATGGTTTTCATACTAAATTCGGTAAAAAAAATGCAAGCTTTGATATAACATAGCATTAGTACTATATTTGAAAGGTTTACTACAGCTACAACTGGAAATAAGGTGCTAATAAAAAAATAATTACATTTTTGTCATTAGTAGTCTGTTTTTGTCTTACTGGACCTAATTAGTTCCCGTGAGGATTGTGAGCTTGATAAACAATCTGTTGGAAGAAACACAATGATCTGCAGTAACAAAGGGTGTGGTAACAATGGCTAATGTGATTTGGGATCGTTTGGGTGTGGGGTGAGGGCTGCCACTTACCTTTCTTGGGGAGAAGAAATGGAATGAAAGATAGGTTAGGTTATTCTGTAAGAGGGACCTCCGATTCAAATGGTTTAACGATTTTGTATGCCTCTCGCTTGTACAATCCAATATTTTCAAAGATTTTTATGTCTGAATATACTGTTGAGAAATGTCAGCTATCAACTTACTAGGAAATAAAATTACGGACATTATGGAGATATATTACGGCATTAACGTAATCATATAGGTAGTATTTGGTAGGGTAGAGTAGAATCGTGGATCGTAAACGTATTATCGCACAATACAATTCTATGATTTATTTATAATAAAGAACCTGATCATAATAAAGTACCTAATCGTATAAATAGCGCTCTGTTTTATTTTACTACTATCATTATTTTAAGGGTTTATTTCATAGATCAATTTTAACCAATTGATTGTTTAATTAAATTATACTTTAATACTGGCGTAAAACAAATGTTGATATTATATAAAAAAAAAAAAGATTTAATTATTTTATTTAGTTAAGGCACGCTGTAACAAAGTTAGGGCCTTTCTTTCTTTAGCAAAAAGAAAAATCGTTATTTTTGTTTTTTTTTTCTCTGTCAAAAATTTGGTAGTAAGCGAAAATACGTCAAAAATGTCCCTAATTTTGTTTCCTAGTAAACTAGTTCCTAGTACTACATTTCTTAACAGTGTCTTAAGAGTTGATGATAGTACAATTAAAATAATACCGTGTGATTTTTTATGGTTTTTATTACCTTAGTAATTTATAAGAATTGTTAGTTCTGTGAATTGAATTCCTCTCTCTTTCTCATTATTATAGCCTAAGCATAATTCATAAAAATGTTAACAATAATATTTTATGATGATGTATTGGTAAATGTCATTGTGCATATCTCAGTGGTGGTCAGTCGTGTGCATTGACTAAGCTATAACCGGGCTTTAAAACTTTATCTTGTCAAAGCGTGTTGGCCTTATTAAATATGAAAGTATCACTGTTACATTAAACTTCTTAAACGAGACAAAGTAAAGTATCATCACGACCGTATCCCTTGTAACCACGATTTTTTTTTAAATAAACTACTTTAGGCCCAGCATGACAAGTGGCAAGCACGTCGATGTTACTAGCTTTATTACACCCCCTAGAACACGTCGTCCTAGACCTCTACTGTTGGAGATGGGCCTTCCATAACATATGCATATCTGTAAAATTTGGCCTACACTCGCCACGCTGGCTAGACGGGTTCGGCAAGGATCTGATGTATTTTTTTAAAGACAATTTATTACCGATTGCGCAAGTCGATATTTGGTGGCAAGCTTGTCGATGTCTCTATAAAATAAAATGAAATAATTTATTAGTCAGAAACATGGTAGGTACAGGGATGTAAATTATTATATGTAATTATATCACATGCTTCGCTATTTCTAGCATACAAATATTTATTAAGTCACATGACTTTGTCGAGCTTAGTGTCTAGGTATTCTTTTGTCGAATAAAAACATTTATTAACCAGCATTTGTTTGACTCTTAATTTGAACAGTTTTATTTGCAGCTCCCTTATAGTAACTGGAAGCTTATTAAATATCTTTGTTGCAATTATTAAGCGTATGAAATTTGGAGAAATATCACAAATAAAATATTGTGTCCCGACCAGGAATCAAACCCGGATCTCTGCGTCTAAATCCATGGACTGAACCTCTGGACTACGGATCCAGTTATTTATATATATTTTAGATATAAGTAGATGCAATTAAATCATTAATATATAATATACATACTTTACCCGATAAGCAAATGCACAATTACTGGATAGATAGATTTTATACAACCATGTTTAATTTGCTATATAATAATTGTTATTTTTATTCTCTAAATATGAAAATTAATGCGATTAATTAGTTATATTAAAAGACCAGGTCCTCGCATGATAAGTCAATGGTCGTGTGAGTTTTGTGAAGGTCAGCACTTGGGTATGCGGCTCATTATCTTAACGTATGTACTTTGAACCTGCTTGCCAACAACATTTAACGTTTTATTGTGTCATTTATTTTTATACATGCAAGTAACGCTTTTGCTTAAAATAATTTATCCTTATGGATGTGTCTAGTACGGTTTAATGGTGTTTTATATTGAGCACGGGTTTCTTCTAAATAACAGGCTATAATAAACCTGGCCTAGTGCAGTTTCGTGGATATTTTATTTATACCAATGTTTCATACTACACCTAGCTTTTGGTAAGTCAAGTTATTCAAGTGTCTACTTTTGAGGGATAGTATTAATTTCCTATAGTTTACCAAAACAGTAAGTCCGTTTTTGTAAGTGGCACGATGGCAAGCTTACAATTTTATTTTCCTTCAAATAAAAAATTGGCATTTGACATCTTTGCAAAAGTTATATCCAATAAACCCAGTAAAGTACCCACACGTTTCTGGATCAGACTCGATTTGCCGTCATGCCCAGTCAAGACGGCATAGTGTTAGGGACTGATATCAGTCATGAGTGTCTGATTCCGGTTGCTAATATTCATGGACCTCGCGCGCCACTTGCCATCAGGTGGGCGCAAGGTCACATGTTCCTAGAAAGTTGATGAATGACTTTTCACTCTTTAAAAATATTGGTTTGTAAGAGCGTGAATAATGCAAAAGCGTCAAACCAACTTAATAACCTAATACACTTAAATAAAGCTTCCCGCGTCAACCTGTCTGGCCATGCAGCGTGGCGAGTGTAGGCCAAAGTCTTTAGAAATATGTTCTTGAAGCATCGATATCTATAGTTTTTTTTTATATTTTATACCTGATGGTAAGTGGCGTGCGAGGTCTAAGTATGTTAGCAACTAGAATCAGAGACTCATGAGTGACATCAGTCCCTAACACTTTGCCGGCTTGACTGGGCCTTACGGCAATTCGAGCCTGATCCCGAAACGTGTGGATACACTACTGGATTAATCGGCAAGAACGGTGGATACTTCCCGCTTCGTCTCTCCCGTTCTCTTCATACATGCCCTTTTGTTACGAAGGCTTTTTAATGCACCTTCAGTCGAGTGTTTTATTTATTTAATCGTGATATGTGAGTCTCGATTCGTCAATCTTTCTTAGCTCATCCTTTCAACATGCCTGAACCATCGTAGCATATGCCTTTCCTTATTTTTGTCCCCATGCTTTCTCTTATACCAACCCCTTATTTTAAATAATAATAAAAAATAAAATTTAATGAGAATATAAAAGTGCTTGAGAATGGCAAATTGTAAAAAATGTTTTGACTTTGATTCTTGTAGTGGGTTACGTGCCAGACTTCCTGATAATGATGGAAAGTGAAGTAATAATAATAAATAATAAATATTTACAGACAGGTCACACAGCGCCATCTAGTTTCCGTAGTAAGCTACGAGGCTTGTGTTACGGAAACTAGATGGTTGATAAACTACATACTATACTTTTTTTTTTTTTTGTAAATATATACATATTATACAACCCAGACCGAGACAAATTATACAATGTATACCTTGCCCTCGGTGGGAATCGAACCCACGACCTCCCGAGTTCACGGCAACGTCTGTTACCACTAGACCACGGAGGCGGTCGGTAATGAAATAGGTATGTTTTGTTTTACAGTTATTTTTGGGTGAGACGCTATAGGTATAATGTGGGCGTGGTAATAGCAATGTGTAGGTTATCTATAAATACGCCTGTATCGATTCTATTGCTTGATGTTTGTTATATCATCTTTGATATTGTTTGAGTTTTGATGTTGACATATTTTGTGTTGTAGAACTTTCCGCATATATTATCGGCTCTGTTACAATTCTAACTTTAGAATGTTGTGGCATTTGTTGTTGTGTTATATTTGTTTGCCTGTATGTTTTTACATTTAATTAATATTTATTTTAATTGTGGTATATCTCGAGTTTGGCGCGCTGGAGACATCGACGAGCTTTTGCCACTTGTCATGATTGGCCTATAGTAAAGTTGGCTAAATGTGAATCCGCTTATTTATAAGCGTGGTTTCTGACCTCTCCGAAAGGGAAACGGTCGAGAAGATACTTTATATTTGTATGCCGTAATTTCAAAATGTTTTGCTGTTGCTTTTCATTGCTTAAGTACAACAAAAATACCTGTATCATTACAAACAAATATACTTTATTAGACAAACAGACAGTGGGGTCGTCCAGGCCCGGACGCCTAATGGGCCTGGGTTTGGGTTGGGGATATTCCCCCGTTTTCTCCGGCAGCATCTTATCGGGTAACTACCCGCCGGTAATTCATGTACTTTTAGTTCTGGGCGCCGTTAGCAGTATAACAGACGTGCGCAAGACGGAGCGATATTCTGGAGATGGTTGAAGTGTCCGTTGTCGGGCCGATAGAACATATGTCTAGTCAGGCCAGTGACACTATGAGATCATTACTTACGTGCGTTCCCAATTACTCTTATTTTAAATAATGTCTTATGTACGAGTGTTCTGAAGAGGTCCATCTTATTCCTTCTCTATAACGCAAGCTTAGTGCCGAAACATAAAACCCCATACCGTAGCCACTATCCCTACGCGTACACATCAATTTTTGAGACTAATCTGTCGCACGCCGAAGGAATGCTCTCCAGCCAGTGTTTTCTCATTTCTATAACCTGCAGTCCTTCAAGTGATATGTGAAGAAGAAGTGCATCTTGATTGCCGTCATAATGGTAGGGACAAATCTCGGCCGACAGTGGCTGGTTACAGTTACTCCCAGCTTGGACCTCGCGCACTGCTTACTATCAGGTGGGCGCGATGCCGCATGCCATGCTCAGTATAAAAAATAATAAATAAATGATTTATAAATTTGCGAAAGAATTATTAAGGCAATGTCATGTATGATTTCTTAATAACTTATGCGTAGGTATAATTTATCTCACGATGTTCCTTCACTGTATAAATTTTTAATATGCAATGCACTTACGAGTGCAAAATATAAAAGAGTAATAAAATAGCTAATGACACCTGTAATAGAATGCAACGTGTTACGTTATGGCGCGTTGCGAAACCTATATAATATGAAATAGCGTAATAACTGAGTCATAAAGCTGCAATAACCCAGCTTCCCTGCATATCCTTTCTATGACCTTTATTTATATTTGTGTATGGCCTAAAATTGCTTGTCTTTTTGTGAATACATTTTCATAACAATGTTGTGGACTATGTTTTATCATTACTTGTAGGTTTCGTAGCTGGTAACCTGAATTTGTAATCGTTTATGTAATAGTATGGTTCCACTATGTAATAGTGCATATTAGATTAATAATACTATTTTTGGCCTTCTTCGGAAATAGTTGATAGCGACTGTGATGGTTGATTGTATTATATCGTAGAGCACGAACGTAAAGTAAACCTATTACAGGCATTTGTGACACATCATTATTTTAAATGATTCTGCCACTGCTGTGGAAGATTACTCTGCAAATTAGTCCAAAGAGAAAGCTGTTAGCAGAAGAACAGCTTAGCCGATTCCAGTTTTCCGTTAGCCGTTTGGACAACTGCTTGGCCAGACGCTTGGCTGAGTGTCCCCATGGGCCAATCGTCTCGACCCCAAACGGCGCAAATTCGTAACCTGTACCGAGGCTGGCATATTTGCGCAGCTTGAGGTTCTCAGCAGAAGCCGCCGCACTTCCCACGCTTGATGTGGTCATCTGGAATAAATAATTAAATACCTTTCAAATTCACCCATGAGTTCCTATGATGATACAATACCTGGTACAGTGGTACTCTACCGGGAGATGTTAGACTTGAGACATTTTGCCCGTGTGCAAATCAAAAGCCGACAAATCCTATGCTAATTTAAGAACAATACATTAAACGTTCGCGGTGGTGGCTCGGTTGTAAGGACGCGTTCCTTAAATCCTACAAAGGACGGTTCAAACCCACCCGGCATGTACCAATGAGAAATACACTTTTCTTACGTTCATTTGGGGAGTGTAGGCCAAATTCTCCAGATATATGCTCTGGAAGCCCATCTCCAACAGTGGATGTCTAGGACGCTGTGTGCTAGGTGCTGTAATGATAAAATTAGACGTTCCCCCGCTCAACCCAGGCTCTTGACGCAAACAAACATCAACATAACAATTACTTCCTAAGTAGCTGTGCAATTCCGTTAACGTAAAAAGTAAAGTATCATGACGACCGTTTCCCTTCCGGGTTGGTTAGAAACCACGCTCATAAAGAAGCTGATTCACATTTAGCCAACTTTTGTATAGGCCAAAATCATGACAAGTGACAAGCTCGTCGATGTCTCTAGCGTACCAAACTCGGGAAATATCACAATTAAATTAAATAATAATTTCATTTATTTATCTATCTCATAAATGTGCGTAATTTTCTAGAAAGTTAATAAACTACATTTCTCAAAGGTACATTCGTAATTGAAAATTTAAAATATCTTTGAAATTACTCGATTGTGCAAGCGAGAGGTATGTGAAAGTGTTTAAAAAAAAACAGATTATTATAATTACGTTTAACATACATATACGTACATATCTTCACGCCAAATCCCTTGCGCGGTAGGCAGAGACAATTAAGCGCCACTTGTCACGATAACGACATACCTCTTTCGCTTCTTCAACATTCATCAACCTCTTCATACATTCATGCCCTTTTGTTTCAATGGCTTTTTAATGCACCTTCAGCTATTGTTTTATTTATCTGATCGTGATAGGTGAGTCTTGGTCTGTCAAGGCCTCTTTTACCCACAAATTTCGCATTATATATCTGGTTCGTCAATCTCTCTTCATTCATCCTTTAAACATGCCCGAACCATCGGAGCATGCCTCTCCTTATTTTTGTCCCTATGCTTTCTTACATACCTACCTTTTTGCGTATTAACTACTTAATGACGTTTAAATAATAAACTATTAATAATTTTGAAGGAAAAAGTTGTATTGACTTTAAAAACTCGTGTAAAAGATTTATTTCCAAAGTATATAAGTAATTAAACTAATTGCTAACAAAATAAAATATATTAAAACTTTTACGGCGACGAATTTTAATAATAAAGTCTTGAAGAAAAACTTCCAATGGTAAAGTTTCCTAACTTAAAACCAAGACACAAATGCTAATGAAAAATTAATGACACAAACTTATAATTTCACTGCCTACTTTTGGAACTTTTTTTTAACTTGGATCTTGACTAATTACTGGATCACAAATTCCTAGGGCGTAGGATACACCATCAATATGGATAGTGATCTCTATAATTTATAAACTCATTATTGTACAAAATAACTTACTAAGCATAATTGCTTTCGCCATTTTACAACAGCTAATCATTGGGAGTGTTATAGAGGATTGCCTTAGTCGGTACCCCACTAATGGGGATTATGACTCCGTCGCAATCGCAGCTCATCCACCAGCCGTCTCCAACGGTTACGGTCCTCGGATGGGATGTTGGGACATTGATGTTCAGGTGATCAGTCACCCGACTGGACTATCGCTTAGGGCTTCTTGTTTGCACCACATCTCAAACGCATTAATGCTCGCTCTATCCGCGGCTTTTATGGTCCATGTCTCCGAATCGTACAGAAAAGATAAATATAATTTACTCTATTGTTGGATTGCAGTATTTTTTTTGGGATCCATATCGTGATTCGTCCGTCAATCCTAATTTCAGGTTTCAAATAGGACAAATAAAAAAGTCCCTAGCTTAATTTCTACTGACTTTAATCTATTGTAGGTAATTATTATTAATATCAATGTATTTATGTATTATGATATAATTTTATTGTTCATGTAGTGTTAGTATGTATCGTATATTATATAGTTGTTACGTCTTGTCGTCTCCTCTGGTGACAAAAAGAGGGCTGGCTCTTTCTTCGCAATTCAGCGGGGAAATGCAGCCAGCGTTGTTGCCACTATTCCACGCATTAGTATTAATATTTATTTTATATTTTGTAAATTTTTTTTTCGAATAAATGTTAATTTAATTATAGTTGTCTATGTATGTTAATTTTTAGTTTAAAAATAATAATAATAATGTTTAATTTTATTTCTCTATTTGCACCGTACTCAAATTTAAATTTCCGAATGTCCCAAAGGTTAACGGGAAGAGAGAATGTCTTGCGGCATTACGTTCGCCTTTTGTATAGAATTACAATAAAGTTTTTAAATAAAATAAATAAATAATAAACGGCATCGACTAAACTAAACGAAACATTACTTTTTGTCTTAACATAGTGTATTTTAGAAGTTTAATAAAACATCTATGGGATTTCATTTTGTGGTAAATTAGGTTGAGTTGTACCAAAATGAAGTCTGTAAATGTAACGACTATATAGAGGAAAATGACGTCGTGTGAATCTGTTTTTTTTAAGGTTAACAATTGACGCTATTTTTAACTTTAATCGTTATAATTACACTAGCTTCATTTTGGTGGAACTGAGCCTTAGCTAAATTAGAGTCGCTTGTAATTTGCGAGTACAAACAAACTTTTGAATGAAAAATTAAACAAAAACTCAAACGACTAACTCAAACTCTTCCTGACGAAACCGGTTAGTTACAAAGTTAAGTGAACATTTTTGACAATGTAGGCAAATGGAATGTCGCATGTTTAATTTTGTGGCTGTGTTGTAAAAGGATACAAGTCAAATTTTAATAAGTACAGATTTAATTAATTAATTAGGTTTTCACGCTTTTGCTCCCTTCTAGCATGCCGATACAGCATTTTTAAACGTTAAGCTTTTTTTATTGAACTGTCTAAGCGGCTGGTTACTGCTGTATGTGACAAGAGGGCTGGCAGTTTTTTCGCGCAGCAAATCAGCATCGCTGTGCAGCGAGGGAATGCTGCGAGTGTTCTTGGCACACTGCCACATGATCAAGTCATGGGTGAATATTTTTATATATAGTTTAGATTTTAGTTTTATTTTTAATTTAGTGTATATATTTTTATTAGCTTATTTTTTGTTATTATTTAAATCATTGTTTTGTCTAGTTCTTCTCACCAAGTTTCGTAATTTTAGTTTTACATTTTTAAAGGTTATTGAAGTTTGAGTTGACAATTATCATCACAGCCCCTAGATCACAGAGTCCTAGACCTCTCTCCACTGATGGAGATAGGCCTTCTAGATTTTTCTGAAGAATTTGGCCTACACTCGCCACGCTGCCTGGCCAGTGGTTGGTGAGTGAGTCTGAGTGTACTTTTGAGAAATATAAATGGCCAGTTGCAGAAAGCATGATTAAAATAATCTCTGATCAATATTTTGATATACCCCACGCGATTGGTAGTTAGCTTGTCACTTTGGTTATTTCGGCCAATGACGTGCCTCATAAGCATACGTTAAACATTTTAAAAGATCATTAATAATGATTTTACTGTATTATATCATTAAATTGTACATAATTTTATTGCCTAGACTTAGACTACACTTAGACATGAAAAATCTTTGAAAATATCGGATTGTTCGGGATGCAAAGGCGTTAAACCATCCTATATGTTTTTGTTAATTACTTGATTATTTCAACATATGAAAAAAATATGATTCACCTTTAATCTGTACGAGCTAATGTACTAAGTCAGCAATTCAATTGTTTATGTTGTTAATCATCACCTTAGGTAATGGAAATTTTGTTATAGAATAAAGTATAATGGCTAGCAGAAAAAGCTGTTATTTAGCTTTATGTCCACATTTTTGTAATTCGAAAAGTATAAATAAATATACAGTGTAAACTCTATATAACGAGACTGAAGGCACTGTGCATTTTATGGCGTTAAATGGAGTTAAAATTTGAATTTAAAGACAAGCTAAACCAACCAAAGCCAATTGATTTCGACGCTTTAGGGAGTTGTCGTTAAATCATGTGACGTAACATGGACTTTACACTGTATATAACTTTGATGGAAACGATTTTATTTTAATTACTATAATGTCATTTCCCTTTACATATTTTTGGTCCTTCGAGTCGGATGTGAACTAGTGACTTATTAATAAATGGCCACATATCAATGTAGCCATGGTTTAGAAAAAAATTAATATAGCAACAAAAAAAATAAGGTTAAGTTACAAATGTCAAATAAATATCAAACGGATGTGGCTAAAAATCTAAAATACAAAAGGACAACTATAGCTGTGTTTGGAATGTTATAACAAAATATATTATCGTATGTGGTCAGTGCTAAGTTGGAACCTATTTGTCTTAATCTGGTTTAGTATAGAATTTGTGGTTAATACTGGATTTAACACGCGGTGGTGGCTCGGTTGTAAGAACGCGTTCCTTAAATCCTACAAAGGTCGGTTCAAACCCACCCGGAATGTACCAATGAGAAATACACTTTTCTTACGTACATTTGTCATAGATTTACAACACCACCGTTCCCGTGCCTCGGAGAGCACGTTAAGCGGTCGGTCCCGGTTTCCACTAATACCAACTTATGGAATCGTTAATAAATTGTCATTTAAAATTGACATCATATCCTCGCCAAGCCGTTTGGCCAGCGTGGCGAGTGTAGGCCAAATTCTCCAGATATATGTTCTGGAAGGCCCATATCCAGCATAATGATGATGATACTGAATTTAAGCATATTAAAGGAAACGAATGACTTATAATCTTTTTCATTTGCGTCCATCACTGAATTTACTTTGGGTAAGCGGTTTTTACGAAGCCATTTTGCTTGTCCACGCCGGTTTTACGGTTTCCACGTATTTTGGCGACATGAAATCATTTAAGTCGTTAATTGGATACAGACTTTATCGAAAGCAAGGCTGTGGCAGGCAATCTTTTTGACAATCGGCCGAGTCTCTCAGTACTTTATAAATTAGTGTCATTTGTAATTTTTTTTTTAAACAGATTCAGTATCATCACGACCGTAATCCCTTGCGTGGTGTTAGCCAATGTACGGGTATAGGCAAATGGCAAGCACGTCGATATTTTGCAGACTCTAAATCTCACAAATAACTTAAATACCTATATTTTGTGTTCTCGACCAGAAATTTAACTCCGTAAATCCAGTCATATCAGCTAGACCATGGAAGCAGTATTAAAAAAGGAATTATATATATTGTAATACAAAAATTACGAATTAAATAAAAAAACTAAATTACGAGTATGACCACTATGTATATAAATATTTTTAGATGTAGATGCAGTTTCACTTGGTTGCTAAAATTAGTTCGGTATAAAATAAGCGGCTGTCTCCGTTGGTCCATCACGTGTTTCACATAAAAAAGGAAACTTTTTTTTTTTTTTTTTAATATTTTATTACCATTTTATTTTATTATATTTAAAATTAATATTATTATTACTTAATGAATTTATACAGTCATGAACAAAAACAAATTGAAGAACACAGAATACATTGTTGTTTACGTTTGTACGTGTTGTAACTCCACAAACTAGCAGAATAATAACTTTATATCAAGCTATAAAGACATCCAGTCGTTCCACATTGCGGAAGTATTTTTTGTGTGGACGCAGCACTTGGTAGTTTTTCTGCTGAGTGTGCTGTTTCCGCACGTATTATTCTCACGGGGCGAATGACTCAGCTAAGCCACCCACGGCCCGAGTAAATACGACTCAAATCTATAGACTGGACTTTTTCTTTTATATTTAAAATGCATTTTGGACAATTTATGTACTATTTACTAAAATAGTATTTTCGATCCTTTTATTGATAAGACTAATGTTTTTTTTTATTATACTCGTATATTACTGTTTATTTTATTATTTAGTTTAAGTAATCAAGAACTTTGATACAAGAGATGTTAAATATCATTTTAAACATTCTAAGCATAATCATTTATCTAAAAATTCTATGAATAAAATTTAGCCCAATACGAGATGAATGTTGTCCTTCGTCAATTTTGTACCAAAAATATTACATAAAGCAAAAAAATATACTGCGTTCCAGTACCTACCGAAACACAAAATGTCTTACGTATCTAAGTGCGCTCTATACATTGAAATTATTCGCAAACCAATGTATACTGGCTGACGACACGAGAATTTGAACTTTTTGTCATTTTAATAAGGCATTTGTTTCACTTTCAAGTTTTGCTACATTGGCAACATTAGTGGTGTCAGCTTGGACGTGGGAACACGCGCCATATCACTCTTTTTTATTGCAATGTGTTGCGTTAACAATTTTATAATTGTGATATCAGTTAAATATGCTAATCGGTTTAGAATTATACTAATTTAGTGCAAATTAATGTCTCTTGCATGCTTAATTAACAATATTGACATTTAAAAAAAAAAAACCCAGTTATAATGAACCGTAATTTTAATATGAATATAATTGACACTGTCAAGGCATAACAGTACTTTGAGCATGCTCAGTTCTATTGTTTCCCAATATTGGTCTAGCTTTTTTTGCAATTCCACCCTAATGTTACCATGACTAGGGTTAATCTCGCAAGACTCTTGCACATTTTTTTTTATTTTCGCTATTTATGATTTTTTTTTATTGTTCAAATGGTAACTGTTTAACTACTGTGTTCACTATTTTTAGATTACAATCTAGAAAAAGTATCAGTATCATCACGACTGTTTCCCTTTCGGGGTGGTCAGAAACCACGCTTATAAAGAAGCTGATTCGCATTTAGCCAATTTTACTACACGCCAATCATGACAAGTGGCAAGCTCGTCGGTGGTCTTCAGCGTACCAAACTCGAGAAATATCGCAAATAAATTAAATATTAATTAAATGTATTTATCGACCGCCTCCGTAGTCTAGTGGTAACAAACGTTGCCGTGAACTCAGGAGGTCGTGGGTTCGATTCCCACCGGGGGCAAGTTGTACATTGTATAATTTGCCTCGGTCTGTGTGTTTATATGTATAATATGTAGTTTATCAACCATCTAGTTTCCGTAACACAAGCCTCGTAGATTACCACGGAAATTAGATGGCGCTGTGTGACCTGTCTGGAAATATTTATTATTATTATTTACATTAATCAATATTTTTCTGTCCCGACCAGGTTCGAAACCGGTGCCTCCGAGTCTAAATCCACGAATTTAACCGCTAGACCACGGAGGTAGTTTACAATCTAGAACTTAAGAAATAGTATATTAATAATTGAATTGAATTGGTTGTGGTCTATTTCTGTACCTGTAAAAAATAAATACATTCCATTCTTCAATATAAATCGAACTAAATTCGTATTTGTCATTGTTTATTACATTTCTCATAACAACTACTTATCAGTTAAGAGTTGTTATCTTGTGTGATAAAATTTATGACGAGGTATTTTCTTTTGATAACTGAAACACTTAATTAATTGAACCGGAAAAATAACTATAATATAGGTGAAGTCACACGATTAAAATCTATATATATTTTATTTCTATTAAATAATTTGAATTTAATAATTATGTATTAAATTATAATGATAAACTAATTTTTACATTCTAATATTATATGCTACTTGTATATATTTGTATAAAAAAATATTTTTTCTTTACTAATGTTTAATATATACCTATATATATTTTAGTATTTAACTTACTGTTTTGGAGAAATAAATTGTATAAATAATATAAAATCTTTTAAACTTAAGATTTAATAATCTATAATACTTATATTATTATTTTCTAAAAATGATAAACAAACAAAATAATAAAAAAATGAAAAATAATAAACAAACAAATAAAATAAATTAAATTTTATATTGTGTGTGTATTTTTTAATATTGTATACAGAATTTTATTCGAAACACTATACACATACATTACAGTGTATGACGTAGGTCCGAGATGTTACCGGAACATCTCAAAACTCAATACTAACTTGTGAAATCGTTAATAAAGCTGGCCAGCGTGTCGAGTGTAGGCCAAATTCTCCAAAACAATCTGGAAGGCCCATCTCTTAACAGTAAGGAGATCTAGGACTCTGTGTTCTATGGTCTATGATACAGAAAATAAATTAAAACCATAGAATTTTCGTATTTATATAGTGTGTGACTGCTTCCGTGGTCCAGCGGTTATGTCCGTGGATTTAGACTTGTACCGGGTTCCATTTCTGGGCATTTATTAATTCATATTGTAATGAATTTAATTGATTTTTAATTTATTTGTGATATTTCTCGAGTTTGGTACGCTAGAGACATCGACGAGCTTCTCACTTGTCATGATGGAAAAGTAAAGTTAGGTAAATGTAAATCTGCTTCTCTATAAGCCTGGTTTCTGACCACCCCGGAAGTGAAACGGTCGTGATGATACTTATTTTTATTTATAATTATACGCGTTTCCAAATTACCCAGTTATTAACTAAATAAATTGCTCATCAGTTTATGGAAATAATATCTGCAATGAGTCAATATTTGAGTTCTTTTGATAGTGTCCTATAACAATTGATCGAAATATAACTGGTTTTTTTTTAAATATACTAGCACGACATGTGAACTTGCGCCCACCTGATGGTAAGTGGGGAGCAAGATCCATGAATATTAGCAACTTGACTCAGAGACTCATGACTGACATCAGTCCCTAACACTATGCCGGCTTGACTGGACATGACGGCAATTCGAGCCTGATCCTGAAATGTGTGGATACACTTTACTGGGTTTATCAGCACGAATCACTTATACTTTCCTTGCACCTACAGTTGTTCTAATTAGTCCCAAAGGTTTGGCTGTCAGAGAATGTCTACGGGCATTAAGTCCGCCTTTTGTACTTTGTGTGCATTAAAGTTTTGAAATAAATTACCTCTATCAGTCTGCCTACCACCTATTAAAATGGTGTACTCATATTTAAACTTAAAACCGTTTTTTTAGATGTTCCGGTAACGTCTCGGACCGAGCTACGTTCTGTTATCTGTTAGTAAATAGCAAAAGTATTTGATTATAGGAACATGGTATCCGAGCAGTTATCTACAAAGTGCCAGTACGTCCTGCTTTTACAGCTTATCTCTAAATTACTTGTTTTATTATTACATTACAAATGGCGCGATGGAAAGATAAAATTACTCTGTAATAGCTATGGTATCTTTGTTGCTATACGTTGGACGTTATGTTAGGGCGGGTATACATTTAAGTGTAACAATGCTTGTACCCTGTACCCTTCATTTATAAGCGAGCTCTATGTTCGAATAGATATTTCATTTATTTTACTTAAGATGGTTTAACGCTTTTGCACCCCTCTCGCTCGCACAATCGAATATTTATAAAGACTTTTTTAAAAATGTATTTTTGAGAAATGTAGTCTGCTTACTTGGAGGGTTCAAGACTCAGCTTTACGCAGTAGAAGTTGGTCCAAGAGGAGTTCCAGCAAAATCTTTGCATCACTTACTGAAAGAATTGGTCTGCCGTCAATACATTTATGGAACGAGCTTCCAAGACGGCATTAACGGAATCATACAGTATTTGGTTGGGTAGGGAGAGAAGTAGAATGGTGGATGGTGAGCGTATTAACGCGCAATGGAAAAAAAAGGAGGCCTCCTTTTCTTAAACCAGCCTATTGTCGATCGCAAGCTCGAGACACCATTCTTCTCATCTCTTACCCACACACGATGGACCCGGCACCCGCACGGTGAATCCATGGAATGCTTAGAAATTTGTCTTCTTGCTACAGTGTAACGTCACTCGATTAATTGACAAACTCCCTAAAGCGTCGAAATTAATTGGCTTTGGTTGGTTTAGCTTGTCTTTCAATTCTGATTTTCTGCCCTCCATTTAACGACAACTCTCTATAACGCCATAAAATGCACAGTCCCTTCAGTGTCGCTATATAGAGTTTACACTATCTCTTTTAGTAAAATAAAGCAAAATCGTTATAAATGTTATTTTTATCTGTTTTAAATTAGGTATATAAAAATACAAATAAACTCGTATGTCAGAATGTCTATTTTCTAGAAAGTAGATACATTTCTCTAAAATACACTGGGTCTGGAAAAATCTTTTAAAATATTGAATTGTGCGAGCGGGAGGAATGAAAATGCGTTTAAGAGGGTTTACCTTTTAAGAATTGTGTAAGTTTTTTTATTACATAATACATTCATAGAGCAGCTATACATACATATATATGTTTCGTTATACTTCCCTCAGCCTGGACCAGGAAAAACTTCTGTCACTGTTTCATGTCAATGTGATTGTCACAGACGACAGATTAAACTGTCCCTGGTTTATGAATAGAGCTATTAGTGTTTATAAGCACTTAATTGTCCCATAAACAGCATAATACCTACTAAAAACAACGCTACGTGGTCCAACGGTTGAGGCTTGAAGATTACGCAATTATTACCAATTGGTCAGCTAAGCGAGCATAAGCTTTACATAAAAAAATTGTGATTCTCGAGTTGGTTCGGCCTCACATGAGGTTGCTAATGATATCCTGGTGAATGTCTAGTTTTTCTCCCAATTTATTTACTCAATAAAAGATTTTTTAGCATGCATATTTTGATATTAACATTGTATTATATATAATAACTGCCTCCGTAGTCTAGCGGTCAAGTCCGTGGATTTAGACTCGGAGGTACCGGGTTCGATTCCTGGTCGGGACACAAAAATATTTGTTAATGTAAATAAATACATTTAATTAATTTGTGATATTTCTCGAGTTTTGTACGCTGGAGACATCGACGAGCTTGCCACTTGTCATGATTGGCCCATAGTAAAGTTGGCTAAATGTGAATCCGCTTATTTACAAGCGTGGTTTCTGACCACCCCGAAAGGGAAACGGTCGTGATGATACTTCCATTATAATAATTCCATAAAATTTACAAAAACAATATTCAATATATAATGTAAATAAATATGTTGTATGATAATGACATGTACATACAATTTTAATTAGAATAAGCAATCTATACAATAAATAATTTTGAATTTGAATAACGTTTTAGTAACTGTTAGTGACTACGGTGTATATACAGCTTTATGTTTTGATTCGAAATCCTAATCTCCAATTCCAAATGAAATGGCCGGACGAGAGATAATAAATTCGATTCCACTCAGAATCGGTTTCTAATTAATGGAACCCGAGAACGTGTTCGATTAATTGAAATTTAGTTATGCGTACTTTTGCCTTTGTATTTAGAGTTCTCGTGTCTCGGATATCATGTTAAGTCATCAGTCTTGGTTCCGCTGATACCAAATTGGGTAAAACTTGAAAAAAAAAAAAACATCAAATACTAACCCAGTGTGCCGAGAGAAGACCAAATTTAGCAGTGGTCTAGGACCGTCCCAGGGGCTCTTATTAATTTTTTTATGGCACTTAACAATTCTTCACCAGCTAACCTTAGGGATCATGAAAGGTGAATAAGCAGAATAGAGAAATTTATAAAATTATTCAAATTACTAAAATAACCATAATTGCGCATTTATAGCACTTAAAATACGTACGTATATAGGTATATCGCCGTGTTAAAACCAAAAACCAACTAAGTAAGTTAGCCATTTTTGCACAAATATATTATGTACATTTCGTCATGATCGTAGAACAGTGTCGGATTTAAAAAAATACCCATAATTTTGCATATATATTTATATATAGTTTTATATAGTTTGTGGTCTGTAATTTATAGTGCAAATATTAGAAAGGGTTCCAAAATGAAATCTAGAAGGTTTGCACTTATTATGAGACTTAAAAAGTGACAAAAAAACAGTCGAAATGACAGTTGAATGGCCGCCATGAAAATTTTAAATATAGCAGATCCGTCACTGTTCTACGATCATGACGATTTAATTACTTTATAATTTGCGTTTTTGGCTAAAACTGTTGTTTAGTTGCTAAGACCTTCGGAACCAAGCGTCATAGTGCTTAGTCGTTTTTATCACTGGAAAAAGCAGATTTTTTGCAGCATCATTATATTAAACAAAATTTCTCAGAAAATATAAAATAAAGATAGATATACATATATCATGGTAATATTTGAATAAACTTAATTAATAATTAAGTACCAAAAATATGTTTAAGAAACTGGCTGTGAATCATCTAAACCAGCTGTTCTCAAACTTTTTTGTTGACGGAACCCTTTTGGAAAGCAAAATACTTGATGGAACCCTACAATAAAACAATATTTTTTAAAAGCGTATTCTTTATTAATAAGCATGATAAAAGTACAATGCAACAGTTACTAATTATTAATTACACAAGAGAGAGGTGTTTTGATTTTTTTTCTAAATTCTTGCAGAACTGTAGGGGTACAGGGTTATCGTGGAACCCTAGGGTAGGTTTTAGCTGATCTAAACAGTCATGATGGCGATTTATATCAACAGAAAAAAAAATCTGACGGCCGACCTAACCGAAATAAAACTGATGCATTCGACGCCATTTTTATTTATTTATTTATTTATTTAAAAACTTTATTGCACTATGTACAAGAGGCGGGCTTAATGCCGCTAGGCATTCTCTAGCAACCAACCTTTGGTACAATGAAACGATTTGTGTTGTGAGGTAGGTGCAACCATTAAATAGATTAAAAGGTAATTCAAATTAAATCTAAGTATTATATCTATATAGACAGATACATACCAATATGTACACAATACTACATATACTACATACTATATATATATATATATATTATACACTACATATAATACCTACTTACACTGTGAGGAACTGTTTAAATAATGAGAGTATACCATCTTTTTGAAAAGTGATCTGTTCGGCACTTGACGAATTTCTACCGGCAAATTGTTCCACAGATTTGCGGCCACTACTGCAAAAGAGTTAGACTGAAAACCAGAGTGATGAGAAGGGATAGATAGAACAGAATTATGGGACGAACGGAGAGATCTGTTATGAAATGAGGAAAGATAGCTAAATTTGTCCTTGAGGTATTTCGGTGTCGCAGGTTCATTGAGAATAAAAAAGAGTAAACAGAGGATTCTTAGATTCCTGCGACAACGAATAGGTAGCCACCTTAACTTGGCGCGATATTCAGAGATGTGATCATATTTGCGCAGACAAAAGATGAACCGAATACATGTGTTAAGTAACCGGTCCATCTTATTGAGCAACATCTCCGAAAGGTCGACGCTACACACATCACCATAGTCGAGAAGAGGAAGGAGAAGACTTTGGGCAAGGGTTTTTTAACTTTAATCGTGACGACTACATAGACTTCGTTTTGGTACAACCCAGCCTTAAAAGCAAAATTTAATTAGGCATATTATTTCCTAATTAACAAAACTGCAAGTGGTATGGGTGGACACTATCCATAATGTAAGCAATTCAACACGGTAGTGTAATAAAGTTTTACTACTTTGGAAGAGGTGGCCAGTTGGAGGGACACTGACCTGAACTGGTGACGTTAATAAAAAGATAATTTGAAAAGTTTACGAGTAAAAACAGCGTATTTGGCGCTGGATAGAGTCGTTTGCAGATATGTAGCGTTCGCAGAGATTTTTGCTTACGTGCGACCGCGGGAGTTTTATGTTATCTCGAACGAGCACTGAGTCAGCGACTCTGCTTGAAGCTGCTGACTCGAAGAAAAGCGATTTTGCACGATTCACAACCGCTGAATAACATTCCAATGCCGTTTGCTATTTCAGTTTGTTTGGATACTTTTGCTATTTCATATTTATTTTGAACACGTATTATTTTAAAATAATAATAATAATTTTAAACTATGGTAGGGACACAATAATGTTTATAATTTATTTGTGATATTTCTCGAGTTTGGTACGCTAGAGACATCGACGAATTTGCCATTTGTCATGATTGGCCTATAGTAAAGTTGGCTAAATGTGACCACCCAGAAAGGGAAACGGTCGTGATGATACTTTACTTTTTTACTTTATCTTCATGACTTAGGCATCTTTTTTGCAGCACCTTTGTGAGATATAATATAATAAATTCAATTTTAAATTAGGACCTTGCACCAACGGGGAGGTAAATTAAAGTTTCAAAATTGACTTTATATGTATAAAAAGTATAAAAAAACATTCTATTAATACTATGCATTGTAGACAAACGATCATTATGAACAAAAAAATATACAGCAGATAGCAAAAGAACACAATACTATATAACTATATATCGTCAAATGCATGTCAATAAATTCTGACAATTTATAGAAAGTATAGTTTTTGGTAATAGTGTTTTTATTTTGATTTAAATTCTAGTTTTCCGGTATTTTTTGTATAATGTATTTTTTAACGACAAACCTTGTCTAAACGTTTTTCTCAACCTGGTTTGCCTGATATAGATTTAATTAGTGTTTCTTAGGTTATACTTAGTCAAACTAGAGATTTTTGGAAGCTTTCTTATTTACTGCTTTTATGTAGCTGTCACTTATGACTTAGTAAAGTTCGTCCTGGAATCTTAAATCAAACTCAAGAAATGAAGCTCATTTATATAAGAAGTCATAGTACCTCTCATTTGATAAGGTTCCGGTCGTGTTTCGTTTACTTATATTGGTTCCTAATAGCACTTTAGTTTACCTCCGTATACCCTTGATTAAGGATCTACCCACGTCTGTAACACATCAGATGAACCTTATTCTCGAAATGGACAAATTGAATTCCACGTCCGCGCAGTTAGTCGGCTGATACCTACTCCTAACTTTCCAAATACAAAACTTCTTGTACGTCCCTAATCTATTTACATTTTATTAACTGCTGCAATTCTATTAATATTTGTTTTTAGTTTAATATTACCTACTACACCTACTGCCTCCGTGGTCTAGCGGTTAAGTCCGTGGATTTAGACTCGGAGGTACCGGGTTCGATTCCTGGTCGGAACACAAAAAATAATAATTAATTAATGTAAATAAATACATTTAATTAATATTAAATTGATTTGTGATATTTCTCGAGTTTGGTACGCTGGAGACATGACGAGCTTGCCACTTGTCGTGATGATACTTTACTATTACCTACTTTATATATACTCTACTCCGTATTCCATTACTTAAGCTCAAACGGTAGATTGTTGAATAGTGGAATCTGTTATTTACTGTCACTTTTAGGGAGTTTTACCGTTCGTTGTTTTATAAATCTGTTCAAAAATCTAAATCTCTTGACCGTAACAGGCATGTATATTTTTGAGATCGTTACATTCATTAGGATACATAGTAACTTATTTACTTTTCATAAAGATGTAGTCGACTCTTGCCTATACAAAAACACCAAAAAGCAGAGCCTTTGATAAAAATTCCTATATTTTGTGTATTCGAATTTACAATAAGTTACCCGAGTTTCTCAAAAAATTACCTGACAATCAGTTTAAAGGCCAAATTAGGAAACTATTGATAGAATGTTGCTTCTATTCGCTAAGTGAATATTACAACCACAAATTTTAAGTATTTTTATGTGTATTATAACAATTACCTGTACAATATGTTTTAATAATAATCTGTGTGTAATAAGTGTGACTAAAATTATAAATATTCATGAGATTTTAACATTGTAAATAATGTTTAACAAAATTTGTGTGCCAGAAATGGCTGAATGTGCAGAACTAACTTACTATTAATATTTACTAATACCATGTTGTATGCAAATAAATAATTTCATTTCATTCATATCATAATTTAATTAATAAAAAATATAAAAAAATACAAATCGCCGTGTTAGAATAAATACCAACTAAGTAAGCCATATTGCACAAATAATATTTTCAGAAAATGCGTTTTGAAAGTTTGCGGTCTTTTCTCACATATTTGTTCAATTTAGAGATGTAAGAGCAGGTAGTTGTGTAGCAAATTTTATGAACTTTAAGTGTATTTATATAAATTAAAGAGTTTTTTAAACGACTGGTGTAAAAAAGATAATTTCCAAAAAAGAAGTTGGTTTTCGCTCTAACCCGGCGAAATAATTGACAATTATTAAAATGAAAGCATGCGAAGCGTTATTTGTACTGGAAACGTTAAATGGAGAATTCCAATTTTAATAGTGTTTTTCACTGACAGATTTCGCTATTAAAGGTATTACGTCATTATACAGAATAGGCTGCTCGTATCAATAGTGAAGGCAAACAGACTGTCTCCTATCACAGAATACCAAACACCACAAAAATAATAAATAAAAAATACTTGTTTTTTCGATATTGTTATTTGATATTGCAACAGAAGTTGTATTGACTACCGTATGTTAAGATTTAAGAGCTTTACTAAAACAGTTCATTTATTATTCAAACACGAGTCTATACTTCCGCGCACAACATACCTACCTGCATTTTCCTTCAAATCGTACATGTGAGTAAGATATAATTATCGGACAAAAGAAACTTGTAATTTCATAGTAGTAGGACGTCGGCACTTCCTTTATGTCGGCCATTATGCGAACGAGTGCCCTCTGCAGAAACTCGCTCAGTCAGCGTAGGGCTAGTAACTAAAACTATACATATAGGCTGGTGTATACTCGTAGGCTATGTTGTTGCACTTAATGGTATACGTTTATAGAAAAGTGCTAGGTTGGATTAGGTTAATAGTGTGAAAAATAAACCCAATTAAATTATGAAATTAGTTTTATGATATTAATTTCATCAAGCCTCCCTGATCTAGCGGTTAAGTCCGTTTTCTGGGGGGAACACAAAAAAAATGTGATAATATCTAGTTTAGTACGCTAGGGACATCGACGAGCTTGTGAGGTCATGGTGGGTCTATTAGTAAAGTTAGCTAAATGTAAATTTGTTACTTTAAAAGCGTGGATTCTGATGAGCAAGGGATGTGGTCGTGATAATTTTCACTTAGCAATAAGGATTGTTTAAAAGTTGTCGTTATAAGACTTAACCCCAATTTAGATTACTCTTCTAATTATGCATAAGTACATAATATGAAATTGTACTTAAAGCCAAAAATGCTTCCCTAAGGAACACTGTAATGATTGAATTACTGCCGTTTAGTCATTTAGTTCAGTCTTACCCAGACACAAAATGAAGTCTGTAATTGTAACGTTTAAAGTTAAAAATAGCGTCCATAACAAATTTTGTATTTTTACTACTACCTAACTCTTGTATTTTTACTACTACCTAACTGTTGTATTTTTACTACTACCTAACTGTTGTATTTTTACTGCTACCTAACTGTTGTATTTTTAATACTACCTAACTGTTGTATTTTTACTACTACCTAACTGTTGTATTTTTACTGCTACCTAACTGTTGTATTTTTACTACTACCTAACTGTTGTATTTTTACTACTACCTAACTGTTGTATTTTTACTGCTACCTAACTGTTGTATTTTTAATACTACCTAACTGTTGTATTTTTACTACTACCTAACTGTTGTATTTTTACTGCTACCTAACTGTTGTATTTTTACTACTACCTAACTGTTGAATTTTTATTACTACCTAACTGTTGTATTTTTACTACTACCTAACTTGTATTTTTCATCGACTCGTACTTTGTACATTTAATAAATCATTATAATTTACGTAATAAATTACAACTACTGCACAACTATCTGCCTCCGTGGTCTAGCGGTTAAGACCGTGGATATAGAGTTGGAGGTACCGGTTCGATTCCTGGTCGTGACACAATAATACTTATTAATGTAAATAAATACTATTAATTATCTTTTTTTTTGTCATATTAATCGAGTTTGGTACGCTGGTGACATTGACGAGCTTACAAGACATGACAAGTGTGTCATGATTGGCCTATAGTAAAGTTGGCTAAATGTGAATCCGCTTCTTTATAAGCGTGGTTTCTCACCAACCCGAAAGGGAAACGGTCGTGATGATACTTTACTTTCACTGCACAATGTGAGAAGCTCAAAATATTAAATAAGTATGCTTATTTGTAAGCCGTCTTTATCTTCAAATGCAGGAAACCAGAAACAGCGCTTCTGAAAATTACAAAGCTTTTCTTCCAGTTTTCTCTCACCATACTTGGCAGTACAATAAAATTTGAATAGTAATAATCCTATTGTTCTGTTTTGTGTGATTGTACAATGGAACAGAAGATAGAGTTTGTTACTGATACGAGTATATTAATTAGGTCTGTTATATATTTAGCTTAAAACTCAAAATTCTTTATTGTATAGATTGCTTATTCTAATTGCAGTTGTATGTCCATGTCATGATGATGCCATCTGCCCATATTATAGGCATACAATATGCTTATGTCAATAGATATTTATTTACAATATTTTTTTGTATATAGTTTATATTTAATATTATTCTTGTCAATTTATTAGTATTACATGGTAGATAAATAGATATCTTTTATTTTTATATTAGCACGGCATGTGGACCTTGCGCCTACCTGATGATAAGTGGCGCGCGAGGTCCATAAATGTTAGCAGCTGGAATCAGACATTCATGACTGATATCAGTATCTAACACGGCTCGGCTTGACTGGGCATGACGGCAATTCGAGCCTGATCCAGAAACGTGTGGGTACACTTTATAAGGTTTATCGGCACGAACGGTGGATTCTTCCCCGCCCTGGCAGCTAGGCAGATTACCACACTACCTACCTACCACCTATTAAAAAATATGATGATGGATAGAATATAAGTTACTGTTTTACTAGCAGCTTCTTACTAACAAGTAAGGATAACTGCCTATTAAAACGATTATTTTGAAAAGCTTATTCAGACTTGGTGGGCCAGTGGGGTCGTCCAAGCCCAATAGCTAGTTGGGCCACGTTTTTCCCTAGCATGATCTCAGCGGACAACCACCCGCCGTTACTGGTATAACAGCACCCGTGTTACTCACGAACCCACGGAGTCCAGTAGCCCTATTCTGTTGTGTCGCAAACGGTATTAGGGAATTTTGTTATTTATATCAGAGGATGAGTCATAATTACATAATATTATTCAATTCTCAACTCTATAAGCGCTTGAACTTGACAGCGGCCGTGCAAATATCAACTTTAATATATATATATAGTTAACGCATTCCATTATATAACGTTTGTGCTTAAGTAACAAAATAGGGCTGGCTGGCAGGTTCGACTACTTCAGCTCTCCTCGCGTCTCCGTTGGGGGGGGGGAGTTCGTTTGAAGTTTATGTTGTACGCCCGATAAAATATACGTCTAGTCAGGCCGACGACAAACTCCTTAATAGTAGGTAGTGATCTCCTGATCTGAGCTATGACAGACTATACGCACGAACCACGGCGTTCAGGAGACCACTTTGACCGATCGCGAGTTCTGCTGACTTAGAATCTTGTCCCTGTTGGTCTTCGCCAGAAATCGTGTTGCCTTACTTGCTTAGAGTCTTGGTCTTGCATTAGCATAGATGGTCTTTGTCTTGCACCCCTTATCTTGGTCTTGCGCAAGACTCTTACTGTGACTCAATATATATATATATTTTTCCAATTGTACTAAGAAAATCTTGTATAAAGATTGTTGTTAAAAAGTAGCACTTGATATCTTTATCTTATTAATTCGTTTCGCTAATGATATCAAACTATGCATTGTAGCAGGCTCTCATATTACATATACACACAGTATGTTTTACTTAACTATAAACTGGAATGGCGACACCACCTGGCAGCCACATTACCCCACACATCAAATTATATTTTCTAGTTCCAAATTCAACTATAATACAATATCATAAAGGCGTGTATAGCCAAACGTGCGGCTTACACTACGATGCAAAACTAGTTTCAAGTTGCTCTCAGAAAACTTGTTCATGTTGCGATTTTACTCCTTAAATAGAAACCAATGCTATCATTAGTATACTTTTTTGTCTATTAGCGCACATAGCTTAACCTCTAAGTACCGACGTGTGGTCTGACAGACACCTCGATTGTACAAGTCACCATTTCTAAGTAAAAATAGTCAGTCGCATCACCTTGCGTGTTTTATAAAACTATTATATGCAACGTCTACTTTTGTCCAGCTTCCTTCATCACATGAGTGGTTTTATTTTATATATATAATATAACCTATATTATATATATATATATATTTACATATATGTAATAGTACGTATTATTTTTATGTATTTGTTTTATAAATCTATTATTGTACCTACTTACCATGAAAACTTTCCTAATGTCCTAAAGGTTTGGCTGTCAGAGAATGCCTACTGGCATTAAGACCGCCTTTGTACATAGTGCAATTAAGTTTTAAAAAAAAAAAATGTATCCAAATTTATTTTATTTTCCAACGTTCATTTGCAATATTAGAGTTCAATCTAGGTGTCTGTCAGACCACACGTCGGTACTTAAAGGTGCAACTCTGTAATTTGTATATAATATGTGAATTTGATTTATGCATCAAGCTGTATCGGTATGGTTAAGATACCATTAAGTTTCAAACAAACAATTGCTCGCACAAACCAACTTTAACAAAGATTTCTCAAGTCGTAAATGTACTTAAGAGAAATGTAGTCTTAACTTTTTATCAAATAAAATTACTGACATTTTAGTTTTTATTTTATTTCAATATACCTAATTTTAGACAGAAAAATAGTAATACCTATTATTATAACGATTTTTCTCTTTTTGACTAAAACTATGTCTAAAATCTATATTTCTTAAAAGAAATCTTTGTCAATGTTGGTTTGTGCGAGCGAGAAAGATTAGAAAGTGTTAAACCGTCTTGAATAAATCGACTATAGGGCTACTGAACTTGATTTTATAAACACACCTCTAAAGATACTTACTCACCCTAACGGTTAAATAAAAATCAATACTACAAACACCCTTTCCAGCGATTACATTCCCCGAATCGCCCAGTTTGTTCACCCTTTTCAATAGTTTAATATTAGTAGAAATAGTTGGAACAAGTTGAAAGCATCTTGCGCTCCCAAAATGAGCAGAGTTGAGTACTTTAGCAATAACTACGACATTATAGTTAGGGTACAGCATTCAAGCCATGTAGTTTCGGAGAGGCTGCAAATCTTAATGATTTAGTCGCCAGTTTTAGGTAAACTTTAATGTTTTATAACTAAAGCAATGCTAGTAAACTTTGAAATTGCTTAAGTTTAACTTTGTTGATATCAAACTGAAATTGTGTTGAAATGCTGGTAATAAAGCTTTCCTCGTACCAAAAACTGTAAAGTAAAAAAAAAAGTATCATCACGACCGTTTCCCTTTCGGGGTGGTCAGAAACCACGCTTATAAAGAAGCTGATTCACATTTAGCCAACTTTACTATAGGCCAATCATTCATCACAAGTGGCAAGCTCGTCGATGTCTCCAGCGTACCAAACTCGAGAAATATCACAAATAAATTAAATATTAATTAAATGTATTTATTTACATCAATCAATATTTGACCAGAGTCGGCCACATTAAAGTTGTCTAAATTGATTCTGCGCCTTAGAAAAACCTTCTTGGGGCTATCACTAAGTTTTAACATAATAAACGGTAAAGGAAATCATTGTGATCGTTCCTTCCACGCCATTTGGCGTTATCTTTTAACTTACTAAATGTCTGTTTTCTAAATGCCAGAATGCTTCTTAAAAAAGTAAGTATAAAGGTTTTATAATAATGAACAGTTTATAATAAAACCGAATATATTCACAACATCGTAAAATTTGAGTTCACAAAAGTAGACTAAGTAAGCTAACCTAACGAATCTTTAAATAATAATTTGTGCTACTAGCTTCCCGAGTATAATGGAAGCTCTCCCAGCGACATAGCTAGGTCGAAGTTACGTAGACAGCTAGGGCGGTGACCTTGGCTCAGCCACCCCGTTTCTCCACCCACCCCCAGGGTGGGGCGCCCGGGTGTTGCGAGATGTGAGCTGACTCTTGAGACCGAATGGATACAGTTATGCAGAAAATAACCAGCTAAAAATAACTATTGACAATAACTTTTTAAATTAAACCACTAGTATATCAATTGTCATCGTCATCACGGCCGTGTCTCTTTCTAGGTGGTCAGAAATCACGCTTTTTAAGAAGCGGATTTGCATTTGAAGCGGATGCATTTAGACAACTTTACTATAGGCCGATGTTGATGTCTCTAGCGTACAAAAATCGGGATATAACACAAACTTTTAGAAATAAATATATAGACGCAAATCGTTATTTGTAGGCGTAATGTACAAAAAATATATACCTAATAAATATGAATGAAATGAAATAAATATGTTAATTTACAGAATTTTTAAAGTAGGTGTATTTAATTTTAACCTAAAAGTTATCTTTTTAAAAGTAACAGGTTTTTATTTGTCTTGAAATGTTAGCAATTAACTGTTAAGACGAATTCCCACTTCATAGGCGATATTCGGTCAGACCTTCTAATGGTTTATATTTTTACTATCTTTGTTTTTTCGGTGACTGGAGTACAATAATTAACTCATGTTATCTAAAACGAATGTCAAAATTCTTACTCTGTAGTTGTAAGCAGAACCAAAGTTTATAGGTTTTGGTCTTAAATCATGTCGCAAATATCTGATGCTGACTTGTATTTATGTGTTCCCACGATTCTACTTATAAAAAATCTAATAAAAGAACAATGGTTTAGATTTTAAAATGAAAACTTAATAGGCAAAATGTGAATCTGTTTCTTTATGCGTGGTTTCTGTTCACCTGATAGACAAATTCCTATAAAATAATATTAAATGAAATCATTTAAATGTTACACTTGGTTCACTACTGCATAACTAGCTGTCCGCCTTTGATGGTACTTACACACATCTAGGTATAAAGCAAACAGTTTCTCCATGTGTAGGACTGAAGACGGTCTTATCGGCTATATCAACATTTATGTGTATGACACTACTTGGTCTAATTTCCCAATTTTACGTTTTCCCGGTATTCTAAGTAAGAACAAACATACAGTCTCGATCTCTTTGCGGACTAAATTGAACCTTTTGGATTGTTTTTTAGTACCTATAAAAGGCATTTAAAATATATTTTTGGAGTAGCGTTTACATAAAAATCCACTTACATTAATTTCACCACTTATGGCAATGTTTTCTGAACTCCCCGGAATGTTTAAGGGTCTGTCTGTACGTAATTTAATTATATTTCATTTGTAATTTGGCTTTTTCTTTTCCAGGTAAGCAATTAAGTCAATTTGTTCGTTGAAGCTATTCACAACGTTCGGCCGCAACGCTCTGAGTGAGTCATTTTCTGCTTTTACACTAATGAAAGATCGTTCCCCCACAGTTTTTTGTGTTCAACTTATACTTTGGGTAATGTAGCTATTGTACTGACATCAGCTATCATTAATAACAATGCCGCGACTACAAGCTAACATTGTTGTACGAACGGTAGGGAGTTCCGTATCAATCGTGACTTCGATTTTGTTTTTAATCCAGATTAATCACGAGTTTTGGTTCATTGTACTATTCATATTTGACGGTACAAAACCACTTATTGAACGGTCTAGACTACTCTTGACAGAAAGTTTTCAGTACCACTTGTAAATATTAATGCAGTTTTGATAATAAGTTGACACGGCGTCCTTACAGCTACGAACAGAATTTTATATTTATTTATTCTTTGACATACTATTATTAAGGTATACAGCCTAGAATTTGAATATAATTTATTATTTAACATTTGCTGTATTATTATTTAGATAGTAAGGTGTATCAGCCTCCTTACAGCCACAAATTTTAATTAATGTTATTTGACATGTTTATTTAGTGAATAAGTTGACACAACTTTACAGCCACGATATTATGTACTATATTATATATATACTATATATATATTTATACATTCTTAGGTTAAGATATAAGTAATTGTTTGTGGCAATATGTATTATACCTTCACAACCTATCCATAATTTATGCTATTAATCTAGTTTATTTGTAAACATATTTGTAAATAATGTATCTGACGATATCCCAGAGTTACAATGTGAACCATATGGAAATAAATAATTTGAATTAAACAAGAGCGGTGGTGACTCGGTTGCCTTGACGCTTTCCTTTATATCCTAAAAGTCGGTTAAAACCTCTTCAAACTATGTGGAATACACTTTTCTTACGTAAATTTGTTATACATTTATAACACTACCGTTCCCGTGCCTCGGAGAGCACGTTAAGCCGTCGTTTCCGGTTCCACTAATACCAACTTATTAAATCGTAAATAAATTGTCAACAACGTGGTGAGTTTGGGCTAATTTCGTCAGAAATTTCTTTAAAGTCGTATCACTAACAGTGGAGGTTAAAAACTGTGAAGAATACTATTTAACTGGTTACAAACTTTCACAGTTCAATGTTAACGAATGTCTGTAAATCTAGATTAGTTAAACAGTACAGTCAGTTTAAAGTACCTCGCTCTCGCCTGCTTTGGTTTGCTCTCCCATTAAATAGTCTTAAAAGCTCAGAACTTTACTAAGAATATAAAGTTACTTTCAGAGTTCTTCAAGCAAAAGGTCTTGCTTTGCGCAATATAAAGAGCAGAGAAGTAGCTGATCGTTGTATTGCGACTCGAGGCTTCTAGGTAACCGCGTCATCGCAGATGCCAGACGACTCGGGAGTTTTCCTTACTTTGAACTATATTTTAGTTGCACATTCGGGCGAATTGCTCCGGAAAGTTGACGCAGAAACTTCTCCGGAAGGAGTTGCGAGCAGTTACATCCACGCATACAGTTCTCAAATATACATCTGTATGTCACATTAACATGGACCGTTATCTTGTGCACTTTGAGCTCGCAAGTTGTCCGCATTATATTACCGTTGTTGGCGCGTCTGTCACCCGTTTGCGTCACCGCCTGTCGCCTAGGACGTTTTCAGGTTGAATAATGTTTTTCTATTCGAAAACATTTCCATGCGCTATCGACTCTCCGTATCAGGCTCGACGTTTGTGTACACGTACTCTTGTTTTTGCCGTCGATCGTTATCTACAATATAGTATATAAGGTCGCCTCGATTGTTAGCAGTCTCGTATTATTACTCTTGAATCGTTAGGAGGAAAACGCGGCTCGAAATAGCACAATTATGCGACGTTTAGAGCGAGTGGACGGTCGGTCGCTATTATTCACTTTTTGCACACTCGACTACGAACATCGACAGACGTCTCATTTTGTTGACGTGGACGTTTTTGTGTCGTGGCCGCATTAATACACACGCTTTGTCGTTTTTGGCCGACCACCCGAATTTCCTGTTTCATTATCATGGTGTATTTGATGTGCTCGTTTATTTCCATCACTTGTATTAAATGAAAAGGATGCCCATTTGTAAGAATGAATTATATAATTTAATATTGCGTCGTCGCAGCGTTATTGCCGACTAGGAAATTACTAGATACTTTGCACAAGCGTCAATAAGACCAGTTCGTGTTTCCGGTCACAGCTGGATCCTCCGGTAACTAACTGCGCAGATATTATCGCTACCTATCTACGGCATGCAAAGTACCTTTTAGATCCATGCTACAAACGAGAGGGTGGGACGTTTGAGGTATCTATGAATATTTTAATCGCACGACTTGGCAGCGTAATTCCGAGTACGCTTTAAACACTGGTGTTCATTACTGTAGATAAGTCAATGCCGGCGAGGGTCAAGGAGATAATAACATGCCGCTATAAAAGTGGGTCTTGTGGAAAAAATATTTTTGATGAGTAATGTTAACCGCCATTAAAAATAGCCTGTCGATTGGCGCTCGGATAGTACTAGTCTGGGCGTCCTCCAATTAGTGTGATTAGAAATGGTTTTGAAGAACTAAATTGGATTACATAGACTTCTGAGTCTGCTCTATGGGCCTCGAACATGCGAGCGCCTATCAGAACTCGACCATTTACGAGTACAATCAATGAAATAGTAACATTGCCAGGAACTTTCATTATCGTACTTTCTATTGTGCTATCAAAATGAATATTGTTTATTTTTAACTAAAGTTCAAAACAACATTTAGGTATCCTACTTAAGTTTAATTCAACAAAATTACTTAATTGATCATCTTTGAATACAATTCATCTTCATCGCGACCGGTATCCCTTCCGGAGTAGTCCGAAACCACGCTTATAAAGAAGCGGATTCACATTAAGCCAACTTTATTATAGGCCTATGAAGTGGCAAGCTCGGGAAATATTACAAGTAAATTAAATATTATTTGAATTAATAAATGTTATTGTGTCCCGACCAGGAATCGAACCAGGTACCTCCATCTACAGATTTAACCGCTAGACCACGAGGCAGTTAAATATTCAATATATTTCGTCTTCCTTTTTTCGCATTTGAAAGTCACACATATGTATGACACCAATGAAAATTTAGGATTGTATAACAGGTTGTTTATTTAGTAAAATATAATTATTTCCAATCTGAGCGCATGGCAAGTGTGTTAATAACGTAGGTGACGCGTTATCAGCAATGTTTGTTGCGCAATTAAGTCGTCAATAAATACACACACGTGTTATCTTAACCAGGCGCGCCTTTCGAGAATGTTCCGCGCGACCGCGTGGCCCAATGTTGTATAGGCACACATGCGACCTATGTATAATCAAACACGTTTCTTAATATACATTTATGGCACCTGTTTCTCTGTTTTAAGACTCTATTTGGTATTGAGAAGATAGGCTGGTGTGCGGCTTTGGTATAGCTAGGCGATCGAGTCGTTTCACACGCCTATAATTCCGGCCAGGATCCTCGACTCGTGCAGTGGTCGTAAATTGCGTTTTCGCCGGCTGTGAAAGGCGTCCGGCCGCGGTGCATTCACCGCTTGCCGTATCCAATTTATCGCGAGATCGATACCAGGCACATGTACAGTGTACGCAACGATGTGTGTGTGAGCGCGTCCGCCCGTAATAATAATTATTATTTGCGGCTTTGGTTTTGTTATTTCATAAGATAGCGTCCCGCGTCCCGCGATCTTAGCGTCTATTGTGCGTCTTTCCAAAGCCATTGAATTTGACATGTCTATACAAACTTCTTTTAGTTTTGATCTACTTTATAACAAACTAGCTGACCCGGCGAACCTCGTACCGCTTCGTACTTTGTTAGAAATTTTTACCCCACGATCTTTTTGTATGAGAATGTTTTTTTTTTTTTTTTTTTTTTTTTTTTTTTTTTTTTTTTTTTTTTTTTTTTTTAAATTCCAATTTTATTTATAGATACTTTGCTATTCGGGACAGAGACAAATTCAACAAATCAAAAACTATTAAAATCTGTCCAGCCGTTCTCGAGTTATAAGTGTTCTAACAAACCCGACTTTGTTTTATATAAATATTAAGATTTACATTTATTCGAAGGAAATAAGGTACAATGATTTAAAAAAATAATAAATATTAATTAAACTAAAAACTTACATCTTAAAACATAAATTACTATTATTAAAAATGAATCTAATTAATAAATAAAAATATAACTAAAAACTAAAATGAAGAAAAAACAATATAAAAATTATTATAAATAAAAAAATTGCTCCAAATCGCTGCCAATGGGCAAAGTGCCAAGATTTACTATTATGCAATCTAATATGTCAGAAACCTTCCTCGATGTTCACACAACATATTCCGAAAGTTTCATTCCGATCGGTCAAGTAGTTTTGAAATGCATAGGGAACATACACACAGACATTCACTTTATATATAGAGATGAAAGTATCTACAAATTAATAAAATTATTGTATAGCTTGAATTACTCTTCAATGCAAGTCGGAATGTAGTAAATAAAACAAGAAAATCAATTATTTCTTATACGGTTTGGCTTCTTGTCTCATCATGTTATATATTTAATGTTGTTGCGGACAAAAAAATTTTTATCTTAGTGTGCGTGTAAGAAATGCTGTCGGAGTGACCTTGTTGTCGGTGTGACGTGATGCCACATCACGATCGGCGCTCACGTGGCACTACGGGGGCGCACCGTAGGTGGCGATTAGCTCTAATTGTTTAACATTAACTAATTGGGTTGGTTTAACTTCGGTTCATGGACGATACACGTTATTTTTATTAACTACATTGTTATGAATTATGACATGCAACTGACCAGTAAATTAGGTGTTAATTATGGAAAACAATCCATTGCAATGTATGTAAAGTTTTTTTTTCTTTTAAGTATCATCACGACCGTATTTTTTGTGACAGAAACCACGCTTTTTTTAAGGAACGAACCCGGTAACTTTCGCGTAACATAATCACGTTAAAGTATGATGGGAAATACTTATATAAAATTTGTGAGTTAGGAGGGAAGGACCGACAAATAGACACACCTCGTACAGCTTCTTTCGTATTTTAAATATTATTTATTTAATAATTTATTGCACTTTACTTAAAAGTATGTACAAAGGCGAACTTAAAGCCATTTCGGCTTTTTCTACCAGCTAACCTTTGGGAGAGTGAGACAGTATAAATATGTGGGGTGCAATTCTAACCAATAAACTACATAAATAGTATGAATACATAGACTACATAAATACTCATCAATATATACATATTAAGCTAATATATTATTAGGAAGTAGAAATTTGTGGAGTTAAAATATATTGTTCTGCTTGTTTAAAAATAAAGTATTAAGTAGTTTTTTAAAGATGTGAATATATTAGTATGGATCGAATAAATAAAAAAATGTTAGTGTGTTAAGTATGTTGCTAGGTATGAGTTGTGAGTTTTAAATTTAAAAATATAATTTAAGCGAGATTAAGTTAAAATATAGCAAGTAAATTTTATTTTAATTAATATTTATATACCTAGGAGACGGATGACTCTTGTAGCACAGCACACCTGTAATATCCTAAATGATGTACCAAAAGTTAATAAATAAATGTTGATTTAGATTTTTATGAATTATAGCATTTTACTTTGTTCCCAATAAGTTGATTTTTTTATATATTGCGTCATAAACTATTTTTTAAAGAAATTAATTCACAATTAGCTAACTGGATTATACGCCCATCTTAACAAGTGGCAACCTCATCGAAGTCTCTAGTGCAGGGTTGCACAGACTTATTAATACTAGGGGCCACTCGGCCAAATCATGAACTGATAGCGGGCCGGCCGCCAGAAGTAGGTATAGGTAGTTAAAGACAATAAAGAATTGATAAAAATTTATTAAAATTAAAAAAGAAATTATTAATTTGAAGCGTGGCACTGCATAGTGCTTACAATCTTTTTTATATTTGGCTCAAATTTACTTGTAGCAACACGTAAAACTGCTTCCAAACTTTCATTTGCAAGGCGGTTTCGATTTTTTGTTTTATTATTATTTAGTATTGAAAAAGTTTGTTCACATATATAGGTAGAACCAAATAAGCTGGCACATTTCAGAGCGTTTATGCGCAACTCTTCGTACATATTTTTATCAATGCAGCGGTAAAAGTTCAGCAAGTCTCCTTCGTTGAATTTGTTGCGTAAATCTTGGTCATTTTGAATGTCGATAATTTCTAACTGCATTGACTCTGGCGCATTTTCAACTGAAATAGTGAAAGGATTGCTGAATATGTCCAACAGAGGTTTCACTTTTTTAAACTCCGAAAATCTGTCTTCAAAAGATTGAATCAAAATATCTAGCTTTTCTACATAACTGAAATTAATCGCAGTTTTGTTGAATTTTTCAGCCATTTTCTTATAATTCGGAAAATGATTATAATTTCCAGAATTCAATTGTGATCTGAAAAGTGTCAGCTTGCATTGAAAGGATGTTACATGAGCATAGAGCTGGGATATCAGTTGATTTTTGCCTTGAAGCCGTGTGTTCAAGACATTCAAATGATTTGTAATGTCAACTAAATAAGCTAAATCACACAACCAATCAGGATTTTTAAGTTCCGGGACATCCCTTTGCTTTTCCGCCAGAAATATTCCAATTTCTTCTATTAAATTTAGAAATCGTTCCAGTGTCAATCCACGACTTAGCCACCTTACTTCTGTATAATACAGTAAATCTCCGTATTCGCTTTCGATGTCATCAAGGAATTGTTTGAATTGTCTGTGATTGAGTCCTCGTGATTTTATGAAATTTACAGTCGAAACTACTACTTTCATTACATTTTGAAATTCATTTTTTTTAGAACAGAGGGCTTCCTGGTGTATAATGCAGTGAAACTGCATGAGATCTTCAGTGTTTATGTTTTTTTCTTGCAGGTGCTTTTTCAGCAAAGTAACTAGCCCGGAATTGATACCAATCATGGAAGGAGCACCGTCAGTCGCAACTCCCGATAACTTAGATAAGTCCAAATCAGTTTTTGAACACTCGTCCAAAAGTCCATTGAGTATATCAACTCCTTTGGTTTGACCTTTCAATGAACACATTCCTAATAACTCTTCGAAGACTTCAAAATCTTGAGTAACACCTCGTATGAATATGAGAAGTTGAGCTGTGGAACTAATATCAGTCGATTCGTCGAGTGCTAATGAAAAAAATTTCATGATCTTAGTTTTTTCAATTAATTGTTCCGCAATATTACCTGACAAGGACATAATTCGTCTTTGGATAGTCATACGATTCAGTTGAATTTTCTCAAACTTTTTTGCTGCTTCTGGACACATTTTCTTAGCGGCAATTTCCATGCATTCTTTTACAAAATCGCCATCATTGAAGGGGCGACTTCGCTTTGCTATCATTCGAGAAATTTCATAACTAACTTCTGTAGCCGTTTCTGAATCTTGAATGTGTTTTGTAAACATAGCTTGCTGACCAATAAGCTCCCGTTTTAAAGACAACATTTTTTGCTTTCTTAATTCGCCTGTAAACTTGGTAAAAGAAGGATGCTGCGTTTCATAGTGCCTTTTTACATTATAATCCTTTGCAATCGCAACAGAATTCTTGCAAATTAAACAAACGACTTTGTTATGCGACCATACAAAAAAGTATTTCTCAGTCCAAATTTCTTGAAACTGCCGATTTTCATCTTTAACCTTACGTTTTTTACTAGGTCCTGGCTTCTCCATGTTGCGTTCTAATCCTGGCTAGGATTAACACAGCACCTAAAAACAATTACAGTACCCACTTAAATTACCTATCCTTTTTTAAATTATCAAAAATAATTGATTAAATATTATTTCTCAGAAATTTTAAGATTTTTATACAGATTTTATCTGAAATAATGACGTAATTATTACAGTTAGAGAAATTCTTATAAAAATAGTAATTTCTTTGTTTATTTTAATATTTAGCCAACATTAAAGCTAAATTTGATTAAAATTGATTAAATAGGTAGGGAAACACTTATTAATAACAGAGTTTTACTTACGTTTTCACAACACAATTATACACGGCACTTGACGGGTTAACACTGCAACAGGAAATCTACGTTGAATGTGGATCAAAATATATGACACCGGCTAGTCGAGTTAAAATCTACACTAGAACTATTGCCTCCCAAAAACACTAATAAACTGCACTTATTCTCAATCACTTATTACTTCGCTTTGTATTTTCGCGCTTATTTCTTTCTGTTGTTGACACTTCACTCAAATGAAAAGCGAACTGTTCGGCCGCTGCGGTTAACGTGATTTTTATACCGCGCAAACGACTCTGGAAGCTTCGTGTAGATACGCGAGCAATCGGGAATACGGGACTATATCTATCTCGCTTGCTCACCGCGCTAGAAAATTCTTGATTTCTATAGCGAGCGATGTTACTTGACTTAGCAATTTTGGGCGCTAGATTCAAATTGCGCGCGCGCGAGTTTCACATTACTTTTCGAACATATTTTTTTTTTGTTTTATTCTGGAATAGAATTCAATATTTTTCGAATGCACGAGAGTATTATTTTTGCTGTCGGCGGGCCACCAGTATTCGACCCACGGGCCGCATGCGGCCCGCGGGCCGCGGTCTGTGCATCCATGCTCTAGTGTATCAGACTCGATAAATATCACAACTATAATTTAATAGTGTCCCAAAATCCACCGACTTAACCACTAGGCCACGGAGGCAGGCGACTTTATGGAGCGAAAAATCTTTATGCCAAACTTTAATTTGATGACTACAATAATTTATTAAAATTAATGTTAATAACTGGGGTAATTATAATAATGCAAAAGGTCTGACCTTTTAACATGCCAAATTGCTGGTCGATAAATGATTTAACTTTACTAAACGCCTTATGCAATACAACAAGTGGTCTCCAAGGCCGTTTCGTACAGAATTAAATTCTCTTGTCAGGTTGGTATAGATGTTTTTGTAGTCGCTTTTTTATAGAGCGTCTGGGGCGATGCTTGGTGTTAAATTAGTTCTTAATTCATTCATTTCCTGACTATTTTAAGAATTTAGCTTGACAATATATATATATATTTATAATATGGCATTTGTTACAATTTGCCAGTGTCAAAGTTAGGGAAAGACTGGTTTAATAAATAGGACTTGAAAAATTTGGAACAGGATCATAAGAGTAAATACAAAAATGGAGAATTAATAGAAAAATACATCATTATATACAAAAATAAGAGAATAAATAATGGATTATATACATATATATATATAATCTCCGTGGTCTAGTGGTAACAAACGTTGCCGTGAACTCGGGAGGTCGTGGGTTCGATTCCCACCGGGGGCAAGTTGTACATTGTATAATTTGTCTCGGTCTGGGTGTTTATATGTATAATATGTATATATTTACAAAAAAAAAAGTATAATATGTAGTTTATCAACCATCTAGTTTCCGTAACACAAGCCTCGTAGCTTACCACGGAAATGAGATGGCGCTGTGTGACCTGTCTGGAAATATTTATATTATATATATAGGATAGGTATATTTATATTTTAATATTATTATCTACAATAAATGAACCAATTATATTATATATAAATTTACTTCGTTTGTTATATACAAGAATGAAATATTAATAGGAAATGCAACTCGGTGTGAAATAAGAGAGGAGATGAACAAGAAGATAATATATCTCAATTCATTCCTCTCCTGACGTATTTTAAGAATTTAGCTTGACAAGATAATATATCTCCAAAATGTCCGTGATTTTATTTCCTAGAAGTTGATAGACCACATTTCTCAATATTAAAAAAATATTGGATTGTGCAATCGAGTGGGATGAAAAAGTGTTAAACACTCCTAAATATAATAAATACATAATATAAGCGGTGGTGGCTCGGTTGTAAGTTTTCTTTAAAATCCTAAAAAAATGGTCACTGAAACCAACTAGTGAATTCGTTAATAAATTGTTATTAAAAAAATACATCAGACCCTCACCAACACGGCTTTGCGAGTGTCCGTATAATCCTAAAACAGTCGGTTCGAACCCCGGCATGTACCAATGAGAAATGCACTTTTCTTCAGTACATTTGTCATTTATTTACAACACCTCTATTTCCCGTGCCTCAGAGAGCACGTAAGCCATGGGTCCCGGTTCCTTAATACCAATTTGTAAATAATAATAATTTATCATTCAAAATTAACATCAGACCCTCACCAACCCGCCTGGCCAGCGTGGCTAGTGTAGGCTAATTTCTCCAAAAATTCTGAAGTCCTATCTCCAATCGCATATTCGATCTCAAAAATAAGATCTCAAACGTCCTTGTTGAGTAGGTATAAGACGCACGAACTACTATCAAAGTTACAAGCCAACCAATCATTATCATCACAGCTTGTAGAACACAATGTCTTAGATCTCCTCTGTTGGAGATGGGTCAGAATGTTCTGGAGAATTTCACCTACAATTGCCACGCTGGCCAGACAGCTTGGGCAATCACCTGACGTATAACAAAAAAGATATGGCCTCAGCATACGAGAGGTAAAACAATTCCAATAAAATATTCCTTTTTTGTAGATCAAACAATAAATACGCTTTGTGCATTATTCAAGGCAACCTGAAGCAATTTACTAAAAGGTCAAAAATAACATCCTTTATATAGGCCCAATAATAATAACTATACTCTATTAACTTAACAGCTAAATAAACTGTTTCTATGATAGGAATAATTGCATAATATACTAAGACTGCTTATCCACCAGATATGTTCACGGTTATCACACAACCAATAATATAAGGTTACCGGCAAAATACCACTGGCCGGAAATTGCACAGAACCTGAATTTTGATTCCTGACAGAGCGTAAAAAAGTGCAATCCCCGGACACATGTTTTTTGGCCTTATTATAAACTTTTATTATTTGTTATTGTAAAGTTAATAGTCTTGTTTATCGATTACTGTTTAGTTTTTGTTTAAAACATAATTTTATATAGAAAATATTCAACGAAAAAATATACCAATTAGATTTAACATTTATTTTGTATTTGTACTAGTTAAATATTAATTTAATAAATCGCAAGTATTTCGTCCATGCCTGTAACACCGCCCCCACACATATCCATCGCCTGTAACACTTTATGGTGACGTGATGTGATAATAAAATTATACTATGTAGTAATAAAGTGGATATTTTCCTAGGCTGTTTTCGACTAAAAGCGTTTTACGCTTTTTTTTACCGAAATTTACTTAAATTGTATGAAAACCATTATGCAACGCCAAGTCGAAAGACTTTCAAAGTGAAATAAAGCGCTTAATTAAAGCCATCTTTAAAAATTGGTCTTCAGTCACTTTCTTTAAAAGCAAAATGTCTCAATCTCACTCTGACATAGTAATTATTTTATTTATGTATGTATATTATTATAAGTATTTATTATTTAATTGTTGTTGTATATATCTATTTTGTAATTTTTCCTATTATCAGCACCATGGTAGCTCTCTTATCGCCATCACAAAGGTTAGCTGTTAAAAAAGGTTAGCATTAATATCGCCCTTGTACAATACTTTTTGTAAACAATGTGCAATAAACAATTTTATTTATATTATTATAAGCGACAAGTCAAACACAGGGTTAGTATATCTCTGGTGGATAACCATATGGTTAATACCATGATCCATTATTGTTCATGAAAATCACACGACTTCCATTCAAAATATACGTTAACAATTCCATCTATTGTTACTTTTTTCTATGGTATTTTATTACTGTAGCATTTATATTTAAAAATCATGTCAATACAACCGGCTAGTAAACATCCCAACAATGATGTATGTAGGTTTGTCTTAAGAGCCGGTACCAAGTTTTTTGTATATTATTATCAAAGAGATATTATAAGAACTTAATTTAATATTTACTATTTAGTTACTAAACTGCCTCCGTGGTCTTGCGGTTAAGTCCGTGGATTTAGACTCGGAGGTACCGGGTTCGATTCCTGGTCGGGACACAAAATATTTGTTAATGTAAATAAATACATTTAATTTATTTGTATTATTTTTCGACTTTGGTACGCTGGGGACATCGACGAGCTTGCCACTTGTCATGATTGGCCTATAGTAAAGTTGGCTAAATGTGAATCAGCTTATTTATAAGCGTGGTTTCTGACCACCCCGAAAGAGAAACGGTCGTGATTATACTTTTTTTAGATATTATAAGATAGAGCAGGTATTGGCTGCAATTTTATGCAATGTGTTTTTTACATATTTTTTTACTCTATCTAACGTCTAATAGCAAAACTTCTAATTTTTATAGATGACAGATTTTACTTAAATATGTCTTCTGTGAAATGGATGGAGCCAATGTCAACTGTTATTAGGGTTATTAGAATTATAATTGTATGCAACTATAATAGCGCCATCTATGATCGTTTAGCGAAACTGTTTTTCTAATGACTACTCTAGAAGTTTGGTGTATTTAAATTATATTAATTATAAATATGTATTATCACCATTTTCTACTGAACTTGAAAAAGTATGTATTTTACGTTTCTGTAGGCCGCAAGGCATATTGTCCGTGCAACAACAAAATAATATATTTGAAAGTTCACGTCAAACACGACTATAACCGGCAATGCACTGTGATAGACTAATTCATTTTGTGACGATCGATATACGAGTATTTAATGCCGCTGATTATTATGCTAAAATTTATGCTTTTTATGCATTGATTTCACTAGTTTGTAATATGTGATTTAATATTTAAAAAAAAAAATGTTTTTCATTTATTTAAGTACTTGCCAATACATTTAATTTATTAAATAGTACGCCAAACAGTAATCTCAGTTTGTTGGAAGAGACAATTACTCACGCAAGTTAAATATTAATATACGACGTGACTTGTATGCTCTTACTTTAGACTAATAGGTTATTTTATTGATACAAACAAACAACTGTTCTAAGAAACCATATGTCGGAAGTGACAACATTTTTAGTCTTCTCCATACAAACTGTAAATTTTAAAATAGCAAATTTGCATGGAGAAGCAAAAAAAAAATGTTACTTCCGACATAAATGGTTTCTTAAAGAGCATACAAAGTCACTCCGAATAGGTAAGTATTATAAAAATATAAGTATAAAATCAAAAATTAAAGTTTATCTGTTTTTCGTTTGAAAATGTTATCGATTGTAAATGTTACATAAAAAGAAAATTCCATTAAGTGAGGAAAATACACATTACCGATGCGCGATGGTACTGTCTCTTAAATCTATCTCAAACCACGCGGGCGACGTTTTTATTTTAAAATGTGGAACAAAAATGAACTCGTATCGCGGCGTGGGATTGGCTGACGTCGCAAAAGTGAGATATGTTCGTGTTTTAAATTTAGAATGCATTTAAATTTGTAGCAATTCGCGAAGTTGCGAGCATGCTGATTTTCTGCCATAACTACTATTCGCTATTGTAATGTAGCTGTTTGAAAATGTATCGGTTTGCAACACTGGTTATTAATACCTGTCGATGTCAAAGTGACAAATACCTAAAATAATCAATAAACATAAGTACATACATAGCTCTGTGAAATAAAGGCTGTCCCAGAATGTTTTTCGTTATTAATATTTAAATAAATCAGAATTAATTCTAATACGATTTATTTACTAAATAAAACATTAATTATTAAATGCTATTTGTGTAAACCAACCGTTTGCAAGATGGATCCACTTCACATGTTATATGACTTGTTAACTGCTCTTCAAGAATTATTGACATGAGGAGACATTAACTGACCACCAAGGACCCAGACCAAACTCATGCTGTTTTTTTTCCTGTGGGGCACTTAAATAGTAAAGTCTACAACCCTTACCACCCAATTTGGATGCTACAAAAAAATACAGACGAAATTAAATCTATTCTTAGGCCCATGCTCCAGCGTGTAACTAATAATTTTAGTTAGTTCTAGGTTAAACGAAAGTTTTAAAGTAAAAAAAAAGTTTAAAGTTTTGTTACTAAAAAAAACTGATATTTTATTTAAATATCAAAAACTTTGAGGGTAATTAGCAACGTCTTTGTAAAGAATCCCGCACTTACCTAAACTACATTTACGATGCGCACTTTATGTCTGACCGCCTGCGACGTGATGGATGCTGTATATTCAGCTAAATACATAAATTTATCCGACACGGCACAAAATAACGATCAGTCCCAGTTGGATTTATTATGCCAGCGTTCGGTTATCGCATAGTGGGCAATATTTTTTCGTTGCTATGCAAGCACGACGGCTATACTTTTTGTGTAAACGAGATTAAACAATTTGTGTTGCTTTTAGCTTTTGAGAATTTGTCAACGTATTTTCGCATGACATCATAGCTCAAAGTATTGAAACACGAGACATATAAAAAGGCGTGACATTGCTATAGGTACGCTTTGTATTGTAGTTGAAGTAATACATGAAATATTTAACATCTGAATGACGTCACTTACTGTGTAACGTTTGATAAACGAGCGAGCGCAAGACGCCGGCTTTGTTTGTATGGAATTGTATTAACGAAAGAAAATGTTTCCTATAGGATGAATAACACTAACAAAAAATACAGCTTCCGCGTAAAACTAACGTGAACTCTAATTTCTACCTCAATGAGTTTGTTTTCTAATGCGTGCGATAAAGTAATAGGCAATAATAACGACCTAATATTTAGGCTTTTATAAATTAAACTAGTGTCTTTTCAGTACAGTAACGTTTTTAACAACTCAACATATTTAACAAAGAATGACGCGTGAACTAGTTGATATATGATGATAAAAACGTCAAAGACCCATCTCTAGCGAGCGTGCATGTAAGACAGACAAACCTTTATCGCATTTACAAATAGCTTGGATTTGTCGGTTGCTAAGGCAAACAATTTACCGCACACGATTTGTGTGTTATGTTTTACGAACGATCGCAGTAGCCACTTTAAACAGGCTGGGCGGCCACAAAAGCCGCTCTTCATTTGCTTATCTCGAATCTTAGTAGTTTTACCGAACCAAGAAAGGTTTATTACGAAGAACTAGGAGCCGAGCCGCATTTAGATAAAGATTTGCGGAACTACCATGCTATTGAATTAACTTGAAGCGAAATCGTTTCCTTTTGTTTTTTCCTATGCCAAAAATATTTTGTTAACTGTCCGTAGTCTAGCGGTTAAGTCCGTGTATTCCTGGTCGGGACACAATAAATTATTTAATTTAAATGTGATATTTCTCGAGTTTTTTACGCTAGAGACATCGACGAGCTTGCCACTTGTCATGATGCGCCTATAGTAAAGTTGAATATGTGTGAATCCGCTTCTTTATAAGTGTGGTTTTTGACGACTGCGGAAGGGAAACGGTCGTGATGATACTTTAAATGAAATAAACTACTTTGTTCCGACCCGGAATTGAAACCTCCAGCGGTCGTAAGTATTTATTGACAGTGAAATTATTTATTTAGAAACTATATGTGCAATAGTGTGCATTCCAAAGGGAAATGCAGAGAGTAGAAAGTTAATCGGCTGACCCGGCACGTCAGGGCGCGGGACTAATCTCCAGCAGCAAAATTCTGTTTCTTTTAGCGCAATCGTTATATAAAGGAATCCTCTAACGAACAGACAATGTCAATATCAAACGCTATCAAAGTTGATATACATATAATATTTTAAGTTTATTTTTTTAATAACCGTGAGTATATATATTGTTTATTTGAAAGAACAATACAGTACTAAAAGCGATAAACAAAAAATAATAATAAAAACTTAAAGTAAATAAAAAATGGAATACTTACAAAGAAATCGCTCTACCAAATCGCTTTCATGCGGCATGTTATTGGCTTACATATTTTTTTATTGTATAAATATATATATATATATATTGAATAATTGTACAGATCTTTTTTGAAACGGTTAATCGGTAATAGTACCTTGATTTCTTCTGCTAATGTATTTTTAAATACATGACTGTTTATGGAACACATGGTTGTTATACAAAAAGATTTCTATTTTGATGTCTTGTATTAAAATTACCTGATGGTGAGTTTCGTAAACAGAGCTGTGCACGACTTAATTGAACTTCACCAAACATAGCTCTGATGCATTTTTTTTACTAACGGCCAGTTACAGAAAGGTTCCAATCTTATGACATGTTTAAATTTGCCTATGAGACACGTCATTGGCTAAAATATTCAAAGTGACATGCTAACTACCAATCATGTGGCGCACGAGTATATCAAAGTATTGATCATAGATTACTTTTATCATTATTTTTCCAACTTGTAAGAATACAAGATCTATGTCAACAGAATTACCTTAGAAAACAATTCCAGAAGAAGACAAATTTCTAAGCATCCCATGGATTGACCGTGCGGGTGCGGGGTCCATCGTGTGTGGGTAAGAGATGAGAAGAATGGTGTCTCGGGCTTGCGACCGACAATAGGCTGGTTTAAGAAAAGGAGGCCTCAATTTTCTATTTTATTGCGCGATAATACGCTCACTATCCACCATTCTACTTCTCTCCCTACCCAACCAAATACTGTATGATTCCGTTAATGCCGTCTTGGAAGCTCGTTCCATAAATGTATTGACGGCAGACCTGCTTAGGGCCCAATTCTGTCAGTAAGTGATGCAAAGCTTAGTGTAAAGATAACAACGTGCATTGTATGCAATTAAAGATGTTTTTTAATCAGATATATTGGATTTTTCAATTGTCAATGTGTGACTTCTACGATAGCTGATTGTCTAAATACTAGTATATACCCAAGAAGTAAGCTCGGCGCTTCAAACACTACAGTTACTTGCACTAGTACTAATTTAACGTTGCGGTTTAAGAAACAGAATAATGCCAAACGTAAAACAAACGGCCACAAGCCAGTTACTATGCGCACCATAAAGTTACCTTATTTACTATCTGGTCGGGCATTTCTCTACCTACAGGCCACTGTTCTTGTACCTATTAAAATTTATGCCACCTTTGTAAAACCTGATTAAAGATTCTTGTTATAGTCTAGTGTTAGCAGGGTCTCGATAATCCGAACAAAAATGTATACCCTGTTCGGATAGATTATAGACGCGTTATAAGCTGGAGTTCGGACTGTTGTACTTAGGTTTTTGTCATATTTATAAATTAAAAGCTATCGTGGTTATGTACTGGGTGACTTTGTATAGTCTTACGTTAGACTACTAATATGTGATTCTATTAATAGAAACAATAAACTTTTCCTATAATTCGGTAATGACATTTTTCTTGACTTTCCATACAAATCGGCTATTTTTTTTTTTACATGATTTCTTAGGAAAAGTCGTTTGTTTCTATCAATAGAATCACATATAGGTTAGGTACGCGTGAAAATAATCAGAGTTTGTGAAAACAAAATCTCAATTAGTTTGATACATAAAATAAAGAAAATCGCGATGTAAAAAAATAATACTTTACGCACATAATTTGCCATGTACATCTTTCGGTTTAGCCAACGTCAACGGTGCCGGCGATTGTTCATTGTACAATTTTAATCTGCCAGCTGTTTAAATTTGCTAATGTAAATTTGCCTTCATTAAAGATACGCGTTTTTGTCAGGAAAGAGTGGTGATTTAGTCATCCAAAATATACGAGTACGTAGGTCTTATATCGCAGTTGCAAGTCTCATCTGCAATATTTTACAGGAAAGGTTAAAGTTTCGACAGAGACAAAAATATCACTTATTTCAGATCAATACTAAATGATTTATTGTAAATTTTCAAGAGCGGTGCGCGGTTGTACCAATGAGTAATATACTTTTCTAAGGTACATTTGTTATAGATTTACAACACCACCGTTCCCGTTCCTCGGAGAGCACGTTAAGCCGTCGCCGTCGATGCCGGTTTCACTAATTGCAAGTTGTGGTATCGTTATCAGACTGGCGAGGGTCTGATATAAAATTCTGTCTAGCTTGGCGAGTGTAGGCCAATTTGTCTAGAAGTTTCTGGTCGGCCCATCTCCAACAGTGGGGGTGATTCAATTTTATTATGTAGTTTATTACGTAAGTATATAGTTATATACAGTGTAAACTCCATGTAACGTCACTTGATTTAACGACAAACTCCCTAAAGCGTCGAAAATTGTCTTTGGTTGGTTTAGCTTGTCTTCCATACAATGATTCCACCTCTATTTAACGACAAATTTCTATAACGCCATAAAATACACAGTCCCTTCAGTGTTGTATGTATAGTTGACACTGTATTATCAATCGATTTTGTAGAATAAATGTATCGTCAAAAAATTAGTTATTTAGTAAAGGTAAGTCTGTCAACGAATAATTAGATTTAACAAAATCAATCCAAAGGAAAAGGCGAAACTAAAAAGCAATAAAAGAAGTTTGGCTATAGTTCAAAGTGGTTGCCGTCTAAGTCAGTGCCAAGTGTGGTATTTATAGTGAGGGCGGTGACATGGCACAAACTGGGAATCATTCATTTTGGCCCAATTATACGATTAAACGAACCATTTATATTTATACACACGAATTTGATTAATAATTAGGTTTTATAGTGCGATTTATTTTTTAGGTAATATTTATTAGACAGTTTTGTTTTTATTTTTTTTGTTTAACTGCCTCAGTGGTCTAGCGGTTAAGTGTCTACATATTTAAATATTGTGAATTTTATATTGTATATAAATAAATATAAATAAAAACGTTTATTTGTCTAAAGTACATTGCAAACACATTTTTTGATGTTACCACAGAAACGAGATATATTTTTTATTACTTACATATGTTCACGCCAGATCCCTTGCGGGGTAGGCAGAGACAATAGAGCGCCACTTGACATACCTCTTTCGCTTCGTTTTTATTAAAACATTAAATTAGCTCATTGCAATACCCTCCAATGCACTAATAGATTATTTTTATAAAGACGGATAAAACACCTAGAAGTGTATAGTGTATACATATATAGTGTAGGAAGGAATAGAAAATCAAAATATGTATAAAAATGAACGAAAACAATACAGTTCCCGTACAATTCAATCTGTAGGTTCATGAATGTTATGATTGGATCGACGCCTCTTGTCTCCGAGTCTTTTCCACCGAAGATAATTTAACACATACAGAACAAATACATATATGTATCTTCTTGGAAATATGACAACTCAAACAGATCTTTCGATTGTGTTCTAAAACTGACTATTTAAAACATAGTTACAAAATCGCTCCTTGGTATTTTTTTGTTTTCTCTTCTCCCAATGGACGGATGAATGAGGTGATAGGGAAGGCAAAGGGGCTCATACAGCTAAGTCTGACGTAATATTCTTCCTGACATAAGCTTCCTTCATCACATGAGTAGTTTTATTTTATATCTATTATTGTATATATATATATATCTATGTATATATAATATATAACCTATTTACGTATTTGTATATGTAATAGTAAGAATTCTTTTTATGTATTTGTTTTATAAATTGTTATTTAATATCTATTATTGCACCTACTTACCATGAAAATGTCCTAAAGGTTTGGCTGTCAGAGAATGCCTAGCGGCATTAAGTTCGCCTTTGTACATAGTGCAATTAAGTTTTTAAATAAATAAATCTTTTTTGAAATAGGTTAATGAGGTTATCATTAAATTCTAGATGTTTCAGAATTTGATGCTTTTCTTGGGAGTCGCTCGCGATATTATCACACATTGTAGCAAATTATTAAACAAAACAAAAACTTGCAGTTGACATGTTCGTGCAAAATGGCGGGAACGGACCAAATCATTGGTGTTTTTTTTTTGTATCATACCAAATTTGGGAGGTCTGGAAACAAATATTATTGAAATATTCATGTTACATGAGCCGATTGCTGCAATTAAAAAACATGCTTTCAACAAAATTGGTAACGTTTAACCTCAGAGTAACTCTATAGCATAATTGTTGGGTATAAATATTTATATAATTAAGGATTTGTACTACGAGAGATCAATTTAAAATCTGTAGCAGTTATCATAGTACGGTAAATTACAGTTCTACCCTTTCAAAGCATGTTCTTTCTTTCTTTATAATCTGATAACAGTCAGAAATGGCATTTACTACACCAGGAAAAAGCAAATGATAGATAGATAGATAAATTATTTATTGCACAGAAAATAATACATTTTACAGTACATAGGCGAGCTTAATGTCTAAAAACATTTTCTAACAGCTAACCTTTGGGAGATGTGAGCAGGGATTGTAAGGTGCATAAAAAAACCGCTAATATTTGATATAAAGAGATTTATTGAGTTAACTAAAAAAAGAACGATGATGATAGTTCATTTTAATTAGGTCGTTCTCTTCAGTGCTAAGGGTCGTGTCCACAGTCCATGGATGATCTGATAATGCTGCGCTAACCAGGTATGTTTACGGTTGCTTGTAGGGCATCACACGTCAGCCCATGGAGCTTTGGCCACGCGGTCTCTTGCCTTCGACTTTTCAAGCCTTTCCAGGTTTAGCCAAAATACTGAAGGACTCATTATACGAATACATAATATACGGCAACTGAAGGAAAGCCTAGTAGATATTTTCAGCTCCTTGAGTATTGACTGGTTTTTCGCGCTTTCGGATACGTAGGATACGCCTCCAACATCACATTTTAAAGGCATTGACGCAGCTACGATCACCGACTTTGAGAGTCCAAGTTTCAGCGGTCTTTATGCCTATGATTTATTTATTTAAGGATAACCAGTGGTCGGTTACATTATTACTTACTTAAAAACTAGGACATAGATTCAACGATAAATGTACCACGTTTAGTTGCCACAACATGCACAAAATACAAGTGGTAGGTAATAATAATGAATAATTAAAAAAATATAAAATCAAATTAAATTCTAATTAAATATTAAATTTATAATTAATATTAAATAATACAAAAAGTCTAATAAAAAATATGCAACACGTCTAAAAAAACATAAAATAAAATATTGTACTTAAGTCTAATTTAATATTATTAATATTAATAGGAACAAATAATAAAAACAATCTTAACATTTAACTTAAATTTTTAAAGCGAATCGTTGAACATATCTATTTCTTGACCAATCTCTTTATATTTTTTTGATAATCTAGATACAGGAGACCTTTGTTTAAGATTGGTTCTGGCTTGAGGTGGGCGTAGTAAATCATATTTAAATCATAGATTTGTATTTAAAAACTATATACAATGCTAGTAATTATAAAATTGGATGCGATTATATTCGAAATTATTGTATCGGCGAACGCGTAAATAGCGATAATCTCTTTAGCAAATAGTGTTCTGCTTCCAAATTATTAATCGGTTTTATCATATTGTGGAATTATGTGTTTGTACAATACAAAATCCAATTATCGCATGATGAATGGACAGCGTGGTCGTGACGCTCGTTATGTTGTGTACATTAATTAATGTCACCCAAAGAGGTAATTTTCTACCGAATAAATTAATTTCGTTTTAATTGAAACTGGGCTTACTTACTAAGAGCATATTTTAGCAAGTCTGTACGCTTCTAATTAAAGACTATGAAAGGTTTATAGGAACTCGTCATTTAATGGCAGTTAGACGTATAAAGAAATGAAAGGAAAATCCTCGAGTATGCAAAAACTAATAAATAATTATTATAATTATGTCATAGCACGTTTTATAGATTTATTACATCATTACAAACCCTAGATAATAGCTGGATGTGGGATAGGCCTTCCAGAACATTTGGCAAATTCTACACTCGCCACGCTGCAGATGGGTTGCTGCGAGGGTATGCAAAAACTTAAGTTTTTTGGACGAAAATAAATAATTATTATATGCTTGACAAAGTAATAGTACGTGTTATAGATTTCTAGCCTAAAAAAGTGAGGTATCATCACGACTATATCCCTTGCGGGGTAGTTAGAAACCACCTATGAGCATATACAACCTGAAAACATGGCCCATGTTGAAATTAAACGAGTACATACATACAATTGTTGAATTTAAAAAAAGTAAAGTATCTTTTACTCATTTCTTAAGCCCATCATGACTAGTGGCAAGCCTGACGATGTCTCTAGCGTACCAGAATCGAGAAATGACACAAATAAATTAAATATATATTTTTGTGTTCTCGGCTAGGAATCGTGTTTCAATCTACGGCCTCAATCGCTAGACTACGGAGGCAGTCAAACTGACTAAAGTTCAGTATTTTATTACTTTCACTGTTTTTTTTATTATGATCGTAGGAGTTTACATAACACTCAACCAGTTAAA